>JAQQRF010000246.1:0-85957 GCA_030523145.1 Trissolcus brochymenae | reverse complement strand
TATATATATATATATATATATGTATAAATACACACACACATTCGGAAGTGCGAGAGGTTAAATATTCGTAACGGCGTAGGGTAGGTAAGTGCGTGTTTGTGTGTCTGTGAGTTGCGATAATATCAAAAATATATAATGTGATAGCGTACCAGTGTTGCAACGTAATTTCTATCAAAACATTAACCGAGCCCTAAAAAATGTCCAGCAAGCGTAAAGATGCATCTGATTAGGGCGATGAACGGAATTAGCCAGTTAGGATTTGTTCGTTCCTCCGAAGAGCTCGTTTCTTTGAGCACCAACAATTAACATCAGTCCAATTAAATGTGCCAAAAATTGGATTGCCTTCTGTGACGCTTAACGCACCATCCTTCTTTCCTCTTTTAGCCTGGCTAATCATCCCAATAAGCGTAATTCGGAGCGTTTTGCTTGATTACATTAACTCACACTTTTCAATTTCATTATGCAATTAATTAGGGTATGCAAAATTTAAAATCGAATCAACTTTTTTTATTACATTTAAAATTCCTTAAAAAACTGATACTGATGATTTGCGATTATGAATGAAAAAAGTTTGTTGGTAATGAAGAAAGCCGAGATGAAAGTTTTAACTTTTGTTGCAACTTCCGAGAAGAACGTGAAAAACGAGTGTGTCACATAACATGACCATTTTCTTGACTTCAATAGATGGAATTCGAGGAAAACGTCGTTTTGGAATGGACATAATTTGTCGGATAAGCCAAAAACGACGAATCGTTAAGAACACCCGCGAACGTAATTTAACTGTGCACATATGCGACATGTCACGAATGACGAGCCAATATATAGCCAGTGGTTAAAGTTTCTCTATTCTTTCCATCAACTTGTTTCGTTATCTCATGTCATTAATATGTGCCAATACGGTGTATCTTAATTCGCGAATTAATCACGTTCAAGTCCACGGCAGAGTCACACCTGTAGTATCTTAACCCGAAGTTGTAAAAAAAAAAAAAAAAAAAAAAAAAAAAAAAAAAAAAAAAAAAAAAAAAAAAAAAAAAAAAAAAAAAAAAAAAAAAAAAAAAAAAAAAAAAAAACCAATTGATGCAATAAAGAATTCGAGCTCGAGCATTAATGATTTTCCTCTCTTTTGATGTTCGTTTAAATATTTCATCCGGTAATGGTTTCAATTTCTGAACACTCAGCATAAAATTGTCATAAATATGCACATAATATTAAAAATGAATTCCAAACAAGCTATCAAGAATTAAAGTCTCATAAGCTCGTATGTATCGAATGTTCACAGACATCTCGAAGAGCCTAATGCTTATGACAATATATTTTGGCACATTTTTCGACAGTTGTAATCAATCCAACTTAATTATTCAATTTACAGATATTCATCTGAGAATTAATTATTTAGTCAATAACCTGGAACTTGAAATAAAGTAAAACAAAATTCTTTTTATTTTTCATAATCTAATGATTTTCGACTTCTAGATGAATATAAATAATCGGTAAAAGTTAGCGGAAATCAGTATACGATTTGCACAATGCAATTTTTAACGTCAAAGAGTGCCTATTGAAACGACAATAACAATTTCGCCAAGCTCAATAAATAAGCGACAACCGAAGCGGCGATTGAAGATTGGAAACAAAGAAAAGTGTAAATATTATATCAAACTGCTTGGCGCGGAAGATCGTAATCGTATGCAACTACGTGTTTGAACGGAGGAATATGTGCGAGAAGGCCGCTTATTTGCCGCAGCCGAACAAACGATCGGCTGATGCTACAACAGCGAATCGTGTGTAACTGGTGCAACATCGTGGACGAGTAAATCAGGTGCTGTTGTGTGGGTATCCGGAAAGCGGAGAGGTCGTGGTGCTCGATGACCCAATGACCCGATGTCCATGTAGGTCATCGACACCGGAGAAATTGCCGCTGGATATGAATGCGCCACGTGTTCGGCTTTAGCCGACAAATTAGAAGGAAAGTTCACTTTTTTTTGCGTACAATTTATTGGTCATTTATATTCCATAGCTATTATCAATGAAACATTAGTTAAACATTTATTCAACAGTCGAAAACTATTTATTGGTTACTTTTGTACTGTATTTTTTTTTTATTTTTTTTTTTAATCTGTATATTTAATTACGATTTTTGTACAGAAGAATACGATCGTGTAGCTTTTAAGGCGACTACATCAGAATGAACAGCTGTAGGTTCTCTGCGTTCGCAATCGAAGAACGGCGTTCCTCAAACGAGTCGAGCATCCTTTTAACGGAACGGAATAAATCAAACATTTTTGCGTATCGAAATCGGATCGTCTCGATGGCATAATCGTGCCGCGGCTTTCACGACTCTCCGCCGGGACTGGGAATGGCGAAAGAGGCGTCCAAGTATCGCGATTCTTCGTCGCCGTTTTCTTTCATGAACTCGAGAGAATCCCGGAGAGCGCGCAACCGAGAGCAAACGGTAGTTATGCAAATCCACGTTAACTGTTCATTGGTTCGTGGATATTAAGCGTTGATACGACGGATAAAACCAACTGCCGCATCTTCGCGAGCTAATGCAAGAGACTTTGTGACGTCAGCTGCGGGCAAACGTTTCCACCGCAAGTCGTGAATAGGGAGCTACAGAGAAGACCATCTTTGATTTACAAGTTACAGTTCTTGTTATTCGTAAAAGCTCGTTTCGAAGCTGTGAACAAGTTTTAAAAATAAACTTTCATGATTTGAAGGATACAAAAGTTCGCATCAAAAATATGTCTCAACTTCTCTATTTGCTCTTTGTGATTTTCGCACTATCGTATTTCAGCTGCGGTCCTGGCACGCTGACATTTATGTATCTGACTACAGATCCATAAAGCGAGCACACGATTCTGGCACATGTTGATTCTTGAGCTCTCGTTTTCTATCTGTCTGTTTGTCTCTCTCCCTCTTCAGCTTTCAAATTTTTCTGACAAATTATGAAATTATATGAGGAAAAAGAACAACTGCTCTTTGCATATGAATTATTCAATTACCTCTTGCAAACTTACAAGAACGGCACACAGTCTGTGAATAGACAGGAAAAACTCGTGAAACGTTCTTGAGGTAAAAATAAAAGGGAAGGCCCCGTTAAATTGCACGGTATTATACAGATGTACGCGTCAAAGAAGTGTCAGTTTCACGTTGGTTTTTGCGTCGTTCGTTTTCTTGTGTTGACTGAAAGCCCGAGTACACTCGAATGCCACTCGACGGTTACACAATGACATGAAGGTGACAAGCGAAATAAGATAAACTTGTCCCGAGTATGCGGGTGAGTTTGTCCAGATCGAGAGATATATGCTGCCTCGATGATTCATGACTCGACGGGCATCTCGGACTCTCGCGAGTGCGAGTCTCGCTTTGTCGAATTCGACGTCGTGAGTGGTTTTATCTCGTGCGATCAGCGAAAAATCAAAAAGCCCGCTATTTATTCACAAAATTACAATACACGTGAGGCGAGCAACTAAAACGTAACCCCTTACTCATGAGCATCTGGGTCATCCTGACCCTGTGTGCTTTTTAAATTCCAATGACATGAGATGATGTTCATGCGAAACATCACAACTGAAATTTCAAAAAAAAAAAAAAAAAAAAAAAAAAAACATATATTGAACGTCAATCAATCGGTTTCAGTGTAAAAACTCACAGCTATAGAAAATGTTAAGAATTTTATGTAGAATTTAAACTATTAAATTTACCGGTGAAAAATCAGGATTTATTGGATTCTAAATCAAACAAACTTTTACTTTTACGACGCCTTTTCACACCCAGATCTTTTTTTTTTTCCAATGGAATAACTCGTTGGACCCGAGCAAGGCACTCGTGGAATGTCGGAATCCAATGACGATTGAAAAGTTGATGCACCAAATTCGTTGTCGCGAGAGAAGCGGTCTATTGAGAATTTCGAGATGTATAAATATGGCCGAGGAAAGAATTGTGGTTGCATAAAACAACGACAAGGAAGTACCAAGAAACAAAAAAGGAAACGCGGCTGAAGTATATGAGCCGGTCGGCTCGCTCGGCCCTTCGTTAGCCGCGGTTCTGATGTTGGAATCCAGGCGTTTCACAGCAGGGTACCCTTTGCTCGCTTCAAGCATCGAATCAAGTCTCGGCAACATGATTCCATGTTAGACTGCTACGAGCGTGGCACACGAGCTTTGCTATCGACCGAAACGTTTTCGTTCGTAAAGTCGTTAATGAATCAGCTCGATTTTCGCGACTGGTTTCACGCGATTCATCACACCGCTTGCATGATCGGGGCCTTTGCCGCGCAACTGACGCAACCCCATTGCGAAACGCACGAGAAAAGTGAAAAACACAAGAGAATGTCGAAGCCGATTTGCAGTGCTTAAGTGTTCTTGTCATGCAAAAATTGTCTACACATTTCGTACCTTCCAAAGTAAGAAAGTGCAATCGGTGTAAATCAATCGATCCTAATCGTAAGATCTAATCGCAAAATTTATCTTCCACGTCACAAAATCTTCGCTTTCAATGAATGTTAATTGAAATTTAATTGAAACAATGATTCTTTTCGTCGAACGAGATCGTTACAATTACATCGAACTCGTAAACCTAATTGAACCCGATAAGCAGTCAATCAATTCTGATATGACTGGCCGATAAATTACCTTTTCCTTTGCGCCAATAAAAAAAAATTTTATGATAATCAACAATCAAGTGTTAAACTCTCTCGTTCAATTAAGTTCGCGAAACGTCTAATTTTGTATGCTGGATATACTTGATAAATAATGTACTTGATAAATAATATAGTTGAAAAAATTAGAAAGGTGGACATGAAATCTATGATGAATAGTTTTCACATCAATCCCCTGAATAAATAAACTACAGGTCCACTTCATTTTCACGGCCAAAGTGCAGTCGTAAAGTGCGCCTCAATAAGGTTTGGCATCTCGAAATAATTATGCACGCTCGAGAAGATGACGATCAATCATATCTGCTTTGACAACGTCGGGATTGTAATCAACGAATCGACGCAGCCGTCAGTCAGCCATTTAACGGGTCCAGAATAGACGAGCTCCCACGGTGCCAGGCCCATCCGTCAGATTTGATGATTAGAACTCGGGTCTCGCGTGAAAACTTCATTAATATCACTGCAAAAAGTAAGAGGTTACAAAAAAAATGTATAGTTCCTGGTATAAGAAACCTAAGTTGATTTATTTTGTCGACTTTGAAAAGTGTTTCTTCGGCGTTGCGAAAACGTGTCGAAGGCAACAATAAATGAAAAATATATTATAGAAAGTGATCGATGCCAATTTGTCATAGATTTAGGTTCGCGGTGAAAATGTTTTCGAACGTTGTTTAGAAAATGGGTTGATCCAATATCAGCGCGGAGTCGCTTATTTTGCAAAGCAAGCATGGATAATTCGTAGCTTATGGTGTTGTTCGTGACTTTCGTCCGGACATCTAGGCCATCGCACGGTCCTTTGAATCTATTATGTATCGCGTGGTTGGACTCGTGAGAGAGGCATTACGTGTTATTCTCAACGAAACTCTCTGACTGGTCATCGTCTTGTCAATGCGCCAACACGTGTTCCATCCGCGTTACATATTGGCCAGGAATCATGTACATTATCGATATTATGCTAACGCAATTGTCGGACGATGAAACTGCGGATTCTCATACCGCGGGGCATTTATGTTCCAACCACTTTACGGTGGGATTAAGTTTCAGTTACATGTGTTTAAATGCCTATAAAGTGTCTGAATAGGTGTTAGCAGTGCCGCGATAAGACTTGTTGAAATCCTATTTTTGGTTTTTGTAGAAAGTAGGATCCCGATAAATTATTACGTCTGCTGATATTCCGATTAGTGAATCCGCAATGGTGAAGAGCTGAATGTTATCTAAAGTTGGATTCAAGTCATTTTTCCATGCAGAATGAATTTTAAAAATGAGCTTGCGTTTAAAATTTTATAAGCCTTCTCTGAACTGCCGTAAAACCAAGTTTGTGAACTTTAATTCAAGCGGCCATTAAACCATGATGATTGTGAAAAATGAAAATAAATTACCATTCCTACTAAGTGGTTTTCGCAAGTTAGATCTACTCCGGCCAAATCTCATTTATTCTGTAACACAAACGTTACGTCACGTTTGGAGAGCATGTGGGAAAGTACCCGGGCATACTCCACATTTATGACTCACTTAGGTTTCAAACGCGAACGGCATTTTTTTTGCCGTTCGCGCATTACCCATTCGTCATGGAGCTATTTGTAACGTCGGAGCGCACGGTTCTTGAAATCGAGCATGTAGGAACAGCAATAACACGAGACAGACTCAGGCAAGGCTAAGTGAGCCCCGCGTGAGTCTGGCTGAGAATCGGGCTGCCGCGGGCATGCGATCGTACAAGCGCAGGAATGAAATTAGCATGATGAGGCTCGCGATAGCGCCAACCTCAGTTTACACGGCGCAGAGTTACGTGTACGGTATGCAGATTCGGTACCGTTAGCGCTACCGCGAGCGAGTCTAAGACGAGAGCGCATGTATCGTGTGACGTCGAGAGAGTCTACCTGGCGATCCTGATACGGTACTTCGACGCGCATCCGCCAGTTCAAAAGTCGGAAACGGTGGTAAACATTCGCCGCGCATTACCATTATTCATCTGCGGGAACATCCTCTATTTCCACAAATTTCAATATCCATTACAATCATCCATTTGAAACAACATTTTTTTTATACATTTATTTATACAAAAAATGTTTATTTATTCAAATTGCAAAATACTCTTTCAGTAAACTTAACATTGGGGAGTGAGTAGAGCATCTTCTTGAATCCAACCTTATCTTAGAAAACAACCGAAATTGAATTCAACCGGAACAGTAAATCACGAAACGGCTGCTCAACAAATACCGAGACATCAACTGTCTCATACAAATTTCATTTTCAGAACTCTATTTTCAGGGTCTATTGTGTGTGAGTGTATTCGGTCGATCCGAAATTCCGCAATTGAGTAGACGAAAAAGACTGGAGAAATAAATTAACCGAGAAAAATACAATTTTCTAGGCACAGTTTGATCGATGGTATACGCGTGATCGATGAATCGCAAATTAGAATTTCATTAAAGCAGCTTGGCGCGGGTCCTACCGTGAGATCGATATTGCCCAGGGTCATTGCATTTCAAATGGCTTATCCTTACGATCATCGCGTACGCTGTCGGACAAGTACATTTTCAGAATTTCATTTCAAAGAGTTCCAAAGACCTTCTATCATGGAGTCAATCTGTTTGGTTTGAAACATGCAAAAAGAAACTGTGTCCAAATCATAAATAATGATCAGACGAAAATAAGTCACTATACAATCACTTAACATATTCAGCAGAGTTGACACAAAAATTTGAGTTGTATTTATAAATATTAATAATGAACTATTTGAACGTTTAAAAAAGATGTATCAGTAATATATTCCGATGGTTGATATTACTCCTTTTTTTGTTTAATTCAAATGTTTGTACATGAATTTGTGAACGAACCAGCGTGTACAAAATTAATACACATCCAGTAGTGATGTACCGTTTGCATTTTGCATAATGAAATATATTAATCTTATTAGCGATAAATTAACATTGACAACTGAACGATTAATTGTACAGCGTCCGGTAAATCTTAATGTTCTATCTAACTATTACACGTACGAACCAAGTAGCGTGTCATAAATAATTACACATAACACACAACAGCATGGATTCATCGACGAATCATTCAATTCTAATAGGATCTTCTATTCTGCGAATCATTTCCCGTCAAGCAAAGTAACTTTTCCAATTTCAATTATCAAAAAATGATACATTTTACTACTATCAAGCTGTTTCAAAACAAGTTCTGAATGGAAACTTTTATTTGAAATGGACACAAAAGGAATATCAAAACGTAAATTGAATGCTTTCGAATCTGAAAAAGAACTTATTCCGATTGGTATGGCTTTGGTTAGCGAAACCCTGTAGATTAGAATGTAAAGTTGTTTTTGTTTTTATTGTTACAGCGGTGCAGAGAGGTCGAGTGCCGCCCTCGCAGCCGTCCCTTCCCGGCCTACCGGGACAATTCGCGCTGACGAACGGCGACGCGGTGGCTTGCGCGAGCCTAAACGGACACTCGTACCTGTCGTCGTACATAAGCTTACTCCTGAGGGCGGAACCGTACCCGACCTCGCGATATGGTCAGTGTCTGCAACCAAACAACATCATGGGCATCGACAGTATATGCGAACTGGCCGCGCGGCTGCTCTTTTCGGCGGTCGAGTGGGCCCGCAACATACCCTTCTTCCCTGACCTGCAGGTCACCGATCAGGTGGCGCTACTCAGGTTAGTCTGGAGCGAGTTGTTCGTGCTGAATGCGAGCCAATGCTCGATGCCACTGCACGTGGCTCCGCTGCTTGCAGCGGCGGGCTTGCATGCATCCCCCATGGCCGCCGACCGCGTCGTCGCTTTCATGGACCACATCAGGATTTTCCAGGAGCAGGTCGAGAAACTCAAAGCCCTGCACGTCGATTCGGCCGAGTACAGCTGTCTCAAAGCCATCGTCCTCTTCACCACAGGTATGGTTCTGAAAGCTGCGGCTCCACAGATCCGCGATTATTACAACATGCTTTATAGCCTGGACTCGTTCACCAATGTCGTCATCTTTGGCATCTGTTAAGAAAACCTATTCTGTTATTTCATTTTTTACAACATTTAAAATTGTTATATAATTTATTAAAAATAAATTGAATCAAGAATGCCACCATTCAAGATGTGTCTCAAACTTTTGTTCTCAGAGTAAAATTAAAATGGTCACGAGAATAAATTGTGCACGATCATATATTCAATTGCATAACATTGTCCGCGTCATGACAATTAATATGGACGAGCGCGAGTCATTCGAAATTCTACACCCGTCTCGTATGAATTCAAATTGTCACCATTAGTTTTACGAGCGGGTTGTACCCGCTCGACCTTTTCGCTACTTGATCATAATTTATTGCCTATTCCTAATTGCGCGAGATAGATGATTGATGGCTCGCGCGCTCTTTTCTACAATTCACAATCGAAATGAGAATGCGAGCCAAAGATGACGAAAACATTTCACAACGAGACCAAGCGCCTGATAGCCATGCCATACCAGAACCTTACTAACACCTAACCCATGGCCGACTCTCAAAATGAGAACCAACCGGAGGGCGGCAACCTGTTAACGTATAGTTCTCTAAGATCAATCATGCTTTAACAAACACGACTGCAACGCTTTAATTTAATCCGCACACATGTATCGCGTGTCAGTTACGTAACTTTTCGTCGTTTCATTGTTAGCTCGAGTCGTAGACTGTTTGATTAATGTCTACTTTCTGCTAATTATTTTAAGTATCTTTCTGTTGTACAATTCTTTAACTCCCAATGACAATAAAACTGAATTGTAAAAAATTCTCGCTGACTGCGATCGTTTCTTAGTTAGAAATGTTGCTCTTGCAAAAGAAATCGGATATAAACGTGCCGGGCGGAGTGAAAGCTTGTTCTAGTCGAAACTTCATAATTCATTCTTTTCATCTTGCCATTACATTTAAGACCAATGTAACGTATCAATTCAAGTCTTCTTTTTCAAATATTTCATATAACCAAAAAATTAGTTTTTTTTTTCTCTCTGAAACCAATCAGACCAACTATCGATTACTAACGTAACAATATCCAAGTCCGACTTGGTTTGTGCCATTGCAAAGTCGATTGAATCAGAGCGATGGCATCGCGTGACAGCCGGACAAGCTCCGAGACGTCCATTACCACGCTACAAAGATTAGGCGGTTAGAAATCGAGAACAATGCGTTTCGCGGATAGCGCGATCGTCGCTCGGGATTCGCAGACAATGAGTTTGCAGAGTCCCTTCGATCTGACGACAAACGTATCCTGTCCTGCGTAATGCTCATAGGCTATCTCATGTACCATCGATATTTCGAACCGCGGAAACATCCGGGTATCACGATTTCGGACAGATCCCTCTGGCGGAAATAAGTACAGCCAACCACTAAACGTAATTCATCATGCAAACCTGTTGGCTAAGCGAAATCGGCCTGTCAATCGAAATCCAAAAACGAATATAATATTTAAATTGCATTTTCTTAGTTTGTTTTCTGTAAAAACACCTGACATCGTCTTACATGCGCCTTATTAGCTTATCTCAATCAAGTCTTATCAGTTTAACATCTCAACAATATTTGCGTTAGGGTACAAGTTGGCAGATAAGTGGTTAGCGAAACACCAACCCATCACCCTGTGTAGCCAGACAAGCTAATCTGCATAGACAGGGCGTACATCAGCGGAGCGCGATCTAAGTTGTCTACCGGATTCAAGTTTAGCGTTGGATCGGTGCTTGCGGTGAGTGCGTGGGGCTTGTCGCGACGTTTTAACAGTGGACGATTTAGCCGTTCCATTTAATAGCGACCGGCGCGACGAGTCTTGCGGCGCTTCCTCGAATCGAGCGCGCACAATCTCGATACGGCGCTCAGATACACGCGCTGCACCATGCGAGAGCGCACACTACTTATGCATCTCGCGATATATCTATAGCTTGGCGCTCGGGAGATACTCGAATTTTGTGCGCCAACGACGGTCGACGAATACGTAGGTACACATATCTGCGTGCCGAAGGGCCTTGATAAGTGTATGCACGGAGGAGACCGCGACAGCGATACGACGAACAAAAAAGGGCGAGCTGAAAAAAACGAGTAAGATAAAAAAAAGGAAAAGCGAGAATAAGCAAAAGAAAAGGAGCAGAGAGGGAACCGTGAACATATTAACGAACACGCAGACCACACGTACATGCGTTCAAGCGACTATGCTAAAACGTCCCGGCGTAGATACCACGGGGGGCTATTTATTTCCGTGCTATATGGGCGCGCTTAGCCGGGGCTTAGCTTATGCTAATGCCCCGATTCCCGACGGTCCTTCCTCCTTTGCCTCCACTTTTTAACCCGTCCCTATTCTTTTATTTCTGCCGATACTGTCTTCCTTTGCTTCTCTTTTGCCAAAACCTTCTTTCATCCCTTTTTTCTAACACAATCTCCATAGGCCCTGCAAGAAGGCGATCGCGAGCTGCTAACGAAAAACAAAAAAAAAGAAAATCTTTTTTTTTTCTTTTATTGTTTTCTTTGTCAAATGAAACTCATTTTTCCTTTATTTTTATAAGCCTCTCACGAGAGATTGCGCGGTGAAAAAATTTATACACATCGATCTTTTCTGGACACGAATGCAAAAATAAAGCATCAAGAATCGTTTTTTTAAGCCTCTCCCAACGTAAAAGAAAATTAAGGCTGCCGGAATGTGGCAGACAAGACATGTTTGTTTCTCACACGCGGTATGTAATGAAAATATGTGGCCGGGTCGAGTACGGGAATGTATCATTAAGCTATTGAGAGGCAGCAGAACCCGAGAGACCTACGGAACTAGATCACGCGATGGCCCCATACGAATCGAGCTTTTGGCTTATATTATAGTTAATTAGAACGTCGGTTCGGTGCCATCCACGTGTGTACGCGGACACACCGCGCGTCAGCAAGAAGTGCGCAAAGAAAAGATGTACCTGCGATGAATACCTACGTGGGTTGCGCGGCGCTCGATGGCTGGGCAAGGCAAAAGGGAATTGCATTGCATGCCACATAATCGTGGGAGTGTTTCCCATCAAGATACACGTAGGTACCGCACTCGCCGGTAATACCCTCGCCCATAAATATATCTGCACCGTGCATTTACGTATATACGGGGCGTCCCGAAAGTAAAACCAGATCCGTAATCTGTCGTAAGACTTTTTTTCGCAGAAATATCTGAATTCATGCGTTCAATGTAACTTAAAATTTTAGAAGATTTTAATCTTTGTTTATCTAACGATTGGTGTTGTTAAATTTATATCGATCACAGCTGATGCTTTTGTAATCGAATAACTTTTTAGTTCTGATGTGTGTTTCGAGTTAGTTGTTAAGATAATTTGATACTTTAAAATTGTGCACAAATGTATATAGTCAATAATAATTTATAAATTTGAAATGTTCTTGATAAATATTGAAAAATAAAAGTTATATTTTTAAAATTTTTCAGTTGCATTGAGAAAATTATTTTTAGCCCGGTCGTATTCGTAACTATTGATCACCTGGTATGCACAGTTGCCGCATACAGAGAAAGCCGTAGCACTGGAGCAGTCGATCTAGTGCGCAAAGCGTGCTTTATGCGGCGTGTCCTCGTTCTGCCGTTTTATCCGAACAATTAGACATGTGATCCGAGTCTATGAGGCGCGGACAAAAATTATCTCCAGCTTTTTAACCACGACTACCGTCATTCATCAAGGTTATATTCGTTGTCTGGACTTCAGCTCTCGTTATCATCGTCTCAATACTTACTGCATGTGACAAACCCCTAATTAATTAATCACCGATCAATCCTAAACTCGAATTTCACTTTAATTAATCACGCCCTCTCTCGGTCTTTGTTCATCCTACTCTGAAATGTATTCGTGTCCGGGATGACGTCAAATCATCATTAACAATGTGTGGAATTTCATATTTTTTTTTATTACGTCCATTTTTCGAACATTTTTCTCGCTAACTTTTTTATCATAAACATATCTTTAATGTAACGCTGATCATTATCGTTAGTGTAAAATCTTCTCAAGATGACTAAGTAGATCTGGAAGAAAGTATACGCTCACTATCAGAGGCTTCAACTCGAGACTAACGCCCACACCTGTCGAACGTCTCTGTCAATAATCATTACACGTTAATTTTATCATGCGAGCAACACCATTCACCGAGACTCATCCATCTATCGCAAGATCGCCCCGATTTTTTGACAGCGTCGATGACCCTTGCTCGTGAGTCCCGGACGACTGATCCTTTTGACAAACACAAACGTCATACGTTACGTCACACAAAAGGCCGGATTAAAACCAGCGCTAAATGAAACATTCGGTCAATAAATTCCTCCGATGCGATACTTCAGAGATGCCTCGCCCCTCTCATATCAAACCAGAATTTTTCAAATTTAGTCAACCATTATCTGCGCAAAACTGATCTTAATTTTCGCATTCAAACGTCACCTAGAATCTTCATCTTCATTGTTTTGTCAATCGGGTTACCGAGGGACATTTTATTATTCAAGTCACTTCCCATTCGCTCCACATAATTTATCGGCAACTTCCACATAAATATATCCTCTTTGCAGAATGTTGTTGGTTTGAGTAATCAGCATCGATCATGATTTTTTTTTTTTTTTTTTCAAATGAACTTGTGTTTTTATTGTATTATTAAAATAAAAAAGTTTCAGTTTCACATAAAATTATAAAGCAACTATCCTTACTATAATAAACAAAAATCAAAAATTGTTTAACAAAATTAATGTTTTCTAATAACTATAACTTGAACTAGTTTTTTAGATTTGAATCTATATTCTCTCAAAGAATTGTTTGAATAAATGATTGTTGTTTACAAAGCCGGGCCTAAATCAGCTACTTTGTATGAAATAACGTTGTTTATAAAACAATACTTTTGTTTCGTATCGTGGTGAAAATTAATTCAACCTAATTCTCATACATCGACGAATGTTTGTAACATACTTTTGAAAATCGAACGCGGGACCATAATGCAAAAGTACTTGACTCGCAGGCACATATGACACCGCGGTTGAACTGGATTCCGTCACTCAGTCGAGCGTGCACTCCGGGCCTCGAGAGAGTGTTTAAAGCAGCTTTCAGGAAAGCGACTTCAATGGGCCACGTATGTACAGTGCTTAAAAACAGCGCGCAAAACAATGCGACTGTCGACGGCAATGCACTAACATTGAAGGCGGCGTACGTCGTGACACAGACTCCCTTGGACCCGGGCGAAGGGTCAGGAGTGCCGGACGAAGGAGGGGGGACGCGACCGCGTTATCTGTGAACTCAACTCGTTTCTGAGCCACCCCCGACCCTATCTGGCATTGTTACGCCGAGCGTCGCAGTCGGGTCGGGGTCGCGTCCCCAACCCTTGACTCTAAGCGTTACCATTTTCATTTTATTATCTCTGCTTTTCATCCGTCCGTACGAATTATTTCACGCCGTGGCAAAAACCGGCGCGTCGTCGTTGCACTTGCGATCGCAATCTGCGACGACGAATTGCAAAGCCACACAATCGACCGCACAGAACAATGTGCGCGCTTCATTGTTATTTACTGCCGCACTGATATTTCGAAAGTCACACCGACAATTTTTTTTTTTTCCCAACGATCTCTAACGGTCAAGCTGTCAGCTCTTTATTTGTCACTCAACATCTTTTTTTTTTTCTCCATCGTCGTTAAAACAAACAACTTAGTCGCACCTAACAATTTTGTTTGAAAAAAAAATTGCGATCAAAGAAGAAAAAACAAGTCTTATAAAAAAAAAAAAGAGAAAAAAAAAAATAAAAAAAAAAAAAAAAAAAAAAAAAAAAAAAAAAAAAAAAAAAAAAAAAAAAAAAAAAAAAACTTCTGTTTTGTACGGCATGGTTTATTGAGTGCAAACGCCACTTGCTCTCGATATAATCAAAACGGTCTGTAATTTATCCGAGCTGTATACTGAAAGATTAGCAAACGCACAATCAGAGTTGCAACGCTCGATTAGCAGCAATAAAGCAACAATTTGAAAGCCACGTCGGAAAATCTCGAATTGGAACGTGCGGCGCGTGCACACAGCTCCTTGCAATCAATTTGGCGTTGCGCAAGTCGCGCGTCACACGAAGAAACGAGGTGTTGATTGTCGTTGACAAAACAAAGGGTCGTTTACAAGCGCGAAAGTTAGCCGATCGCGTCCGAAGGTTTGCGCGCGAGGAATTATGTCTCTTATTGCAGCAATTAGCGTGAAATTAAGCGTGAACATTTCATCGACAAACAAACAAATGGCTACGCTGAAAGGCCGCGGCACCGTTAATTGGCGATAAATTTCGTCGCTAAAATAATCAATCAGTCGCGAGAAATTTAACTCGATTACGATAATTGCGGCGTAAATCAGCGCGCCGACGCGTGACATTGTGTGAAACAAGCGTCGTCTGCGCGCCACGTTGATCTCTTATATAAATTTAGCGAGCGTGTTTAGCCCGAGGCGAGGAGGAGCAGTAACGTGAAACAAAAAATCCGGCGTGTGTTTTAAATTAGAAACAAACGTCCGCAAAATTTACGACCCCATTGGCGATTCACGCGCCACCTACCGGGCGCACATTGTCGTGGCGCAATAATAGCGTAAGTGAGCGACTACCGATTTTGACGATCCGACGACCCGGCTCATAAATCGCCCGGCTAGACTGCAACGTGCCTCATCCTCGATCCAGACCGATCCGCCTACCGGACGTCGTCCCACCGAGAGATGCGGCTACTTCTGCTCTCGAACGCGAGAAATTGATCGCCCATTATGAACCTAAGGGTTTCGCGTTTTTTGCATAGGTGCACTAGACACTGGTCTTGAATTTGTAATTTATACCCCCCATATAAATACCAGACGCAAAATCATATATACTTGTTTTTAATTATCAAACTTAATCGTTGAATATCTTTCTTTTCTTTCATTTCAAATTTAATTATAGTGATGGTATAAAGTTGTTTATTTTTTTCATTTTCAATTACTGTACAAAATAAAAGTAATTATATTTATCCACTGAGACGAATGCCACCAATGAAATCGAGCCTATAATCAATAAAACAAACTGCCACACAATAAAAGTGAAAGAAACGATCGTTGACGATTTTTAACGATCGGTCATGCCTTTTGTCAGAGTGCGAGTGTTACGTTACTACGACCGCATTCCGCCGGTCGCGTCTTTGCGAAAAATAAGAAACCCAGCCGCAGGAACGATTTACATGCACAGCGTAGGGCAGCCTCATGACCATTAACTGTAAGCCAAGCCGGCGGGACAATCCGCCATTTGTTTGTTAAACATTCCACGCTTTTATGAAACGCATATTTAAATCACTGTTCGCCACTCCCATCTTAAATTCATCCCGGGCGATATTTTGTTTCAAATTTTTGTTTCGATGTTGTAAAACTCTCCAAGTCGCCGCCGCGTGCACACGACTGAAAAATCATTCGCCATAAAAGCGTCCGCCAAATGGCACGCTCATCGCCTTGCATGACAGCGACGATTTTTCAGAATTATGTCACGTTTGTGCGTCCCAATGAAACAAACGATTGGCTCTTAATCAACCCGAGAAATGTCGTTTTAATTAAATCCCGCGGCTGAATTATAATTGTCTCTGAAAGAAAATCAAATTTTTAATTCACACATAGCGTTGTACTCGTTCAATTGGCGATGAATCAATTTTGCAACGGCATTTGTTATAGAAGTTGCTTAATTGTATGGAATTATAAGTCATGGTAAACGTGTGCGGTAAATTTATGTCATCAGTTAACAAGTGCCAATTGAACGAACGAAAAATTTAGAGCCAATAAAAATATTAACTTACGGAGAAATTGATTAACTTTTTTCATTATAAATTATCCCACGAGGCTGTAATCACTGGTATATTAAAACCAGTGAGTGTGCAAAATTGAATCACTTTTATCACCGTTCGTCATGTTAACGTCGTTTAAATAAGCCGACATAAACAAAACCCGCTATGATTAGCAAACATGAAAAATATGTCCTGATGCCCGCATGTGTCGATAATATTAGCGTAAATCGAGTAAATTATGTAGTAAATGTGTTCCGGCTGTCATATTCTCCCTATTTCGGGACAACTACTGTATATTTATGATTCAAGAAAGGTAGGAATTAACTCTCAGCAGTGACACTTGTTATCGTCCGTTGATCATTACCATCCTACAAATATCAGTTAATTTCAAAAACAAATAAAACAAAAAACAAATGTGACTATGAGAGGTTTTTGTAACTAAGTCAGTTTTGCAATTCAAGATAAGAGAATTGCAATTTCGCAAATGCTAAATAGAATCAGAATTCTTTTCTTCCTGTATACATAATGAAAGAGAGAAAAGACAAAATATTGGGTGCCATCAATAAAAACGTTGCCCCTGAGCATAAAAATGTGGGTTTTGGCCAATCTCGAATAAACACGTGCGTGACATTCCTCGTGCACATGGCATCGTGGCGCGCCAAAGCATATTGTACATACACAGATTGCGCTGTCAGACTCGTCGAATAATATTCGGGGTGACGCTGAGTCGCGTGACTCAGCAGATCCCTCGTGAAAGACGCGCCGAGTCGCGCAAGGGGAGTTCAAAGAAGACGCTACATCCTTGTACCCACGTGTCCATGACTGATTCCACTATTTTTTCGGCTCTCGTTCCTTATTCGAAAACACAATCCTAGGTATTGAGTTCTCATTTAAAACCAGCATTGCGCAACACGATGTTGAAAAATTTTTTTAATTTTCAGTTTCAACAAACGACAAAAAATTAAATGAATAGTTTTTGATTCCATCGGACATGAAAACTTGTATTTCAAAAGATCGGTTTTAATTATAAATGCACAAATACAGATATCAAAAATTAACGCTATAAATTGTTGGAGTCGAAATTGCGAGCATAATTGTGGTCAAAGATCTTACAGATTCGGCGCCGCGGAGTAGCATTAAATACGGTTAGGGTGACCCTTTTGAGATGGCGGAATTTGAAAGCGTAGCCGGTGGCCCATCTGTATGCATATTCCTTATCAGGGTATCGCAGGGCAAGGGTTGTGCCGGTATTAGCGTAAGCCACGGTATTAACCCCAGAGTTTAATATAAACAGGGTCGTATAAGAGGGTATAGCCACGTGGGCACCGGACAATAACAGCGATATCGAGAACCGAAACTTGCGAGTTGGCCAACTTAGTGAAAAAATGTATATTCGTCCACCGATCGATCCGCCTGCATGAGATCAATAATTTTGCGTCGCGCCATTAACCGCAGGATGCGTTCGCACGAAAATACGCGTACGATTTAATATATAATAATGGTATCGGCTTCCATCGCATATTTCATAAAGTGTATAAGTGCGTCGCATCACTAATTAAAAGGAAAAATTTTGTTATCGTAATGCAAAACTCGTTTGCAACACTTGCCTATCTCGGTATCAGTCAACTTTTTTACCCTCTTTTTCTTCTTCACACTTATTTATCTATTTTTTTGTCAAGAACAAATTATGTCTCAAATAGAAATATAAAATTTCTAAAAAAAAGGAAAAAATATATACAAACATTTTTTTACATTATTATATTTCGAATTTTATTTCAACAAAGTTTTTGCTTTATATTCGTAGACTGATTAACTTGGTCGGTAATATTTCATCCGCGCTATTCACATATGTGTCACGTGTGTTTTGAAACAAAGAGTATGTTTTTGAGATAGCACACCGTCTATTACAATCGAGACTAGTTTTGTCGTAAAGAAAAAGGCACACTTTATTTAGGCGCAAGCGTGTTTTATGGCTCCGCTTGACACGAGGGTAGCGGGGCCACAAGAAGAGAGGGCGCAAGAGCTAAATAACCGAGAGACACCGCTGACGAGAAACTCTCCGCTTTTTTTTTGCATAGTCGTGTTCTCGCGCCGATGTTTTATGATGATGTAAAAATAGCACATCTTTATTGAAATCTGAACAATTGACACCACAAAGAGACCTTTGCGACTGTTTGCAAAAGTAGCAGAAAGAGAAAATGTAGTGTCGGAGTTGCAATTATGAACGGTTATAAATGAGAGGTTTTGATGAAAGTAGCTATTAAAGAGATGTTATCTAAGCAAGGGTCGTGAATCCAGTTTTTTTTTTTCGTCCGAGATATGGTAATAATTGGTATTGTACTTTCGATCAATTCTAATCCACTAATATTCTTTCTAATGGCATAATTGCATAACCGTAAAATTGATAGTTTCCAAAAAAAGCAAAAAAAATTTAATGTGTCCGTTTACGAGCTTTATAACCGCGTAACAGTTTTACTGCTAATAATCACAATTACACTTATCTCAACAATTTATCTAAGCAGCATGGAAAAACGAAACGCGCATTTTTTATTACCTCACTATTAAAAATTTCATAACCAATTTAAAATCACGGCGAAACTAATGGTAATTCGCATTACATTTTTATTCTTTTTTATTTTATACTTTCAAACTCTCGGGTCTGTCGACACGTTGACAAAACTGATTATTCTCATTAAAAAAAATTATACACTTATGATCGCGCGACACCTGCCTTTTTGTGAAAAAATAAAAGACATAAACAAGAACGTAAAAATTGGATCCAAAAAATTGCGTGAAAAAGAAAAGAAAAAAAATGATGTAATCAAGGGCGTAAGAATATGGTGTAAGAATAAGCATCTCGCGAACGATTTTCGTGTAAACGCGCGGGGTATTTTTGCACGGACCAATAGTGCCGCGTGTCGTATTAATCCCAGCTGGCGTTAACACGATCGCGCGAGTCCGGGTAATTCGGCAGCGGAATTTCTTGCCTAATGAGAGCCCTATTAGGAAAGTTAAGAACCGGAATGCACGGGACTCTCTCAGTCAGCGTCGCACATCGGTCCGATGTAAATCAGATTAATTAGAGTCCCCTCGGCGAGCGAGGCTTAAGGACCACAGTGGCTTTTATCCGACGCACCAAATGCTTCACCATTTTTTTTTCTTTCTCGTTTTGGCTTTTTCTGTTCCCCCCCCCCTCTCTCTCTCTCTCTTCTTTATCTCAGCGTATATATGCGTTTGGAATACACTTTGTTAGACGCAGCGCAGACGTTCTTTAATCGGATCTTTTCCGAGGAACGGGGCATGCCGGATTCGATAGATACGGTAGGAATCGCAGCGGTGCAATTTAACCGATCGAAACAGCGTGACTTCGTGGACGAACGCTCCGCCAATTACCCGAGCAACTCGCAAAAATCGCGTCTACCTTTTAACCTGTACAAATCGCATTCAATTTGCGATCCGACAAACAAACGATCGGACCAACTTTTAGCCAGCATAACGTTAGAATTCGCATTTCAAATCTGTGAGATTTGAGTCCCAATCCTACTATATCATTTTTTTCACAAAAATAGAATCTAAGATAAAAAAAACCTTACGTTTAAAACTGATCCAATTTAGTTTTTATAAAATGAAAAGATTGTTTATTGAAGAAATCGTGAGATGTACATAACTTTCAACAGAGCCTTCTTTATATCTATTTGAATACAAATGGCGATCAGGGGAACACGGTCCGCGTAGGAGTTTAAGTGTGAATGACAGTTAATTGTAATGCGTGGCACGTGCCCCTTGCGTTTCACTCTCGTTGATATCGTCCTTGTAGCAATACCATGTGCGACAACCACTTTGACTGGCACGCACGAAAGCTCCGACTTAATCCCACTCGAGTTTTCAGCTTTCTGGATTGCGTTTCACAAGTTGATTGAAACATTGTCGCATTCATATATTCAACTCGATCGCGTACACTTACACTTAAACAAAACAATCTTGAATCTAACAACATTGGTCGCGTGATTTTTAAATCGCCCACAAATCAAAACATCGCTCCAAAACAATGAGCAATTGTTGGAACGTGAAAATATAAAATTTTGTTTCACTTAAAAAACGGTAACTACACGCTCGCATATATTTAGAAAGTAAAAAAAGAATCGCAAAACATTGACTTGCAAATCACGTGATTTCGCGCGAACAAATAGACTACATTTGTCAGGTTTGTGTGTTTTTCATTAGTTCATAAATCAGGGCATAATTCGGCACCGTAAAACCGCACAGCCACTGTCTGTGGTCATTCGGCGGTGGAGTTGAAATAAACATCCCGATCTTGGCGCATCGACACGAAGGGTGCAAAATGTAAAACAAAGAGCGTGACCACCCGGTGGACCCTTGCGCGACAGAGAAAAATATAACAGCCGGCTTGGCAAACGGGGTTACGACATAATTGTATTAGGCGCAGGGATCCCACACCGTTGTGGGGATCCGTGAAATGAATGCCTTTCGAGCTTATCAGCGCGCTGCCACTAAACGAACTGGAGGAGCTAATTTTGAGCGATAAAAAAGGGAGGGAGTTTAACAAATAATTTCTTCCTTTTTGTGTTTTATATAGCCGAAATTTTGTAACTAGTAATTGGCTAGGGAATTGAAATGCTTTGCAATACAAAAATAAACGTTTGTGAGGTGAAATATAATGACCGATAAACCGATAAACTGTTGCGAGAGAGTTTCCGTTCAATATTAATCGTGTCAAGTTTTTCGGCACGAAAATATAAGGTGCTAATTAAAGCTGGCTTGTTTTCGCGAGAACGAACAACGCTACATTTCGCTTGGCAAAATTTACGCCGCGAGCAGGCAATATATTTGCAGCCTGATACGTTTACATATAGCAGTGGAGTGAAAATAAGAGCGATGTTTGTTCCGAGCGCGCGAAAAGCTTCCATGGCGCGGAGGTGTAGCGCCAACCGCCAGTCTGTTTGATCGCCAGCGAGCGCTATCGAATGTGTAACGCGAATATCGCAGTAATAAGTTACACCGCTCTTGCTTCGAGTATCCAGATAAGTATTTTTCGCCAATTCCGAGTCGATATCTTGCCCGCGAGTATATCGTGGCGTGAAACTTTTCTGCACGCTTTTTTATACCGGTTGAAAATTCGATCGACCATTATAAAATTTATTCAAGTTGAATATGATTTTTGTGAGGAGCATATAATTCGATTGACAGACGCCGAAACAGTCCAATTGGTGGATGCATTAATGAATAAAAGTTGACGACGCTTGAATAGAATTATTGTTTTTTAATTTGTCCAAGTTCTAATCATGTCAAGGATGAATTCATTTAGGATGTATGCAAATGGGGTTCGATTATCAACAACGATATTGTCAATTGATTCGTCATTAATCAAGCATTCCATTTATTTTCATACATTCTTGATCTATATTGCAATAATCATGAATGGTAATAACATGTCTTCAATTTATACTAGGGACAAATGATGGAGAAAAATTAATTACGCTCGATATATGAGCGGTCACAACGAAAGTATTTGTTATGCTTTGATTAACACCGTGAAGAAAAAACTGTTTATGTTCTTTTTTTTTTACTTTCATTCATCTTAGTTTCAAAACTAATGTGTATAGATAAACAAATAAAAAAATTTTCTCTTTTATTTTCATTCAATCATAAGTAGTATCAATCAAAAAAAAAAAAATTTAACTAAATACTTTTTGGTTACTTCTGGTTCGTGTATGAAAATTCCAGCACGTCTTTTCAGGGCACTTTAGCCTAATCTTAATTGATCTTTTGTGTAAAATTGTCGATTACAGCTTACAAGTATTTATACTGGCGAACGGACTGTTTAATAATATATTGCATAAGGCGGTGTAAAGCGATTGCAAATAAAGCAGACTCCCGTTAAGACCCAATACATTACGGAAAGATCGAAACAGTCGTGGCCAAAAAAGATCGCTTCTTTTCGCCGCGACGCGGAAACGCCGAGGAAAAGCCAATAATTAACCGATGCATTAGCCGGGGACGCGTACCCAAGCAACCGGGGCCTTATACCAGAGCGTGGCCGCGCTCTTCCTTCCCCCTGATACCACTCGCTCGAACCGACGGCCGATAGATAATTGGCGTTGCGTGCCTCAAGATAAACGGCCGTGATTGGCGATTAATAATTATCCACTCGCGGGATCCGAGGCGGCCTGCCCTCTCATCTCAAGAGCCACGGAACCGTGGAGAAAGAGGAAAAAGAAACGCACCGAGGAAACGAGCCCAGGGAATCAGAGGGTTAAGAAAGAGATGCACAGGTAGAACACGCCTCATTTTCAACTACCCCCATCTTTTGTTTTAAATTTTTGCAAAATAATTTTAATTTCTTCTAGTGAAAAATAGGGGGAAAAAAAAGAAATAAAAAATATATTTTCAAGTATATACACTTTTGGACACTTTTTGCAAAATTTTTTTATTCCATATTTCCTCAGGCACTTTGTCCGGTAGAGGAATTCTCGGTGGAGATATAAAACGAGTGCGAAAAAAATGGGCGTACGACACACGTTTGATGAAATATACGTGGCGTCGACACCGGATCCGTGACGTGCAACATAATTCGATAAGTTGTGTCAACTGCTCGTTAGTTAATTGTCGGAACCACTCGTTTTGAGTGGTATATGTAGATCCGGCAATGAATCCCACGCGGTTTCCATATCCGCTACCCTTTCGTTCACGCTTGCACCGTCCAATGAATGCCCCTCATTTGCATACCCCAAGCGGTCAGCGAGAATGCCTAATCAGATTATTTTGACGCGCCCAACCTCCGTTTTTCCGACCAACTGTACACTCTCTGACAGAGGGTACGAGATCAGCGATTTTTTTTTCTTTTTTCATCATTAATACACTTCTTTTTTTTTTAATTCTTGACCTGTTGCTGCATAATCTGTTGTGAATTATTAGAAATGAGTTAATTTTATATGAATACAGATGCAAAGTTCCCGACGACCCTATGAAAGTGGCAAGTTTTGGCGGGTTGCCCGGACTTTGTCACCAAACGAAGTTTAAAATTCTAATCCAAACTTGAATTTACGGCCTCGCAAATTTGATTCCGAATCTTCGTTACTTTTCTTTGAGGTATTTCGCCCTTTCATCGTCTGGCGTTTGTGATGAAAATGATTTTCTTTGACAATTGAGATAAGTGCATCAAATAATAATAAACATTTTTCTTTTACAAACAAACACAACTATTCAAAATTTAAAACAAATCTATTTTAAATTATACGCTTCAATATGATTCAATTCTCTCCGTCGATGAAAAATTCAATATCAAGAAGCGTTTTGTGAAATCTGGAAAGCGTAAAAATTGGCCACGTCATAATCGATTTCTTAAAAGATTCGTTTCAAGCAGGGCGAGATGGTCGCACGCGTGCACATTTGTCTCTGATCCAAGATGCCAATCTTGCATGGGCCCGTCTTATTGGATTACGCTGTCCAGCTGGCGGCACATATGAAAATAATATTTCCTTTCACAAATCCGCATGTATGTATGATTGATATTTATTCGAGTGACACGGCATTGTCCGGCGCGCGACTCCGCCGTCACTTCCTCCCAATCGCCTTGTGTGTCAGGGACCTCTCCACTTTCTGCGGCATTGTAACGCTTTTTACCTATTCGATGAAAAACGCATTTCAAAATGCGCTCTGGCCGATTTTTCCGTTGGCGCCCGCTCATATTCAACACAATGCTTCGACGTCCGTCCGATCCTTCTCAGTCGCGAATCAGCCGACCGTTGAAACTTGACTTTGACGCACGTCAGTCTGACGGACGCAACGTCAAATTTTGCCAGTCAGATATCAGGCCAATAATACCTTAAGAATTCAATACCATCGAATATTAAAGTATTTTGATCGAAATCGTATTTAAACGAAAAACAACAAAATCATCTTCATGATTTCAACTTTCCAATCAATTTGTCACAAACTGACTCTTGTGAATTTTGTTCTCCGTTCTAACTATTCTTTTGATTTGATGTATTAATTTGTTCTAAAAATCAATGTGTAATAAAAGATGGATACATGAGATTGTACGAACTCGATCAAACAAATGTTCGAGCTCAGAATATCATCTTTTGCAAAGACTTTCACCGTTTTGCGAAGCGAGTTTCAAGGAATGTCGAGAGGTTTGGAGCGACATCGTGAGGATTTATGCTCGGCTCGAGTCGCAGTGTCGTTTAACGAGTGTCGACCTCAATGGAGTAAATGGGCTGTGATTTGTACATTGGCGGAGCGTGTAATGCGCCGACACCGGACACTCGGCCAAATAATGGAACGTGTTTTGGGCGCTTCGCGGCACGTGAAAGGTAATGACCGCGGGAGTTCTCTCATCCACTGCCAAAACAGCTGCGCTTCCTTTTTTCATCGTTTTCACCGGCAGAAAAAAAGAAGTGGACAAGAAAATAAGCACAGGACATAAATTACGATCAAAGTCCAATCGAGTGCGGACACTTAATCACGTGACGTTTTTATTTAAAAACGTGCACGCACAATGAGTGTCGCAAACAAACCGGTGGAGACTCACTCGAGAGAATGATTGTACAAATTTGAACACGCTCGCCAGCAACGACGTTACATCCTGAGCCATTTAGGGTACATTATTTAGTCATAAAATATTGCCGGACCTACCCTCGCTTTTTTTCCCATTGCCACACAAGATCGTCGGAGATGAATATAATCGGACAAAGTGCAAGAGCGACAAGGAAATACGAGTGGCGTTGCGCCGGTCGCGCTACTAATGCCAGCTGTTCCAATTTCCGCCGCTTTAAAAAGCCCTCCGCGATTAAACTGCTCCGGAGATCGCTAAGCTCGCTGACGCCTTTTACATAATGTTAGCTCTGATGATTCGTTCTGGATAGTTTTTATTTCCCATCTAAGAAAAAAAAAACAAACAAAATTGGTCAACTTGAGTGGACAAAAAAAAGTTCCACCGTTATTCTTTAACGATTGAATTTCTTCGAAAGTCTATAATAAAATAAGATATAGCGATTGAAAAACGATCGAGCCAAGAATGATGATTAATTATTTGTTCTTGCAAGGAATTATTTGCAAAAAAAAGCAGTTGAACGATCGATGGCCATAATATGCACGAATACAAATGGTTTGTTGTCAGTTGTGTAAACACACTCTGGCTCATTACGCACATTGTGTATTTCTGGGCGGATTCATCAATTGTAGACATCGGCAATAGTGACAGGCCCGGTGGCGTATATTTTTTCTCCTTGAGAAAAATCTGAAAGAGCCAAAGGAAGAGATAGCGGGCACGAGGCCTCGGTGCGTCTTCGTCTCGCGCATCGAGGGTGAAAACTGAAAAGCGCTCGCTGGCCCATTGTGGCTTGAATGGGACTTCGAGAAGAACGGCAAACACGCTTAACCTCCCGACCCATTGTCGCACCCGGTTATCCGATTTAGCGCGCGCCACTGCTGAGAGTCGAGATCACCGCACACTCGGCGCAAAAAAGTATTCAAAAAATAAAGTAAAGTCGCATAACATCTTTTTTTCTCGCTCCTTTTTTTAATCACACAAAAATGTTTCTCACTGTGATATTTAATCGCATTTTAATGCTATTTGGTATTGTTAATGCCGGGAGAAAAAAAAACAGAATCACGTTGAGTAAAGAAAAACAATTTTTTTTTTTTTTTTGAATTTCGAAATTAAAGTAGTAAATAGTTTTTGTGATCGAACGAGCAAAATGACACGAACTAACGGTGTGCGAATAAACGTGTGTGCGCTGCCCGAGGAAGATGATACCGGTTTACCTTACGGCTGTTTTATGTAGCTCGTGGCGTAGCACGAGCGAAACATACGAAGTTACTCCTCGGTGCGGTTCGCGTCCCGTGTATGCGATTATACACAGGACCACCGCGTAGGACTACCACCGTGGCATATCTTGATAACACGGCTCTCTCTTTCTGTCTTGTTTTCTTAATCATGCCATGCGGGGAACCGTGTACTAAACACCAGTGATCCGCATTCGTGGTGTCTTCACTTCCAATCTACCGTTCGAATTTTCTTCCTCGACATCATCCTCATTTGAAAAAAATCATCTATAATCATTAACTATATTTCATTTGGTTGCACGATTCATTTTGTTAAATTATTTTTTTTAACATTAAGTGATTTATTGAATTTATTCCAAGTCATTCTATAAATAGAGAATATTTTAAATCTAACACATGTCTATTGAATGCTTTGAATTTAGAATGATTTTTAATTTGGTATATTTTTCTTAAAGTTTGAGTTTGAAATTAAGTGGACCGAATGACAACCTCTACGTTTGGTATCTGTGTATCTTTCAACAAGCGCGCAACACGGAGCTTAAATTGAATGAAAATCACAATTGACGAGGCATTAGCATAATGTAGCACGGATCGGTGGGTGAAGTACGATACGGGCGTCATTTAAGCGCCTGACCTGGCGATTAAAACTTACGCCGTCTTAAGTGTAATCGCGGGCCAGGTCTCTTGTAATGAGAAACGACGTGATTCGTGAAACTTTGTTGGACCTGTTGTTGTGTTTCCTTGAAGAGAAAAAAAAAAAAGTATTTTCGTTCAGTAATCTCGAAATTACGCATTTCTCGACAACTCTTGCAACTTGACTTCGATAAAAAAGCCATATTCTGCTGCTATAATCTGTACATCTTTTTAAAAACATACTCAATCAATTATCCCGACACCTTCAAACGGAGCCTCAATTTTTTTGTTCTCTGATTATTAATTCATTGTCGTTATTTGATAATGTTGTTTTTGTGATTTTTAAATTGAATATTTAGAAAACATGTACGGGTTGTGGAGGTAATCAATCTTACATATCTATCGAATCGATGATATCGCGAATGTAACGCAAAATGAATGGCACGCGTGCGTCTATTTCTATGTTGCGTCGCCGGAGCCGGTTATCGTCACTGCGCATGCCCACGCACGGCGATCGAGCACGCATAACATATGCGCAAAGTAACATCTACGCGCATGACCCGCAGGCACCTGTCGGCCATAATTGACGTGTCGGGCATAATTAGGCGAATTGAGTTTGCATGATGATCGTTGTCTCTCATCTTTACATCCTAATCCTCAGACGGGTCATCATTATTATAATTAATTAAGCGATAAAATAAATTAATTGCCAAAAGTATGGTTGTAGAAAACATTGTCGTCAACAATTTACGGTCGAGTTTCCTCGAAAATTCAAAAATAATACACCGAAGCGTAAATCCCAGGCGCAAAAGAAAAAGAGCGGACTCGAATGGAATCCAATAAAGTACATCTCAATTACTCATTTTTATATCGCCGTTACAATCTATAAACCAGTCGAGGAAAAAAAAGTACAAAGCGCGACAATAATCATTTTTCTACGGCTTCATAAAAAGTATTTATCACCTTATTAACTCGCATCCGTGCAAATCGCAGCCAAAACTTAATCCTCGCTTTTATTTACAACAGGCCGTAACATATATAACAACGAACAAGCTTGAATATAATTATTCGTATTTGATATCGTTCTTTTTTTCGTCGGTCTCCGTGCGTGCATATATATCTGAGCGTCGAGTCACCTACAAGAATGACGCCCGTGGTAAGAATGAAGCAAAAATTCAAAGAGAAGATTGAAAGGATTGAATCCTTTTCACGATAAAAATATTTGGCTCGAAAATAAACTCCGTCCCATGTATAGCTTCGTCGGATAAATAGTCGCTGACTCATCAAAATTCATAAACATTTTCACATTTGAATTATTACTTTTTGTAATGAACCTTTTTGCAAATACTTCTATACCCTCTGATGAATTATACGCGTTTGCAAATTACTTTCGAATAAAAAAAAGCAACTCTTGAACACTACTTCGAACGAACATTTTGTTTTTTCATTCATGGAAGAAAAAAATATTCATTAAAAAATTTTACTTGATATACACGATTTTCACAATGGAACCGCACTGGCCTCGGTTTGAGACGAACCCGGTCGGGCCACGCACACCTTTTGTCCTCTTTAACATTTGTTCGTAAAGCGAAGACGCATCCTCTCGCGCGCAGATTGTGTGATAACTACGGGCCTTAGCACCGGCGGACCCCCCAGCGTTCAATGAGAGACATTTCTCATCATTTTCCATTCAGCCCGTCTGAATTATAAGTCCCGGCCGACACAATCGTTCGATTTATTATAACCCACGAGCCTAATGAATTTAATTTCATATTTCACGGTCGGTAAGTAGGCACCGTTGTGAATGCTGCTGAACGTTCCTCTCGGATTTGGGCGAGCTCGTGCCCTTCCTTTTGCCCGTTTCTTTCAAACCTTTTCATTCTTATTTATTTCGTCCCGACTAATCGACGTCCTTCGCGCGAAATATAATCCCCGCGACGCAAACCTCGCGCGAGCTTGCGATTGTTCGCGCTATTATAATTTCACAACTGGCCGTTACTTGTGTGTGGCCCTTTTGCAGTATATTGAAACCAAATTCTCACGAGAAGCCTTCTTATTAATTTTGCATCTTAAAAAAAATGCCACCTGTTATATTGTATAAACACCAATAACTTTTGTTCAAAGACATCGGTAATCTGAAGTTGGAAATAAAAGTAAGACAATTATTTCAATTGAATGGAAGTATATTTTTGAATAATTTTGTATTGTATTATTGTTTAATTGATTTGAATATGAAGATATGATAAGACGTGAACTTTGACTAGGCAATAAATATAGGCGTTTACGTAGTTTCTGAAAGGACGAAAACTACTGGTGCACACGGTAGTTAAGTTATTAAATTTATCTCTGCGCGCGCGAGCACGACCGGAGGCGATTTATTATTTTTTTGCTGCTTAACGACTCAAACGCGGAATATGTTCGGCGAGATGAACCCCTGCGTTCTCTTCTTCTGGTCCGTTTCTTTTTCTCCACTTTTGGCTCCTCGCTTTTTGTCCGTAAATATGTCACGATAGTTGTGCGCGCTTCCAGGATGAATCGCCCGGCACTCTTAAACTTGAATAAAATGCTTACGATATACTGAGCGTCACGTTGAATTGTGTTCGCAATTTGCGTAATAAATGCGAACTGATATTGATATAATTCATTGGTTAACCGGCGCGAAGACCAACGATTTTTTTCCACGGTGGTTCCATACGAGAAGGCAAAATTAATTTTTCAATCCCAAAAATGTTGCATTCAAAATTATCGCTGGCTTGTTAAAGTTATTAATTGATGAAGCCCGACCCGAGCCGGATGTAGGGAAAAAAATTGTGCAACGTCCAACGATATAATTGAAACGATAAAAGAGAATCGCGGATTCTCGCAAATTGGGATCGAAAAATTTATGCGCTTTGTTGAAATTCATGCGCGAAATTTTTGTGCGCGCGTTAAATTTACATTCGACGAATCTCATACATGTACAGTGTTCGATGTTAATCTCGATATTGCGGGATATGTATCCCCGAGTTGATTCATTATAATTACATTTTCATCATACTCTTATCATTTCTGATAGGCCGTATCCGAATCATTTATGCATACATGTTTTTGGTATCGTACACATCAACATTCGCATACATTTAATTTCTATACGATGTTTAAATATTCACGTCTCAAATAGATTGAAGATTGTACGGATGAAAAAATATTAATAGTGCTTACTGGTGCGATATTAACTTTTTATATGTATCACTTTACAAGCTAAGAAATGATGGAGATGTTATCATGAAACATTAATATGATTAATATTGCCTTTTATCAAAACCTTATCTTATTACTTTGTTGAAAATACATTTGTTTTTCGTATTTGGGAAAGAAAATTTCAACTTGGTTATCATGTGTATGAAATGGCACTGTTCATATCACTCGTGTATAAGGTTAAGTAATTATCATTTCAATTTTAATTGATTTTAATTTGTTAAGTTAGAATAACTTCAAAACGTAATTTTAACTGTCATATTACTTGAATCAAATTTATGTACTGACACTGAACAGTATCTCATGTGATAAATTTATTAAATTAACAATCAAACGTTGTATGAGTAAATTATGTAAATAAAATTGACTTTTAATTAAATAAATGAACGAACGAATAAAATGAAAAACCCGAAATTTGTCTTTCATTCAAACAATATAAATTAGTTGAAACAATAGTTAACAACATTCAACAGAGTACAAATGTGATGTTTTATTCACGAAACCCGTTACAGAAAAAGGATCTCATCAATCGCTACTGCGGTTAGCTCAATTTTATCGTGGTCAGAGGAAGGTTCGCGATCGTGGGCAAGCGTACCGGAGCGCTTCCGGCGACGGCACCTTGCATCGTTGTGGTGGTTCACGAGAAACCGGCAACGCGACACGCTCCGCTAAATCAGGACGCAATCCGAGGGGCGCCATCAGGCCCTGAGACAACGGAGGGGCCCACTCGCACGAAAGGATAGTTTTCTCCCTGCGAAAACACCTCGGCTCGATGCGCGGCACGAACCTTGATGTTAATGGCATGCATTACCGCTAATAATAGTAAATACGCGCGCGATATATCGACAGCACGGCTCGTAAAACTGCGCTTGTAATTGCCATCGCGACTGCCTTCCACGTACGAGAAGATATGAGGAGTTAAATCCCTTGTACGATACGGTCTGTCTCGCATACAATTTGCACCATCTAATAATAATGCACTTTTCCGCGGAAATCAGAAACTTGATAAAAAACTTTATTTTTTAAGAAAAAAAAATATATATCTATTACTTAGGATTCTAAACTATTTTCCACGTAGTGAAAACCCTGTTGAATAACAAATGTAGGTCTGTATCCATACGGTAAAATTGAGAATTAATCATCTTTGAATTAATTAAAAGGGTGGAACAGTTGTTTGAAAACATAATGTGATATCAAAAATGATAAGTAAAGAATTAACTTTACAATTGTTTCGCGCTAGTCACTTTGATAAAGTTTAACGACTTGAACGCAATCATTATTGCAAATTGCAATCAAGTTTTAATGTTTGTTATTTGAAACAGTGCACATGCAACAGTAGAAGAAACATTAGGTTCACAATTATACACGTTGCACCGCACTTTATTTCAAATACAATTAGCTGCCAGTTTAAAAGACTCGGCTTTAAAGAGATAGTGCGCGCTACGCTATATCATTTATTACTGTTTCTGGTCGTCGCTAATGCAAAAATCAAGGTCAAACTACGTGAACTACTTATTAGCCCTTGGCACTGGCGTGGATTTAATAGCACGCTTATATTTTTCACTTATACCAGTTGTTTTCTCAAGTATGCGCACCTCGCGGAACCGTGCGAGCATTTTTTTTTTTTTTTTTTTTTTTTAGACACACGCTTTTTCAGAACAAAACTGGCGCTTATAGTAGAATTTTGACATAACTCACAGTCTGTACTCTGTTTGGAGGGAAGGAAAAAAATTAATTGTTTCGTTTTTCAACTTCTCGAGAATTCTGACGGAAACAGATTGCAGCAACCTTTCAAACTTCCTTGCTTTATTACCGATCGAATTACGCAAGTCTTGTGTCGCGTGCGCCTCAGTATGCAGAATTGTCATTTTGCGGCACGGTGATTAAGTCTGAACAGTTATTATTGTCATATATTTTCTTTGTTAACAGTATACAATCAGACTGCTCTGGAATATTTAATACCAATTCTTCTTGACTAAAAAAGGGCTGGAAATTTACCTTCTTCCAACATCATCAAAATGAAAAAAACCACTTAACAAAAAATGTCTTACAATAAAACAAATGTTTCATAAAACAATTTTGCTATCATTGGTGTTTGTCTACTAGTGCGGCCAAGCTTTGGGCAACGCAAAATACGCAAAGTGCCGAGCCGCAAGGCAAACCCTTATCCTGTCAGTCGCGCGCGACCCTTCTTGTCTTCTTCCTGGGGGAGCATCGCGTTCGACCCCTCGTGCATTCAGAATAATTGTATTAGCTCAGATCGTGGTCTGCGAAAATAACGCACGGGGACACTCCGGAGAGCGCACGCTTTGTTACGATACGAGTCATCGGCACTCGGCGCATTTCAATTTCGGCCCGCGGAAACATGTGCGCGCACCACTGAGCTATGCCCTAATCCGATTACGCGAGTCAAAACCTCTCGCTTGTGTGTGAAGAGCGCATCGGCACAACAGCTTGGACTTTTTTCTTTCTTTCGTCGGCATAAATGACGTGACCGTTGACCCGAGACCAAATTCTCCGATCAAAGTACCTCCTCGGTAATTACCAAGTTTAATGAAATCATAAGTAGACTAATGAAATCGCGCCGTCCAGATGTACTTCCGGGACTGGGGTGAACGAAGCGCAATCTCGTTACAGGGCACAATGACTTAAGTTACGGGTTTATTATCAGCGCAATTACACGCTCCGATACGGTGAGTCACGATCGAAGGGGCTATCGGTCCAGGATCATCGTTATGAAATGCATCAGAGACCTTCGCAGAATAAGTCGATTCAAACGTCGACCGGATTAATTATTGGCGCAGCCAATCAAACGGTTCAATTACTCGCGACGTTCTTCGCGGCTTGCAAAAATGTCTTGTTCTCGTGTAGAGCGCGACTATTGATTCGCGATTAGAAAAAAAGTCGACCTTATCACAGATCGGGTATCAATTAAAGCATGAGCGCGAACTAGGTGCGTACGATAAATCTCCAAACGAGGCGTTGCTCCGCGAGACGGCTTTCCTTCCAACCTCAACGGTGTCTCTGCTTGTTGGTTACACCCATCCCTGATTTACGGTGCCGCACGATTTATGTGGGCACCCACGGTACGCACATGCCCCGACAGAAAAAACATTCCCCCGAACCGACAACGCGCGACAACACCCGGTGATGCAACCAGACGATGTTTTCTCTCGTGCCGCGCCATCGCATGCTCAGATGAACCTGCGTGACACAGCCCAGCGAATGTAAGCCACACTCTACAGATGTATACAGAGCGTGCGGACTTCTGCCGAGTTTCCGGCACTGCTCCGGTAATTATAACACTATAGATCCCAGCATGAGAGAGCGCGACCTCCAGTTCGGCCGCGACTATTAGTCACAATCCGATCGATGGACGTTAGTAAATTTCCCGACAACTTTTTTTTTCACTTTTCTATCCACGAGAGCCGTTTCGTTGCTGACGCAACTCTAACTATACACCCGATCGCTTTATATCGTTAAACTTAACCGATACTTTTCCAAAGGGCTAATTTATTGCTACAACGCACGAAATCGTGTTTTTTCTCTTTTTTTGCAATATCTTATGTTTTATTTTATCTCGATTAGTAATCAAAGTTATAACGAAAGGGTAACGGTGCTGCTGCTGAGGTAGGATTGTAAAATGAACAAGCAAGTCCTAGTAAAAACATTCATTCAAAACAAATTTTTTTCAGTCTTTGAATTTTTTTTAATCTTTGATTTCAATTACATTTTTATACAAACATTTTAATAGCGAATTCATTGTTCCATTACCTCAACTACGTCTACATAAAACACGGTAATACAAAAAATATTGAATTTTAATAACGTTTGATATGATGTTTTTGTATGAACAAATAAATAATTGTTACGAGTAGACCCTTTGAGGCTGGATCCTCTCTAATATAATCACCTCAGAGAAACGAGCATATACGGTCTTTTTCATTTTGAATTGAATCTTCCCAGCAGTGTCGCAGCTCATCACTATAAATCATCTTTAATCGGATGCTTTTCTTTGCGTCTAATTTGCGCGTAATTGTTTATTAGAATAAATCATGAATGTAAATGAAGCTCGAATGGACGAGAGCAGCTCAGCGCAAAGAAACTTGAACGAGAATGACAGCGGAGACGGCAAACAGCCGACCGGACGCGAGAAATTCACATTTCGTCCGTGCGATGGTCATAAACGCGATATTACGGCACAATATTTATATGTGACGTAAAGCCGCGTCGAGTAATGACTAGAAAACCAGTTTCTGTGCACTGTTACCCCGTTGCGATTCACTCCGATGCCAGTCGTAATCTCCGAGGGTTCTTATCCGTAATGAGAAACCATATTTCCCGACGTTGGTCTTCCTTCGAGCAAACGTCACTGAACTTCGTTCAGTGACAGCGTACTGTACGCTGTGTTTCTTAGAAAATAATACACTTTATCATATTTGCAGGTTCTCCTTTCCGTTATTGTATCTAAAAGAAGCGACATTTTTTAAAACTATCAACAATTAATAAATTTGAACATTGTCTCTCCGAAAATGTTTCATTTTATCTGCATTTTTGAATCGTTTTTGGATTAAAACGTAAAGATTAAAAAATGTGAAGGAAACAAAACATCGTTAAAAAAAAAAAAAATAAATAAACGCCACTTTTTGCAGTGGAAAAAGTATGAAGTCGAAAAAATTTGTCATTAATACTTTTGTCTTTAGCTCAAACATAAATCCCGTTCGAACACTTTTTTGTGTGCGCGTACAAATTTAATATGTAGAACCGTTAGTGCAAAAAAAAGATCGGAATGTTACAGAAGGTTTGATTGTGCGGACCGCCGCCGTTGTCATACGGAACGATCGTCCGCGCGGCAGAGAAAATACTCGAGACGTTTTAATTACGACGGATGATGTTGGCGTTTCACATTTGAATTTTCGGTGTTTGCGAATATAGCCTGGACTCGTTGTTGCACAACAAGAAACTTGTGTCAGTTGTCCGCCATGGTGAAACCTTTTCTCATGATCCGCGTCGCGCAGTTGCTTTGCATTCGGACGTTCAGGTTACCCGCAGCGAGCGTTAATGGAGCTGTCCGGGTTGGCTGGACTTGCGAAGGCGAAGTATCGCCCATGAAAATTAAGAGGACCGTTGTTCTCTGCTTTTGCAAGGAGAAATAAACTAAAGAGTCCGAGATATTGTAATGAGATAGCAGATTACATTGTGTTACTTTCATGCATAAATTCCCATCTAAAAAATCATCTCACCATTTTTTAACACGTTTTGAATTCACTAAATTTCAAAACTGGTTTGTCCCATTTTTTTTTATTAAACAAAATTAATACAAATGTTTGTTCTATACAAATTCTTTTTGCAGAGTTTCATTCGTTATAAAAGTGATAAAAAAACTTTGTCAATTGCAGGGAAACAGAATGACATTATCCTGGTTGCTTGACTTTTGTTTCTTGCTAGGAAGCAATCTGTTTTGATGCCGAAATTTCTTTGCTTATAAATATGCGCTAAAAACAACGTTAACCACGAGACGCTGTGCTGCGAGCGGCCAACCCTCTGAACCCTTTTACGAAACGCGATTCCCCTTCAAAAATGATAATTCCATACAAACGATCCCGCGACTGCCACCGGAAGTCTCCACTGCGACTATAAAGGGAAGTTTTGCGCCACCGAAATAATCAGCTTGTGATTTTTCAGACGAAAACAACGAACGCTAGATTTATCGATGTAATAACTTTTCGATGCATGACTTGTCACAGCTTTAGATTGAGGCGAAATGAGTTATAGTTGAGAATTAAAAAAAAAACAATTAATATGATCTCTAATACAATTTCAAACCAAATTACACTCAATGATCAATTTTTATGTATAGTTTTTTTTTTTTATTTTACATTCATTATTTTATTAGTTTTTATTTTACATTTGGCCTTTCTTTTCAAGCTCATCATTTTTTTCGTATTTCATTTTTTGTTCAGTTTAATTGTCATCAACATGTGTCGTGTCCTTGGCTTATCACATGACAAAACGAGGCTACATTTGCGGCATGCTCTGACATTTGGATACTGACATTTTCACCCCAGGGTTGACGCGGCTAACCCTTTGGCGTTAGCGCGTTCAATCACTCCATTGTCTCGACAGAGCTCGTTTTATGCCCGCGTCAACGCTTCATTATAGGGCCCCGTGGCCGTTCAGGCTCGGCTCAGTTTCTAAAGCTCCACGTGTTCGCTACATTGTCTATTCCAAGAATACATTACGCGCCCACACGTCAAACACAACACGAGCATCCACGTATGGGTATTCGTTACGCAAAGCATATCTTCCAAAACTTGACGATGACGAGTTAATGTCCTGACCTGACTTAACGCGATGAATGTTAATATATTCTGCTAAAATCAGTCGTACATATATCAGATGTGATTGAATTGTAAACAACACATTATTCATTAACAAATCGGTCCGATGATAAATGTTCAATTGCAACTGAACGTTTTATATTGTCAATTTTGTTATAAATCATAACTAAATTAATAGTATGAACCCTTAAATATTTACAAATTTGTTTGAGGTGTTGTGCAAAACACGAGGTATAAGTTATTTAACGGGTAAATAATCGAATGGATTGCCAATCTAATTGCGGTAATTTTGAGGGAACAAATTATGTATTGGGTTCGTACTATACTCTGTTATCAATCATTTGTTAATCCTATCTTTTTTTTTCGTTTTGAATTCATAATTTTTTTTTAGCTCACCGACTTAATAATATAACAATCACCTTATCTCATCAAAATTGAATTTTAAATATACAGTACGAATTGTACGTTGACTAATAATTTTATAAAGCTATTTGATTTAAGTGATGATTGCGAATGATTTTTTTTCTACTTTTTTTTTAAAACGGTTTGTTGATTTTAAGTTTGAATTGTATCATGAGTGCGTGCAAACACGACGCATAATTAATAAACTGTTAATTATTCCTTGTACACATAAAATTAATCACATCCAATCAGCTTTGAATACGAATCTTATTGACATAAAATAGATTAAATATACTTTTAGCTGGCGGTATGTACGCGGTATACAGAGAGTCAACATTCCAGTTGCGTTAAATAAATTTAGATAACGTTAAATTAATTAAAATCTCAATCAACTGTGCTGTATCACTTTCTCATAAAATCATAATATATCGCTTGAAGCTGTATGTAATATGTACACGACGAGTGAGTTTAACAGTTAAATTCTGTCATAATTAATTTTCAATTATTATTTTTTTAACCGATGGAAGAGTTTCCATCATTATGATTGAAAGTTGAATGATTTTGATCGCCCATTCGATTCAATTACACGTGCTCGAGTTAATAGATTTTAATGATATTCAACAAAGAAATAATACACTATACACCAAATGAAATATCATTGAAACGATCAGAGTTAACGTTTTATTTCAAAACGTACTTTTAAAAACAGGAAAATTGTTGCAAATGCAATTTTCCAGATTATACGATTTTAATTTTTACTCTTTTTTTTTCTCTCTCTCTTTTCTCATTTTTTTAAGATTGTTACATAACTGCTTTTGTGAGCACTTCACATAACCGCGCGACTGAAAAGGAACTTTTTGAATTCGAAAATTGGGGTCAGTATCGTGACGATGATAATAATAGGAAACGAGCACCGAAGCGGCATAAACTGCAATAACTATGAATGCGGATTAACGGGCCAGCAGGCGATGCGTCGTATCGGAAGGCTGTTTGGCATACGTGCAATACCGACGATGCACGTCCATCTCGCGAAAGCGCAATGAAAACCGAACGAGGAGAATGCCTCGGGTGTTTCGCAGCCAGCGGAGGAATCTATTGATAAATTCAGTAGCTGGCGCTAACAATGCACCAGCAATGTCAATTATGCGCCCGACGATCGCCGACTCGAAATTAATCGGACGCGGGCGCGCGACTTTACGTCGTAATTAATTGGCCAGCCGCGCATACAGCCACCCACACTCGCCGCAACACTTACACGCGCACGTGGTTTATCTGTGCCTTGCTTTTCCTCGTTTACATGCATATCGCGCACACTTCGAATTGCTACACACGACGTTCCTCCTATTGTTCCACGCAGTAATTATATTTATCATTATTCCCAGGCCACTTGAATTTCTTCCAAAAAGCTTTCTATTACATTTCACAAGTTGTTATATTGTTTTATTCACTTTTTTGCACACAAAAATATCAGAAATAAAATATATTAAAATTACAGCATTTATTTTGTTAAACGTGCACTAACTTTTTTCATAGCAATTTTGTTATCGTTTTTTTTTTTTTTTTATAATTCAAACTTGTAATTTAGCCGGAACAAACCCCAGAATTTGATGTTTTCCATTACAACATAAGAACACGCAATATAAAGGCATGAGCGAATGCACAACAACGTTCTCGGGCCGGCTCTCAGACGGATTATAACACGTTGAAAGTTCACGACCTTTTGTCTAGCGCTTCCCTTGAAAACGTCGGGATAATAATCCTCTAACCGGGCGGTTGTGTCGTTGTTGACATTTAGCCCCGTTCTTGAAACCGGTCCTGGGGTGCAAGTCGCAGGTTGTACCGTAGCCAGGCGCCAACCGGAAGTGCCGAGACCAGCCGTGGAAACCAACACTGGCCCGAAACGAGTAATGGGATTGCCATTTGCGATCGTTAGCATCACAATGCCCGACCTAAACGGCCCGTTTGAATGTCCACATACACGGCTCCAAATACACCGGTTGTTATGCTAATTGTCAGTAGGCGCTTCCTCACAATATTGTGATACTCGAGAACGCAGTTTCTTATGAAAACGAGGTGTCCGGAAATCGTGAAAAATGAGAACCTTATATATTTTTGAGACGGCTAGTTTTGGTACACAGTGAGAATGGAAGTTTGTTTTTCGTTGGCGAACTTCAACTCGTAGACGATTTTTGAACATTTTATTACGTACAATCGTTCTGTTGGATATGTGGAGAGAAAATTCAAAGAATCTTGTTCTCAATAGTTTTTAAAGTGTAATTGGTACGCAATTAAATCCAATCGCAATAATGTAATTTAAGTGTCGTAATTCAAATGGTCGCTGGAATAAAAAAGAATTAATAAAATGCTTTTTAAATCGTAGATATTCATAATTGAAAAAAAGTTAATTGAATGTTCTACAAAGTAGATATAGCTGAGGACAGATCGTAAAAATAGTACCTAAGTCGTAACCGAGCTTCAAACTGCTGTATATGATTGAACGTTTTTTTTTTTTTTATTTCATCCTATCGGTAAAAAATCACAAATTACCTGCACGATTTGCAAGTAAAAAGTTTTATCAATTAACTGAAAATACAAACGTTTGCAAAATAAAACTGATGAGTGGAAAAACTCTGAAAAAAGCCTGCGAAAAATTCGTCATTGCATGCATGCTTTCGTTGCAAAACAATTGTACGTCCTCAGTTGTTTCTACCCTCAAAGAACAAAACAAATTACTTTCAAGAAGCAAGTGTAATCTTACTTTTTTCATTTTGAAAAAAAAAAAAAAAAAAAACATGCGCAAGGCACGACAGTCACATCCGTTTCAACTCGGCCGAGATTTCTAGTCGACTTGACGCGTTATCGACCGATTCGATTTCTCTCTTGGCTCTTTGCATTTTCAATCAGCGAATATTAATTGCCGCCGCACAGCCGCAATTCCGGCCATTAGTCGTGCGCGCATAAAGCGGCGGATGAGTGATAAAAAAAAGAGAGAGAAGAGAGCGCGGCGCCTCGCGCTCATTTGCTACGTGGAACGCGTCATGTCGCATCGTAAAGATCCTTAACGCGAGCCCGCTCGTGATGCTCGTGTTGTTTCTCACGCTTGCCGATGGCCGCACACAAATGTTGCACTAAAAGTGTCGTTGCCACTGGTAATTATGGTTTTGATGCGATTCCCGGCGCCTGGCTGATCTCAAGGCGATTTGCTTATTAAATCACCCTCGAATTAGCTCCAAATGAGTCGCCTTCTCAGATTTAGAAATGATTTCATTGCTGGTCATTGAAATTTATATCTTGTTCTTTATTGCCATTCTGCTGGGGTTTGATCAATCATGACGCTACCAGTTACAGTGAAAACATAAAACAAATGAATGTTTTTTACTGCTCGAAAAATTCTTGAGAAAGAAAAAGTACATTTTTATGGAAAATGTTTTTTTGTTTTTAATTTTCGAAGTCTTTTTTTCCTAAATTAAATAAAAATGCATCTCTGTAGACATGAGGTAGGCACGAAACGGGAGACGTGCATCACGAAAGCGAATCCGAAAGCTATAGCATTCCTGCTGCCACGATAATTTGCAGCAGCGACACCAACAACATATGTGGCTTTCAAGTGTAAGACGCGCAATGGGCTCGCGCGCGCCCATAAAGTATCTCAATTACTTCCTGCTGCAAAAAGTGGGAAATAAAAAGAAACGAGAGCCCAGAAAGTGCGAACAAAAAAAGGGTATCCAGCTGACGGGATAGAAAAAAAAGTATTCAAATAAATAACAACGGTCTGAAAATTGTCGAAGAGCGTCGACAAGAAAAGCGAATTCTTGCGGATGCCCTTCGGAAATGTCATATTGCTGTCGGGACCCGCGGAGGCAATATTTCACGCCGGTAGATCTGTCTGTCTATCTGTCTGTACGTCCGTCTGTAAGTCTCCCCCCGACACTTTTGAAGGAGTTTTTACGGACTCTCTCGATCTTTAATCACGGCTCGACCTTCTATTGTCGGTGACGTCACCTCCGAAAGGGGGTTGACTCCTAGGGACTCGCGGCTTTGTGCACCACTGATCCCTCTCCGCGTCATTTGTCTCCGCAGACGCCTTATTTGTACGCGCGCTTCAAACACGCCACTTTTCGCCCACGCACAACTTTGAACTCACACGTTGCGTTTCCCATATCTACAAACATCATTCGACACTTGTTCATCTGGTCTCTTTCATTATTCTTACATCAAAATTGTCTAAAAATTGTTCAACGAAAAGTATCGAGAATCCTTCATTATTCTTTCCAAAATGCAAAATTATTTCAATTTCAAAATTTCATTTCCGAAAAATGTAGTCATACAAAAAAATGCACCATGGCAACTTGTAACGCGAAAGTAGAAGAGCATCTAAGAATTGTATTCAGTTTCGCGATAATACTACAAAGATGTGTATGCGACGGTCTCTCTTTCTATCACGAGGGATTTCCGTCGCAAAACTTCCGCTGAAGCGGCGAATATTTCTTCCTTCAAAAGACGGTGGATTTACCGAGAAATATATATATGTATATGTACCGTGCGGTGTACATAATGTGCCGTGCTTGCAGAGATTACTTCATTCGATATTACGTTGATATGCTTCAGATTCGACGCACAGTCGAGTTGTCTTGTGTCCCATTTCACGGGGGGCTCCCATGTATGCCACGTGCCACTTGTGATCAAATTCAACGATTGCGTTAGTATTTCCCAGGCGATTAGTAAAATATTGTTTACTCCTAAAATTCATACATTTACAATTTGTATTTGTTCTATTTTACGAAATTATACTTTCTTGTAAACAAAGTAACGCAAACATTTTTTTGTTGATTTTATTGCAATCCTAAAATTTTATTCAACAATGTAAATTGAAATAAAATATAATTTTAACAACAATGCAAGATCTGCGGGCTATTTTATCTACAAATGTGACGTATTTATTTTGGTATATAATCACAGATCGCAGCATCGCAATATCCTGTACGCGATATGATCGGAAATCTCTGGGGGGAGGGAATCGTACGACTGAAATGATAATAAATTAATAGAACGTCGACGCAGAGTAAAAGAGATATTATTGCATGTCGCGATCTTGCAACACATTCGCCTATCGCAATATCTACACGCGATCCGACGAGGATGAATTAAGATTGGTTAATTTATGGCGGTGGCCAATCTACGAGGCGCCACGGCATTTAGCGACTCACGGCTCGGAGAGAAGAAGTAGCTTAAAAATAAGGCAACATGTTAGGTGCAATTGGCGCGGGGCGGCCGGGGCACTCTGGTTTGAATTGACGCTCTGAATTGATCAGACGAGAAGAGGGCGCCACCGATTCGTTTCGTTTATTGGCCGGCGGATTCCTCGTGATTCGAATTAATCGAGACTCGTCAATCGCGATTAAAACAAATATACTCCTGACCGTACACGTGACATTGCTTTAATTGGCTCTTAATGTCACTGTGATATTCCGCGTTCGAATTTCAACTTTTTTTTTAATTTTTGATTTAGTCATTTTTTATTATAACTTTCAGTCCTAGATTTTTTTATGGGGAACATAAGTTTAAACCTACTAGACAATAAGTATGAAATGGTGTAACATTAATTTTGATTATTAATTATCAATGTTCCAGTTATTTTGCCTTTTTGCCATGAAGCGGGTGATGAATAATTTATCAGGCCAGGCGATATTAGAACCTGCACACAACGAAAATGCATAATTAAATCAGCAAAACACAAGTTGAAACGAGTTTTCCGATTTTTTTTTTAATTTGAAAAACGTCCGTTGAACAGAACTCGCGAATCGGGTATTTAATTAGTGAGCATTCTATGAGCTTTTTTTCGTGGATGACTTACATGAATTAAAATCGGCACATTGATTTCATATAGGAAGTGATACAAGTTCAGCCAGTGAAAAACGTCCTGACAAAAATACTAAATCGGACGGTCTATTTCAAGAGTCGAACGCGAAACATGAACTCATGTCACGAGCTAACTGATATTATAATTATAAAATAATAAGATCATGTCGATGCATATCTTCGATACATTTTTATTTACTTTTTGAATATGAAATGCTTCCTGCTCGCGTGAAAAGTTATTGATTCGTTAAAATTAATTATCTCATAATTAATGCAAATAATTATTTTGATTGAGAATGAACCAGCGATGATTAGCTATCTAAATAAAAAAAAAGTTAATTCTCACAAATGTAACTCGATATGATATATATTCTCGGGCGTGCGAACAGAGGAGTCATCAGGGCGAGATGCGCCCGAGGCCACCGACAGACGTGCGGTCAATGAAGCTCGTCGCGGGAATGCGTGCCAATGTACCGCACCGGATCGAGATTAATCCGACCGACTGTAGGGTTCTGAATGAGCAGTTCCCTTGCTCTTTCCATTTCTCTTTTCGCATTTCGTCAAAGTGCGTCTCATTGTCTACACCTGCAGTCTCGCGAAATCTCGCACATACGAATTCACGCACCACCTCGAGCCAACGCAATTTTCCATCGCAAAAAAATCCCCACAAAAACTCAAAGTCGCTTTGCGTGATTTATTAAAAACTCCGAACCATCGCCATGAGAATGCTTTTCGCTTCCGTGTGTTTAATCTTAATTCTATGTTACTTTTATGATCCTTTTTCCTTACCAAAAAAATTATCAAATTAATTAAAAAATGATAGAAATGGTTGATAAAAATATGTTAAAAATGAACAAATGGAAATAACAATGATTTGTTGACATTTGAAAAATCATAAATCACCTCGTCTTTTTATTAACAAAATTCGATTAACATAAATCCACTGAATCATTAACGGTGACTTTGCACGAAGGTTTTATACCGAATTACTTTCATCAACAAAGGACCATAAAGTCAAATCTTTTTTTTCATCGTATTCGTTTCATCCGGATCATTATGATCTGATTATGCGCGGTGCATGCTTGCGATCATCGGTTAATTATTAACAAACTACAGCGAGATTTACACCAATGATCAGCTGAGAATGCGAAACCGCCGCTAGCGCGTAATTATAATCCTCTTTACGAGCCGGGGTTCCGTGTAAATGAGCGTAAGTTGATCTCATCCGGCACACCTTTTATTAGCAGATCAGAATCATGTCCTGGGGTTTGTGGGAACAAACGTGGAGCGAAGCATTTTTGTTGGAATTTGGCCAATCGAATTATTTAAATTCCCATTCGAAAAAATTATACTAATTAATTTTGAACAAACTAATAACACTTCACTTCAAACACGATTTTTGTTAGTTTGCATATTAACAAGGTTACGTGATTGCGAATAAGAATAATTGTCATAAATTTCAATTCTATTTTTCTTTCACAAAAAAAAATGTATGAAAAATTGATTATTTGATAATTAATTGTTTGTATGTTTTTATTTTTCAGATGCATGTGGGTTGTCGGACGTGGCGCACATTGAGTCGTTGCAAGAAAAGTCGCAATGCGCACTGGAAGAGTACTGTCGAACGCAGTATCCAAACCAACCTACCCGATTCGGTAAGCTGCTGCTACGGTTACCCTCGTTAAGAACGGTATCGTCGCAAGTGATCGAACAGCTCTTCTTCGTGAGGCTAGTCGGCAAGACACCCATCGAGACGCTCATCCGAGACATGCTGCTGAGCGGTAGTAGCTTTAACTGGCCGTACATGTCCTCGATGTGACACTCTGTCTGGCGGCAGTTAGCTTCCGCATAATATTAGGGTACCCGCCGCTAGTTCGGCTGAGCCTCCACCAATCCAAATTTTGTAGACGCTAAAAAATTGCGGCTCGAAAAAAATTGACTCTCAATCACTGTACTCTCTCCCTAGGACAAAAATTTTGTTTCTATTTAAAATTTGTTAGATAACTGATGTATACAAGTTGGAGAAAAAAATGTTTGGTCTGTTTAATGATTAAATCATTTTCAATTTGAGTACAGTGATTCGCGAAGAAAAGTTTTTCCAGTGCGTCCTTGTTTAAATAATTGTACAAATTGATTCCAATTGTCATGTCGATTAGGGAAGGAGAAAAATGATTTGGTACACTCGGATAAAATAAACATATGGTTGCTCCAACTACGGCGATTCGACGGATAACAATTGTAAAGTGTAGCTATTATATTGTAGGATTTCTGTAACCATACTGTTGAAATGACCAGGGAACAGGGAAAACTGTTTTCATCAGACTCTGAGTGTACAAGTAAAATATGTTGTTGAATTTATCTAAAGTTTATCGTTGTTTGCAATTACCGAATCGTTTATTTTGTCTTCTACTGCGCTCGCGATCTCGTGTTTTAGATTTAACTAATTTATTGTACCGGCATATTTTACTGCGGCAAATCTTTTCTCTCCGTGTCATATAAAAAGCGAACAAAAATGGTTGTATGAAGTCAGAGTCGATCCAAGGAAAGTAGAATACCTCGAATTTGATCAGAGTTACCCTAAAAAAATGATATGGTTTTTAGCTTTCAGAATTTTTTGAAAATAAATTATTTATATTTTCTGTTAGGATGATCAAAAGTTTAATGAACGTGACAAATAAGCAAAAAAAAAATCACCTGCGTTAACTCCTTTGTAAGTTTAAACAAATTAGTAAAACGATCAAGAAAATGTATTACAGAAATGTTAATCTGTGTTATAAAATCATTACATGTTCAAATGTATTTTTTTCGCAAATGCCGTGTAATTTTTTGTTGAAATTAAAAATTATGTAACAAATGTGTTAAGACGACTTGCTCTTGAGCGAAATTTATGATTGAAAAGGTAACTTTTTGTGATAATTCAAAATGCGAAAAACTCAAAAGCGACGCACAGTACAGTGTTCCAGGCGTGATTATCAACATCACCCTATAGATGGAATTTTTTTTCAACAGGTCACGCACAGGTGTCGCCAAAGAAAACGCGACAATAAAGTCGTTGATAGTTTATTCAGAGCAAGGGGCGTCAAGTGGTCCGACAAGTCCAACCAGCGAAACTTTTCAACCAGCGAGAGAAGCAGACAGCAAGGTGCGACGAAATCTTGAATTAGCATTTCTAATTAAAGAGAACGAGGTCACCTTAAATTTATTTCTACACTGATTCGTCATTACGTCTTTTGTTAGGTTGATAAGAACTATCGATTCGTGACAAAATATCTGCACACCAAACTGCTGAATAAAAACAAAAAAACAATTACAACTTATACGAAATGAAAAGTTACAAGGAAACAGAAGCGAGTCGTAGTGATTATTATAAATTGATATGAAATTTTTTGATCGATTTGTTATCGAAAGACAAATGAATTGAATTGTATAATGATTTTGTACTTTTCTATACGCAACGATAAATGTTTCATCAGCCCGTAGGAAACGCATTGTTTTTAAATCGCCGTATACGTCATGTCTACTTATAATTATTGTTTGCGTATTTCCATCGAAGAAAACAACAGTGCCGAAAGGCTGTATCAGCCTGGATCGCGAGCCATTGCGTTATACTTCAAAGTGATATTAATTGAAACGATTCGTCCAATGATGAATTACATTAACACACATACAAACTTGCACACAAGACGATAAGCAACCGAGAGTCGTTGCAAATGCGATTTACGTTTAGAATCATTTTCATTCATGGCGAAATCATCATTTGGCCAACTTTTATTGATCGCAATTTTCTCATTATTTTTATTACATACAAAACAAAAACATTATAGTTATTAAGGATCAAAAAGAAAAAATTTTAACCTGCATTTCTCTCCGAATCATTCAAATTTGTTGTATTACATTTAATTACATCTAAAATTGTGTAAAACAAAAATTAAATATACGTAAAATATTTCTTTGCCGTTGGAAAGCATGCCGTCTGTCCTGTCTGTGCCATTCGCTCAACCCTTTTTCTGGATTCAATTTTTAAAAAAATGTTTTTTTTTTTTCTAGTCAAACGAAATTTTGTAAACTATATTTTTTTCCTTGCTCAAAAGTTTATCAGAAATTTTAAAACTATAAAAGATTGTGATATTAATTTTAAGAAATTCGGATCCGTTTTCGATGCGTTTGATACATATTTTTTTTGTTTCCTTATAACAATAAAAAAAGGAAAAAGGTTTGTGCGTACATACTTGTGTTCATCGGACGTTGAGACTAAAATGTGAATGAAGGAGCGCATGATGTAAACTATGTGATATACGAGTCAAAAGAAAAATGTGAAACCCGGTTTTTGAAAACGGTGCTTTTTCTACATTTAAAAAGAATATTGTACAGTATGCGAAATTCATGCGATGTATAGGGTTATTTAATGAGCATAGAAATTTAATGAACATAACTATCGAAGATGGAATAATATATGCATATATATGTACCCGACCGTACATATGTATGAATTTAAACGTGGCAATGTCGAGCTAGTTACTTAGTTGAGCACTTAGGGGTACATGGGATATTATTTCTTATCATTCTTTTGTAAGCAGCGACTCTTACGTTTTTGTCACAAAAATCATACCTTGTTCAATAAAATGATTTATTATAATGTCGAAGAACCGTTTCAAAACTGAAATTTTTATCAAGAACATTGTTAAAAAGGAATCTATTGAAAAAATAAGTTCCAGACGTTAACAGAAACAAGCGTTCTTTTTTACTCTTGCCATTGCGTCAATACATGAAACACGCATCCTCTCCCGAAGAAAGTTGCTCACAGATTAAAAACACTGTATTATACTAAAAATATATATAAGTAACATCGTCTGTGTATGTAGGGATTAAATTCATTTACGCGTATAAATATATATACTTATGTATAAAAAGTGAACATTTTTGTATAAAAGACACTTGTATATATTTAATATATGGATATATTATGTGCTCATATACATATATATATACATATATGAGAACCGCAGAGAATTATAAATATATAAATAAATATATTGTAACATCGCTCTGCCTAGAATTATGATAACAATATTCTAATGACGATAAATATACTTGGAAATAAAATTAAACACTGGTTTTTTTGTCAACATCCTTCCTGAACTTAATTTTATCATAAAAGGATATTTCCTTTTTATTTTCATTCCGTCGTTTACATCTTGACGGAACAAGTTTCTAATTAAAGATGAAACAGTAACATTTACGCTGCGACACTTCGCGTCGCATCAAAGGAGTTGAAACAAAAAAAGGGGTTCTTCTTTTACCGAGGCCCAGGGGTCACGTTTGCAGACAGAGGCATTACCATTACGTCGGTCAGAAATCACTCGCCCCGTCGAGGAAATTTGCTCGCCAATTGTTTATATTGAAATACGCTCGTGCGGGAATGCACTTTGCCGCATGGCACGACTCATGAGCTATGCGAAAAAGAAGAACTTTTGACGCGTGCCAACCGAAGAATAAAGCACATCGAAATTGGAACGAGAATGCAAGCCAAGGAACAAAAGTCAAATGCGAAACGATTCAGCGACTGTCATTATTGGTTTTTAGTTATTTCAGTCTTTTTATATTAACAGATAATTCACGTCAAGATTATAATTAAACTGTTTTAAAATATCTTACTAAGATCTTTTTTTTTTTTTTTTGCTAATATGAAAATAACAACTTGACCTGAAAAAATTATTAAAGACCTTGCAACAAAATGTGCAAATCAATGGATTAACATGATGCTATTCTTCCGATGCTCAAAAACATTTGAAGGCAACGAGTGTGTCATTTGCTGACATTCGTCTCTGGGTATCTCTCACGACCCAATAACTCTCTTTGATCCCTCGAAAATTCGTCGCCGTGTTCTTACACACCCAAGTGCTGATCTGCAAATCTGACAATCCAGTAGAAACAAGTTCGCAGCCCCCACAAATGCGATTGCCCCAACAACTGTCATAACGCTCGTCGAGTTTCCCTTATCACATACATGTCACTGGCATCGATCTTGATACGAAATAAAGGTATCTCTTAGTGTCCCACTCGATTCATTTCTCGCCTCGTCGTGCCGCTTTTGAGCTTCCTCCTTTCTCGTGTTATCCTCGGGATTCCTTTCCGCGCGAGACTGCAATAAGAAAAAAAAAACAGAGTGTGCATGATAGACCTTGCTCTTGGCTGCATTAAGAGTCCACTTTTTCTAATACACTTCAGCTGCACTTTATCTTCCAGTTTTGGGTGTCCCGGAATACATAAGTTGCGCATAAATCACGCGCGTGCGGCTGAGTCTTTCACACACGCGTGCACGCAAAAACATTTATCCCCAGGCATAAGAAAGTGCCGCGAGGAACGTTTAGAATTTCAATAAATCTAAGTTCGGAAACAAAACAGGGTTGCTGGCTTTGATCCAACGTTCGAAAAAAAAGCTTTCAATCTGAATGATAGATCCCTGGTTCATCCAATCTAAAAATCACCTGAAAAAAAGATTGATAATAAAATAAATGTTTACGAATTAAAAGAAATTGAAATTTGTAAAAATATTTGAACATACTAATTAGTTGAATATCAGTGAAACGAAAAATGTGATTGAAAGAGTTACACCTATTAGAGCGATTTGTAAAAGGGACAAGGCGCGGTTATGTGAGGACAAAAGTCAAAGTTGGAAAAGAATTTGGACCGGATCCAATGCGAAATGTGTAGCATCGCGGCATTCAGTGGCTGAGCTTTATCGTTTCCCTCGCAGAGATACGCTGACCTCCGCGATAACCTGGTGTCTGACCTTATTATATCTCATTCCTCCAAACTAAGATCGTATACAATCAGCCTATGCGAGCGCGCAAGTCCCTTCTGCTTGGCTAGTTTCAGCAAAACCACACAGTATCCAAATGGACGGTTCAGATAAGTCCTTTTGCGAATTGACGCTAGCTGCGAGTCAATGAATCTCGCCCGAATGAAACAAAAGCCTCGTCCTATCTTGTTTCCCACTTGTTTAATTAATGTTCAGCCAAGAAAAAAGAAATACGCTATGAATTCCATGAAAATTCGGATCTCGCGTGAAGTTGAAATATGAATGAAATGAAATCTAAGCACTTGCAACTTGTTTCTCGAACGTTTCTTATTTTTTCTTCCCGATTTTTTTCAAATGCCATATACGCGGGATTATAATTGCTCCTTCAGTTCGCGGATAAGATAAGGCTCCGTGGATGAAACAGTCCGACACAAATCATGCTTGCTTATCGTCGTCAGCTTTTATCTGCATTCAATAAATCGCTGCCGGTGATTTGAAATAAGTTATTGAAACGAGCAATCTTCGACTCATGCACTAAGCCGGCACCAACTTGTTGAGAAATCTCATACAAGCCCGGGAATGATAACTTAACAACGATATCATAATCGCAAATATTTTCTGCCTGTAAGAACTAGTTACGCTAACGATTATCGTCCGGAATGATTACTCGGCAATCATTCTGTGCCTGATTTTTTTTTCTTCGAAGTCAGATTCTCAAGTCAGACGAATAAAATTAATTAACTCCCTCGCACTTGCAACCGAAAGAAAAAAAATTTTATTTTCTTTCATTGCCAGTTGAGTTGTAATTTCTGCAATTCAGTTGAATGAAGCTCATCCATCCCCGAGGGATAAGATATGTAGAATTTCGAGGTCTGCGCCATTAGTATAATTAAGTGGTCTGTTATATACAAACGGCCGGACCAATTCGCTGTTTTTGTGCGCTTAATTGTAAACATGGAATGGTGTCGCATTAATGCCATTACAAGTAGGTATATCTTAGTAAAACACTTCCGTGGGCTATCTTAACGAGGCTAACAAGAATGTCCGACGAGACCGTGCCGTCGATTGTGGATCAAAGGCACAGCGGAACGGCTAACGGACCCGTGCCTTCCGCTTCTTGATGCAGTAATGTGCGTTTGTTATGTTTCAATTGGCATGCTCCACCCACACTAAAATTATCCCGAATTTATCTACATCTATAGCCCATCGGCTGCTCTGACCGGAAGCGTCGCTTTTTTTGTTCCGTCCATTTTTCAACTGCTCCGCAGCGATAATCCACCGCGAAACTGATGTCAATTTCGCAACCACCGATGAACGTTGCGGGGGAAAAATCTCTATTTCTTCCTCTCCATGTGGCTCTGCGGTCTCGGAATAATCATGCGAGCGTGTGATAACTGCGCGTGCATCTGAAATCAATTCGGCTTCGAGAACGGAAAGTTACTCCGAGGATAAGTTGCAGACGCATCATTTCCGGCGGGTGATTGTTAATCGCATCTATGAAAGAAATGAGTGTTTACGTTTGATTTGCATAATCAAGTCAGAAAATGAGTTTTGAACTTTTATTCCGTACAAGGACAAAAATTGTCACAGTTTTGATTGGCAAATCTAGTCTGAAATGAAAGTTACCTGCCCAGTGCAATGAAATAATTAATTGCTTATCGATCGTACGAGTCTAAACAAGAGTTTTTTAACGGTTCAGACAGTTCATGAGCAAATAATAAATTTGCAGAGCAAACAGGAACGCAAGTGCATGCAGGTGGCATGAAATGCACCGGGCAATGAGTACTGAACAAAATCGTTATATCATACAATTTATTGCCAAAATTCATATAGTCAAAATACCGTTGAAAATGAAAATGTAGCCGTCGAATGTTCGTTAAAATTAAATGGCCGTCACAGCAAACAAAAACCGAACGAGTTTAAAGCAGTGGATATCTAATACAACGAAATTTACAACTCCTTATAACACTCGTTCACCCATGTGTAATGTACATTTAGAATAATTGATAAATAGTTTTTTTTTTTCAATATACATAATAACATACAAAATAAAAAGAGAACAATCGACAAGACTTCATCGGACAAGTAATAACAATCGAACTTAACGTGAACGACATTAAACTTCTTATACTTTGTATTGCGTCCCGCCGTGTCTCGCGCTGTTCCAGAACGCTCAAGAAATATATTGCTACAATATGTTCAACGTGTTATTATTCATCTATGTTATATTTCCACTTCGACACCTAGTGATCTACAATTGTATCAGCAATCTTGACCAGCCGTCCTTTCATAATCACTCGTTACCCCCGATAACTTACATAGTAGATACTTTACAACTGTCTCCTCCCGCCTGATAGAAAAGTTTGGCGCAGCACGCCAGGCCCTACGGCTTTCAAATAACAAACCACTCGACGGTCCAACGAGCTCCGGCCAAACTTTTCATCGCAAAATTTTTGTTTTCACATGCATTCGAAACACATTTAGTTGCTCAGGCCATCGATTGTTTTGTACATCCAGTGTACGTCTGAGTATGGCATACAATTGTCCGAAACCCAAAAAAGGATTTTGAATGTCTTTCATTCGCGAGGCACATCTTCAAAAACAACCGATTAAAATAGGAAAAAAGGTCACGCTCATATTCACGCCTGTACAAGTATGAATTCAAAAACCATGAAATCAACCTGATGCAAATCATAATATTAACGGTCTGACAAACGATTGGTTAGAAAATAAAACAATCCTTCACCATGACTTGAATGGTTTAAAATTAATATATATACCGATGCGAAAATTAATTGATTCGCTTGCGTGAATACAAAGTGTGCCGAAGAAAAATCAATTAGTTGCACAATCGCGGTATAGTAATAAGTTTATTAGTATACTGCGTCATTCGTTTTTGGACATTGATACTAGTATACTGCATATATCCTATGACAGATAACACGCAGCAATTGTGTATAATCATATTAATAATTACAATCTATTGTATCCGTTAAATGCTTCGAGTTTTTTTTGTACAAGCCACGTGATTAGAATTGTCAATGTTATTGGAATATATTTGCGTAGCCTGCAATTATTATTCATTCTTTGCACACAACAATGTTCCAGTCGTACGTGTGATTTTTTTTTCTTGAGAATGTCGAGTATGTGTATTATACTTTGCTGAGTCGTTTATTTTCGTATAAATTCTGAGACCAATGTAACCACTTTAATTAACTGATCCAATGATTAACAGTGATCAGTAAATTAGTTTCATGTCGATTCAACTGGTCTTTACATAACAATAAACGATTTACTTAGACGTATCACTATTTCAATTGAGTCTTTAGATGTTGTAAGAACTCGAAATAACTTAACGCAGACTCGAAACGGTCTTCGATCAAGCGTTCTGTAAACAAAGTCCTAAAATGACTGTCATCCCTAAAAGTCAAAAATCAACAATTAATGAATTGCTAAAAATGTATAAAAATTAATTAACAGTTAGAGATATAAATATATTTTTTCAGATTTCCTACCTTATGATTTGTAGAGAGGCATAATACGGTTTTTCTTCTTGCAGACTGAATACAAAATTGCGAAGTCTTTCTGATTCTGATGTTGCTATTTCAGGCAATGCGTACTGCAAAATCAAAAACCAAAAGCATTTAGTTTTAAGGTAAAACGAATGTTTAAAGTATTATTCACAATGATATTTTGAAAACCTTACCATTTCTTCGGGAATAGCTGTAAATGATGGAACGCCCAGTACGTTGTTGCAAAAAGATGGGTGAACATTTTTCCCAACGTATATCAGTATTTTATCTCCTGCATCTAATAGAAACGCGCCCTGAGAGTCCAATTTTTCAGCGGACAAACGCAACCTTGGTGCTTGAGGGCACATTTTACCATCTACTTCTTTGACATTTCTGTCGTCCAGAATATGCACCGGATACAAATCAGGATAAACTGACTGCATGAGATGAGAAAGTGGCAGTGATTTCAATTGGCACATTGCGTACACACGATCATCCAGTCGTGTATTTATTCCTGATCTGAATGCAGTCTGTAAAACAATTAATTCATTAAAATTATAGAAGAAACAAAGTTTTCTTAGATCATAATCTTCGGTACATACATGTTTCATAAGAGCAACGATGTAAAGAGGTAGAAGTTTCAGGTTATCCGGTGCTAAAAGACCTCCAGAAGAGGACGACTTTGTTAATTTAAACGCAGATAAAACATCGATTGCAGCATTAATGAGCGCATCCCGTGCATCCGATAAAGAAGATTGCTGCGACTTATCAACAGCTGGAAGAAAATTTTTCATCAGTACCATAACGAATAATAATTAATTTTTACTATCATTACTACTCCATCATTACAATATTTTTATATGCTTACCCATTTTAGCTAGTAATCCGATAATACACTGTTGATCCGCAGAATAAAGAATGTCTGGCAGAGTATTTGCAACGGGTATACATAAGGTGTGGACTCTTATCCTTCTCTCTCCTGAAATATAAAATTAATATTCATTATAATTTTTCAAGTTTAGATAATTTATATAAAAAGAAACATTTATTACCTTTGCTTGACGTGTAAAGCAATGCTGCTTGGAAGCAAACACTTTGAGTGTCTGTGAGATTTTCATCGATAGCCACTTGCATACCAAAACCTGCGTCCGGATTAATATTAGGCAAACTCAAAAGATCTGCCGATCTAACGAAGAAGTTCCCATGGAATGTGTGGATCGTAAGTCCACGAGTGCAACGTATTCTCATCACCGCCTCAAACCCAACCTTTCTTGTCAAGTACCGGCGCAACATTCTTTCCAGTATATCCGAATGTTGTGGTTTTGATATTTGAAATAACGGAATATGGTATATACAACCCCCAGAAAACTTTGACACTCCAGCCAGCGTTGACAAATCGCTGTACTGACAATTGAGTAAAAATAGGTCCATCGCAATTTGTTGGCCGCTACAATCTAGTGCAAGTCGTTTGTAGAAATCGGTCGCTGGGTTCAAATGTGGAACGTCTTTGTTAGAGCGTGTATTCGGATCTTCTCTCGATTGCAAAGCACCAGGGCCCAAATTCGGCAGACATGTTTGGAACACAGTTACTCGTCCACCCGTGGGAGACTAATAAAAATATCATAATATTATATTCACTAAAGATTAAACTTTAAAATTTTAACCAAAGTTTGTTTTTTACCATCATCTTGACAGCAACTTGCAGAGCTGCACCGAGTGCACTGTTTGTGTCGTGTGTTCCTTGGAATTTAGCTGGTAGTTGAGCCAATAAGTCACGAATCAATTCTTCTCTTTCTTTTAAATTAACGATCAAATTATCTGGACACGGCAAAAATACATCTGCGAACAAAATTATTTGTGTGTTTAGATGTTTGACATTATCAGAGCTATGTTTCCGATTGAAAATTGAATTTTAAATTACCGTCAACGTCCAACATAACCATTTCGTGCGGTTGAGAAACATTATCTGGCAAGCTGAAAAAATGAATAGCCGAATCAACAGCCAAAAATCCGATCTGCGTTCTACTGTCGCCTGGTAGTTTATTAAGCTCGTCCGCTAGGGTATTGCAAACAACAGTCAAGTAGCCACTTTCTACAGCAAGTCTTGAAACGTCCAGTACGAAAAGATATATTGCCGGCTGCGGCGGACGGAGCTAATAACAAATTAATCAATTAGAAAATAATGCACAAAATTGTTGATTTATATTTAGCAGATGAGGACCAACCATGTATTCGGCAGGTGCAATGAATTCAATGGTGCTGCTTCGGACTTCTGGTCTTCGTGATGGGTCGCCATATGATTTTGTTACAGGATCAAACTGGAATTCCTGAGGGACTGCAAATTTTGAATAAACTTAATTGTACAAGCACTTAATTTCGTTTTAATAATTTCACAAACAGTAAATAATATTTGACTTACGTTCATTGACTCGGAAACATATCGTACATTTCCATCTTTTGTTATCCACGAAATAAACAAATGGATTTATATAAGTCCTACAAACTCGACAACGAACAATCGTGGCACAGTGTATAACAGGCAAATGCTGTAAAAAGAAAGAATATTATGACAATTATATAAACAAAAGATAAAATTGTATATTATAATGACGTATGATCATTTCGATAGTGAAAACATTTTTTGTGTCAGTAATTTTCATGATAATGAACGTCAACTCACAAGATTATGCATTTTTTTCGTCACATAAATAATTGATAGATGAATGTAATTTTTTTCGACTAGTAACATTGTCGACACATGACGTACATATGAAAATTAGTATACGAATCAAAAATCAAGTTGAAATATCAACGGAAATGGAATTAATACATACGCTTAAATCTTTGAAGGGATGAATTAACACTCCCAAAGGCAATCTTGATTTTTGTAACAACGAATTGGTTTCTGGTATTTTAGTCAAAGTACATCGGAATATACTAAAAAATTAAATACAAATTAGTTAGTTCAATAAAAAACCACCATACATTGTCTCAATCCATCTGCGCTGCTACTCACTCTGGACTGCAATTAATTCGATCTAAAAATTCATGATGCAGATTTATTTTCGGAGCTTCCACCTTATCCGTGGGCAATATGTCCCGACATTGTAAAAGATCCACTGTCTCCATACCCTAACAGAAGCACATCAACAAAATTACAATTTAATATAAATTCAATAAAAGTAATTGACATAAATTATTTAAAAAATATCCATTTCCTCAAGAAATCAAGTCTGATACTTACAAGTAATTTGTTAAAACCATGTTTTGTGACTGACAAGCCACCCATTTGGTTATTCAGCTGACTCATCTGATCCGGATATGCCTGGGGATATCTCCTTGTCATGTTGTCTAAAGGTACGTTAGACATCTGTTCAGGATATTGTGGCCTCTGTTCGTACTGGTTTTGCTGCTACACAAAAACATATCCGTCAACTCCTTCATCTTTACTATTTCAAATTCTTAATCATGATTTATACTCACCATGTTTTGTCCCGGCACAGGTGGCATGCCCATTGGTGGCGGCGGCGGTTTGATTTGCCCCACACTTGGCGGCATGTTGCTCTTCGGAGGCATGTTGGCAGTGTTTGGCGATTGTTGTGCGTCGTACGGACTTTGTGGGTAACTCATCTGACGAGAAGGGTACTGCTGATTGTTGAGTGTCCCCGGAAGAGGTGGTCGGGACCCCGGACCATACTGCGGATAGTTGGGTCTCGCACCAGGTACCTGTTGATTTTGATACATCGAGTTCGCAGGTGGCGCTGGAGGCTGCAAGTGTGGCTGCAAATGCGGCTGTAAGTTGTGTTGTTGCAACTGTTGGTTCATCTGCTGTGAAATTTGTGGCTGTTGCGGAATTGTTTGCTGCGTGGGCGGGGGATTGAGCGGTTGCTGCATCGGTGGTCGACTCATAAACGAAGGATACTGCAGCTTCTGACTGGGTGTTGGGTATTGCGGACTAGAGGCACTTTTCGGTCCACTCAGTTCTTGACTCGGGTTATAAAATTGGTTCGGCTGTGAGCCGCTGAACAAGTTCTGCGTGCTCGCAGTTGGATTATGCGCTCCCCCGAAGATATTCTGCGATGATCCGTAGTTCGGAGTTGGCTGGGCCGGTAGTACCCCGCTTGGTGGTGACGATAGAGGAGCTCCTCCAATGTTCCTAGACGGCGCTGACGTCGGGCTTTGCACAAACGGAGTACCAGTCTGGGTCATTGACATGGGAGGCCTGGTCGGAGGTGGCTGAAAGTTCGTCGGAGGCTTTGCAAACTGCGCAGTTGGCACTTGAGCCTGCGGTCGTATCAGAGGTTGATTTATGAAATTTGGCGGACGGCTTGCGTCTCCCAAGTTGTTCGGTTGTTTGAGCTCTGACGGGGACGTTGGAGCGCTCTGCTCGAACGGTTTCGGTTCCTGGGGAGAATAGACTCCATGAGGCTTATTATCTAATTCAGCCCATGTGTCGCTTTGGTTTGAGTTGGGTATGATTGGGTTGTAGACTTGAGTCTGCGTTGGCGATTTCTCGACCTCGGGCTGTCTCGTGTTCGACACAGAACTGTAGGTCCCTGGCTTCTTGTAATAGGATGAGTTTGTAGAATCCGAAGTGGACGATTCAGCCGAATCTTGTGTAGCTATTGGTCCCCGAGGACGCCAGTTATGGTCTACTTGATTGCCATTCTGGGACCGTCTCAGTTGAGAACGATATGGATCGTTTGGATAGTAGGGCGTCGGAGAGGGATCTCGGGATGCGTCCCTTGATGGATCTCTTGACGACTGAGACGAGGGTGTACCTAAAAAACCAAATTGCAAGATGTAACTACATTCATCGATTGCAAAATTCAATAATCGAAGTACAATTTCAAAATCGATTATAGTAATAAATATTTATGAGTTGCAATATTGTTTCAAACTCTAATTGTACTTTTGTTTTCTTGTATATCTATATTGTCAATTATAAAGATGGACCGTTTTCAACAATTTGATCATAATTTCATCAATATTTATAAAAATTATCAACATTAAAATTTCTTTGACAACTTGAGGAAAACTATTTTGGTTCTTAAGAAAATTTTAATTCAGTATCGTACACTTGATGCTTTTGATAACTAAGTATGACTAAGTTAAAATGAAACAAGGATTCGAAGAATGCAAACATTCGGTTGCACAATTTTTCACGCTAATCGTCCATCGAAAAGAACTCACCTGCGGAATTATAGTGTTCTGACTGCATGCCATTTTGATAATGTTGTGTTGTGCCGGATTGTCCATTAATGGCAGGCGCGCCACTTTTTACGGAAATGTTGGGGTCCGGATAGGTTTGGTACTGGTTGTTGATTGGTTGAGACATTCCGATATAAAATAATTATCTGCAACAGCAATAAAAATATTTTATTATTTTCGTCACTTAGATTAATTGAAAAATATTTGTTCAATTGGTATTGTGTGTCAATTGGTTCAATTGTGGTACTATGAAAACAGGCGATTTTGCTTATTTTTTCATTTTAATGATTTAATAAACGAAAAAAGTATTTGAAATAAATTGATACTATTGAAAGCAAAAGAACTCAAATTTCAAACAAACCAGATTTATGATTCGAAATTCATTATAAACGTGTTATTTTATTATTGTTAAAAAATTACAAAAACAATGTTATTTGATGGTTGGTTCTTTGTTCGGCTTCATTAAATGAAATATTAATTACTTTGAAGATGTCATTAAAAAATTTTACGACCGTTTCAGAAATCAAACAACTGAGTTTCCAGAAGAACGTCTAAGATTCATGTTTTATCATTTATTTTTAGCTTTCTCCAACTCCCGATACATGCGATTGAAAGATGTGGCTCGTGTTTTTTGTTCAATGTCACATGCTGAAACGTTACCGAAGAATTGATAACGCGATTCAACTTCTGTATTATATATATTTCAACTAACAATAACCTCATTTCTTTTTTAGCAACCCATTGACTGCAATCAAAAATTTCTCCACTTTGTTAACACCTAAACCACCAGAACAAGTGACGGATCGACATATGACAATTACATCTTCAGCTATTAACCATTTAAAAATCTGTCATTATTTACTAGGTCAATTCAATTAATCTCATCACCTAGAGCTGATGACTCTCATTACAATCAAAAGCAAGAGACAACCAAAATTGAAGAAAACACGATGACTACATGACTTCTGAACGTCAATTGATAGACAAGGTAGTATTAACATCTGTCATTCGTCAATCACAAAACACCAATTTCATCTTGCAAATCCACTATTTGAGCGTTAACTACGTTGAAAGAGAGCACAATGTTCGAACACAGTCCCTTACCTAGCCGACACTGTGGATATTCAAAGTTACATTATTATTAACAATAAACAAAGGTAAAAATGGAAAAAACAATGATCAAAGTCTACTCGAACGTGTCACTCGAAAATGTTCTCCTTTTTTTGTTCTCGCCCTGCGACATTCGGATAAAGTGGATCTTCTGACGAGGTGAAAATTAGCGAGCGACAGGAAGCAGCCGAGTCGAGTCTGAAACCGAACTTGGCCGTGTGACGAGAAACGCGACGTAAGGTTAAAACGTCATCGCGGATCTTGAACTGACACGAGCATTCGTCTCGGGGTTTCGCGCTCGGCCAGACGGCGGCCCGAGTGTAGCGCCCCGGTGCTGCTTTACCTGCTGGTCGAGCGCTCCTTGCGGGCTGGCTTATCCAACGTTATGTTCGGCCCGGGACTAATTCGCGCATCGCAATTGCAACGCAACACAATTTTGATTAATTTTCTCCTCGATAATGTAACTGGCGTACGGCACACAACATTACGTGGCAGACCAGGCGATCGGAGCGACCTCAACTGACACTGGCAAACGCGGGAACTAATCTCCACTTCGGAGCACGTCACGGGCACCCTCTTTGGTGTATGTGTGTGACACTGTGTAGGTGATATGTATGAATGTATGTGTGCGTTGACCAAACTGCCAGGGATTTTCAAGGTTCGCACATCAAAGAGATGGGAAAAGCACCGTTTTTATCTTTTTTTTTATTGATTTTTGGACCTTTTGATATCGATTTTTTATAAATTTTAACAAATTCAATTTTTTGTTACATCCTAAATAATAAGACATTAAATATGTGGATACATCTGCGTATTTTTGGGCGAATCAGATTTTTGGCCTTTCTTTTTCATGCAAATATATTATGCAAAAAGAGTATTTTCTAAAGCTTTCTAAAGACTTTGTCATGTAACATGAAAAGTTCAGTCGCTTGTAATCGTTTTTACATTACAGCCGCTATTGACAACTTTCACTGCAAAAAGTTTCGTTAATGCTCTTCAGGATGAAGGCTTTTATGAATTTGATATCTAGATTATTAAAAAACTGATTTTTGCATACGTTGCTCGGTTAATTTCACAATCAGAAATAATCAAGCAAGAAATCATATACGTGATAATTGATAACTGAGTGTAACAATTTAATTGTTACAGAGTATTTCAAAATTTAATAGAAAGTTATTTAAATCGATTGCATATTAAAGTTTAAATCGGAGTTTCAAATTAGCGAAGTGAATTGTATAATTATGTAAAATTGTCGATAATTAAGATACTCTCAACAGCCTTGAACTTGACATCAAAACTTTTATTCATTAATAAATAAATACATCTTAAACATCATACACGTTGTATACATATAAACTTTGTATGAGCTGAATAAAATACGAACATTCATATTAAAATAAAGAATATATCTCATTTGATTTTGTTTATTAAATCTGAATTGACGTGAGGTTGCGTTGTGCGATTGTAAAAATAAATTTATTCGCTTTCTTCGGGGCCAATTCAGACGTTTGCGGAAGATTTGTCAAGTGGAAGAATATATTTCAAGTATATGGCAGCTTAGGTAATACTTTTGCTCTAGTAACTTCATAATTGCCGTTAAATGCTTTACTGTGTGATTGTTCGACCTGTACTCAGCTAATAATTCAAATGTACAGATCATCAAGAGACATTCATAAACATCCAAGATGTGTAACTACTTTGTCCAAAAATATTACTCTGTTAATTGATTCACAATCTCTTGAAATTATAGATCCAACATTTTTTTACGTCGAATTAGGTCTTTTTTTGGTCTGTGACAAATCTGTGAGCACTTTTTGCACTCCGAGAAAATATTTCAGACACCTAGACTAACTTAGGCAGCGTGCATGGGTTTGAAAAAGTCTTCCAATTTTTTAATACGACTTTGGATCTCGTCATCGGAAGACTTGATTTGAGTTATCAAGGAAGTAGGCCAGGAGGTTTTGACCAAATGGTCTGTCATAGTTTCTGAAATTGACAACAATTTTATCAATTTGATCAAATTCGAAAAGTAACAATGCATATTGACTACATTATTAAAAATATTACCTGATTTGATTAGAGTTTCTGTTAACAGTAGCACATTTTTGATCATCGGTGCTTCCAATTGAGCTATATTATTATTCAAAAAATTACTCAATTTTTCACCTAAGTTGGATTCAACTAATTGTTGCTCAGTAATGGTAGACAAATTCATGGCACACGTGAGAATTAGGCTGAGGAGCGCCTCATTTTGCATAGCCACATATTCTGAGGTCAACATACTTACAAGATGTTTTATTGCATTGTGCTCTGTTAAAATTTGTATCACTTCCTTGTCTCTAAAATAAATTTTGAAACAATGTACAAATTGAATTATATTTTATTATAGTTTACTATTCTTTTTCAATTTTTTAAACTAACTTGCTGTTGATAATAAGCCAACTGAGCAAACGTTTGGCCTCGCCTTCGACTCCAGGATGGTCTTTAGTACTTGCCCAAGAAACAGCTTTTTTGACAAGATCTTTTTGTTTTCCCAATTCAGTTGCAGCTTCCTCTATAGAACAAATCATGGATAAATTCATTGATTTATATGACAAAATTATTTCTGTTGATTTGGATCATACTCACGTTGATGATCAATAACGATGCGCAAAGTGCCAAGCAATTTAAAGACCACAGGGAATGTTGGAATATCAACCATTGGATGTAGAACTTCAATGAGGCCACTATCCAAAATGATACTCTTATTTGTCTTTGAAATCACCAAGTTTCGAAGAGCACTCAGTAGAGCATGCTGTAAACGGATGCTGCTTTTTTGACTGTTATTTTTCTTCACAGCGGAGAGTAACTTGAGGTGGATTCCTTGACGAACCATACATTCACAATGCTGATCAAAGCGAGCAAAATTCCCAGCAGTCAAAACTGCCATCGTTTGTAAGTCCTCGTTTTCCTTCTCTAACCAGCCCATGAGCCTTAGATAATCCTTCCCAGTTCCGTCAGCATATAGTCTTTCCATACTTTTATCTAAACATTCATTTTTTATAATTATAATTACAACATTTTTAATTTAAATTAATATCTTAATTGAATTAATAAGAACAGTTGGATAAAAAACTTACCTCCTGTTGTGATACAAACTATCAGATCTGAGCCGTATTTCACGATCAATCGTATTTCCTCATCCATAGCCTCGTTTTCAAATTTTTCAAGGATGTTCAATATAATGTCACAGGCATTGAATGCTACCAAATCTTCTTTTACTTGTTCTAAAGAAATTAAACAAAAACTACAATTTACAATAAATAGTTCACAGATTTTGTATTAATTAAACTATTTTCAATTTATTTTATATCTACCATTCTCAGCTTGACCACGAAGCACCTCCAAACACATTTCCAGAACTTCGACCGAGTCGTCTGTCATTAAGATATTCACCAAAATTTTGGTCAAGTGTGTGTCAAGAAATTGTATATTATTATCATTCAACACCCCTAGCATTAATAACGCCTTGATTTTAGCGTTATGAGCCCGGCTGGAATTCATATCCAATACACTGCAGATTATAGACATCAGTCCCTCTTCCAAGGCCTGCCAAAGGTATTCAAATGTATTTCAAGTTATAAACATTCCTCTTGAAATTTTATTATTAATCAATAAATCAATAATTTAAAGTTTCAATAAACCTGTGTTAACAAATGTTCTTGGTCTGTAAGGAATGTGATTAAACAACCGCCAGAAACATCTCTCAAATAATCAGCACCTTCAACTTCTCCCAGATTTAGGCCTTTATTTATTAAGTCTAAGATACTTTTTAAGCCATTTTTTTCTTTGATCAAGTCTTTTCCTTTTTCTAGAACAAAAATTTAATTGAAAAACAAATCAAAAATACTTGATAATGCAAATTGATAAATATTGAGATTATGGAAGTGATTGAAAGTATAAAATTAACAATTACGATTGTAATAACAAATATTTCCAAGAGCCCTTGAAGTCTGGGTCAAAAGTGAAATATCGTTGGAACTGTTCAAGTTATTTATCAGCTTATTCACTATGCTGACAGTTGAGCATTTTTCTCTCCCTTTTTCATTTTTGGCTAACTCGGCTATTGATTGTGATGCTTTTGTTGCTACTGATAAGTAATTTTGATTTAATAAAGGTGGAAAAATATCATCCATACAAACGTCCATGTTTTCTGAAAAGAAAATAAAATCAAAGCACGTGTCCACACACATGAAAAACGTAACGCTGATGAAAATTAATGTAAAATTATTTAAAAAAAAAAAAACATTCTTTTAATATCGGAACAAGAAATCTATGGCTTTATACCTTTGGAAATATTATCTTTGTTTTCACAAACATCGCCCAATAATTTAATAATTCTGGATGCGTTTGTTTCATCGTCTATGTTTCCTTTTGCCAACTCGTACAAATTTTTAAAGCACGCATTAAGGTCACATGTTTGTCTGTCTGAAAATGGCACAAAAATGAAATGATATTATCTTGTGGAAAATTTTTAAGGTTATCATGATATAATTCTTACCTTCTTCCCCCATGATTTTCCTATCACAAACTTCTTCCCAAAAGGCAGCAATCATCAATGAAAAATCACTTTTTTCACCTGTCAAAATTCAATCCCCCTGTTCTTTCACCAATCTTTTATCTGCATTTATGTTTGTCTACAAAAATATAATTCGATCACTCTTTCCTATTAAAAAATTATGTTTTTACTTTGTTTTGAGACAATTTTAAATTGAAATTCAATGTTTAAACAAAATGTACAGCCAATGACACTGTTCTGCACGTCACTTTTTTATCACTATTAACAGATGATCTGATCGGTATAATTTGCTTTTTAATTGCACGTTTTTTTACAATAAATATACCGATATAAACATCAAAAACAACGAATTTCAACAGCTGATAAAAACTTGACGCTCCGAACTGAACGCTCAAGGCGAATCTCCATTGAAACTGTTGTGACGTCGTTCGATGCTTGTGTTATATACGTGAGCCGACGCACACTGCACTTTGCAATATATCTATATGTTTATATGAGATGCACGTGTTCCCACATTTCAAGTACAACGTAAACAAAACCGTATTCGCCTCATTGGAAAAAATCGATTTTGAATGTTTTATCAATCCTGTATTTTATTATTATATTGAAAAAAAAAAAAAAAAAAAAACATAAAATACCTAAAGACACTTTTACTGATATAAATATAATGTATAAGAAATTTTGCAAACCAAAGCAACAGTGTGGAAGAGCGTCTTTAATTTTAACCTTCAACCTGAAATCATTATCCTCGAGCTTTCAATGACAAATGGATTTCGAATAAATATTCATATTTGTTTATAAGAGGCGGTCAAACTTTAAATTACTAATAAAAAAAGTCTCGTTTTTGGGTTTTACTGTAAACGTTTTCGTCTTAGTTTTTTGACGCTTCTCAAGAAAGGGGTTGGGGTTGTAAAATGCAACCCGTGCAAAAGTCGGACAGCCGAACTGGGTCAATGTCAAATTTTATTAGCGAAATAGGAGAAAAGGCAAACTTGCGTCAGGACATAGATCAAAAGAAACGCGACTTTAGCGATCAAATTTCAGTATCATATAATTTCTGCATCAGTTTAAATGGTCCATCCGAAATTTAATCCCCAGTGACAATCAAATTTTATGTTCCTCAAAATTAGACAAACAAATATCAAATAAATTTTGATTTTGAAAATATCTAAAACAAGTAAACTTGAATTGAATCAACAAATTTTTCATGTGAAAAACAAACAACTATAAGTGCATTGTTTAAAGTAATTTTGAACAAAAATAAACAAAAACAATGCTTTGCTCCGAAATGGCAGCTTGGTCGTTTGAATTTCGCGCCAAACTTTACGATTGGTTGTTTTCCATTTTGGAGCACTTGAATAAACCTCGTCCACAAGATCATGATCGTGACACAACATAGTATCAAGTAAAGCCAAGTGCGCAAAGTGTTCCGTTTGAGTATAGGGATGTCACTTTTTTATTCAGCCAAATAAAAGTTGGTCGCCGCAAATGCTATTACTCGAAGGCACAACTTTTGCCTGCTTTGCGAACATCGTTGACAAGATTGAGACTTAAAAATGACACGGATGTGCCTCTGCTTGCTTTTAATATGTGTTCTATCAAGTATCGGTGAGCGATTTGGTTATGTCCCTTTGTTTTATCAATCAACCAGAGTTTGTCACCAGGAATACCAATAAATTTCAACAATTTCATTCACAGTCGCTGCTACACGAATCAAGGACATGATTTACATGCCCATCGATGGAGTTTCGGCATGTTTTCGACGCCACAATGGGACACATCAGTTTGGTTGTTCTTGTAAGTCTTCTTCACTGGGTCATTTACTTATTGACAGTTAGTTGTATATTTCGAAATAATTCCTTTTTTTATTGCATTGTAACGAAAATATTACATTTTTTTAAAACGGTAAAGTGTTATTAATTATAAATTGTACATTTTGCAGCTGAAAGGTCAGGTAGCGTTGGTGTGATTCATATTATTGAAAAGGACTCAGACTTAAGGTGGATCGAGCACAATGCTACCGCTGGTTCTTACTCCGTAGTGCTCCGATTTGATATGTTCAATAGAGACAACCTCGTACGACTTCGTAACACTGGAATCATAAACGGTGTTCTACTTGCAGACAACATTACAACAAACGCTCCGAGTTTTTATTCCCCCGAAGATACTTGCCCAAATAGGTAAAAGTTGATTATAACAAGTTATAAATAAAGTATAAAAAGTATTTTAATATTTTAAATAAAATATTTTGATTAAAAATATTAAATTTAACAATTTTAAATCATAATTGCAGGTATTCTGGAATAGAAAACTCGTGTTCCAATGAAAAGCCATGGAATCCCCATGGCTCGTCGCTCTTACTAGAAGACTGGCCGTTTCCTATGTTTTTTCTACAAAACGACACTCTACTTGAAGAAATAAAATCATGCTACCAGAAGCACAACGTGCATTCTCCAGAGACTCAGCACGAACGTTCGTTATGTGCTTTGGAGATGAAGTCATTCATGATCGCAGCAGTCAACTCCGAGGCTTGCTTGAAGCGCAGCAAATCCATCTTCAATTCTGTCCTCTTTTGCGATCCGATGGGCGACAAAAATATTCACTGGGCACTCAAGCCTTTCGAGAACCGAACGGAGCCTGTGATAATGGTCCTCGCAAGACTCGACGCCAACTCGATGTATAATGATCTCGTTCCTGGCGCTCAAAGTGCAATCACGGGATTGGCCACGCTTATGGCAACCGCATATTATTTGAAGCAACTCAACGCTATTGGCAGTATGTGTTTAAACATTCAAAATAAATTTACTCTTTAAAATCATGTAAAAAATGAGGAATTTAATTTTTATCTTTTTTGTTCCAGAAACAAACGTGGTGTTTTCTATTTTGAATGGAGAATCGCTAGATTACATTGGATCTAGTCGACTGGTTTATGATCTCAAGGAAAATCAATTCCATGCCCTCGGCGGACATAATCTTACCTTGGAACATATCTCTGGGGTCGTTGAGTTAGGACAATTGCGCAGAAACGAGAAACAAAAGTTTTATCTTCACGCGAGCAATTACGATAAGTTCAAGATAGTTTCAAGACTGGCGTCAAATTTGTCCGCTCAGATATTGCCGGGCAGCGTTCCGCCTGCTTCGATTCAGAGATTTCTCAAGGAGAAACCCAAGTTACCTGTAGTAGTTATTGCCAGTCACGGGGACAAGTTTGACAACAACTTCTACGAAAGTATGTTGGACGATAGCAAACGTGTTGGATATCAAAGGTAAATTACATGATTTTGATGCGTATCATTTCTTTGATAATTTCAAATTTGGATAATTAAAATTGGTTTTCGGTTTCTAGTGACCCGGAAGAATTGATTTCTAGTCTGCTTAATGTGTCAATTGGTCTTGGCAATGAACTTTATAGAACTGTAACAGGAAATGCTCCTTCGGCAAGTGAAGAGTCTACTCATATAAACGTAGTCAGGAGATTGTTAGGACTCATTTTAGACTGTTACTTGATCAGTGCAAAATGCGAGTTGTTTGAAGCAGCTTCAGTTCCCGATACAAAAATTTCTGACTATCTTTTGCCATTATACATAAGCGTGGCAAGAGCTGAGAATCCATCAACGTATTTTACAAGCCAGGTGATGAAACTGCTCACGGGCGAGACAGTTCCGGTAAAAAATTCGTCAGAATGTTATGATCAACATTTGGAATGGATGAGTGGTCTTGGTCAAAATGGAACCTGTATCAATTCAACTGTAAGTTACAGTGCAGCTGTTAGCCCAGCATTTATTATTCCAGGTAGGAAGAGTCAAACAGTAAAGCAACAGAACCAAAAATTTTTTTTTTGCACAATAAATTTTCATCTATCATGTTTGTCATTTTCTAGGGTATGATTTCAAGTCTGGTTTGTATTCCACATGGACTGAATCCGTGTGGGAAACATTTGGCGTGAGGATGTTCTTGAAACCTTCACCAGCTGTAGAAAAAATGAGTATGGCTCTGGGTGGCACAGTTGCAGCAGTGTCGTTCGTTGTAGTGTGGTTTATAAATTCGAGAGCTAGTATATTGTTTGACTCGAGGTAAGACTAGCAATGATACAACTTAAATATTTTTCACGTGATTTTTTTAATTCTGAATTTTTTGTAAATACTAAAAAAGATGAATTTCTGAAACAATGAAAGAGTTGTTTCAAATATGAGAATTATCGGTTTGCATACATTATTATGATAACAATTTCTATAATGTAATGTGATATTGACGTTCAAACTATTGACACTTAGAATTAAGAATCAAGTAAGACTTCATGTTTTATACACACTTTTCACGTTCATTTTATTTATTGAAAAAACAACTATCATCTGTAATTTGTACATACAATTTTTGAACTTCTCACACGCAGTTTTGTTGGCTCAAAAATAAATCATTTTTTATTTGAATTTTGTGAGTTTTTATTCATAAACCAGTAGTTACTTATTTCATGATTTGTAATTTTAATTATGAAAACGAAACTCTTCATCGATGTTTCAATCACATTTACATCATGATCAATAAAATGTAAGTATCGAATTTTAAGTTTGTTTAAAAAAAATGACTACAATTTAATTGCAGCCGAAGTATTGATCTGTAAAGAAATACCAACAACGACTCCAAGACTGTGGAAGCCGAGCCATCTCCTGAAACGAAGAACCAATTTCGAGACTTTGGAATAATTAACGTATTTTAGTATGCATAAAAAGCTTGGGTGTCATTTGAATAAAAGGATAAACTGTGGCATTTAATTCAAGTATTATGTTACGTTTTTGACTACACATTTTTTAATGAAAACAATTAGTTTCTAGAAAATAATTATGATTACTTTAATTCCTTGTGTTTCGATTTGCTGAAAATCATTCTTTTTTTAATTTCTTTATTGAAAATTTCTTTTGAATGTCGACAAGAGGAAACAAAATTGAAACTCTAATTTGTGATAACTTGTTTACTTTGCTATAAAATTAATATTAAATTCCCGATTAACATGTGTATCTGCTTAATATCAAAACTGTAATGTATCATATGTATATTAATAAATTATTATTTTACTAATCCTGTCATTTTTCTGTCACAATAATCTACCTAATGAATATTAGAATGAAAAATCGATTGATGAGATCAAAATTTTAACAGTGATACGCGAGAAAGAATACAACATTATATTTCAAGCGTGATGGCATTTATTCTATCAGTAAACTTAATTAACAGAGCGCAGATTTACACGAGAGAAAGAAGATCATTAATCTAAAAATTTTGTTTATTATGCAATGCGCAATCGAGCGTAGTGGGTTTTTTTGTAACTTATGATTTAAAAAGTGTGTTCAAAACGACGTCGGAAACGGTTCTCAAGACAGGTCATTGACAGTTCGAATCTTTGACCAGTTACAATCGAACCCATGTCAAAAATTGGAAAATCGAGATAGGGAAAGTATTTACAGGTTGCAAGGATAAGTCAGACCTCGCGAAGCGTTTCCGGCTCGAATGATCGTAATTGAATGGTTTAGGCAGAATTCGCACATTGCGCGTTAGTCTACAAATACAACGCAATTGTTCGAATAACTTTTAGGACCTTTCGCAAACATTACGCTACTAATATTTTATTCATCTTCATCTTTGATGCCTTAACTTTTCATCTGTTTTTTTTTTATTCTGACTTTACAACGCACTTGTGTCTGGACAAAGTTTTCTCCTCTCTTCCTTCCCTTTGCTTTAGTTCTCACAATCAACCTCTTGGGTAATTATTTGTATTTTTCATATTTACCAATATTATACATATAATTTTTATTGTTTCAGTTCCTCCTTCGTTTCGCTATTTAGTAAATTTAATTTAGTTTTCTGTTCTTGTTTGTTCAATTCTTCTGCTAAATTATGGCTCCATAATGTTCAGAATACAAGTTACATTATATAAAGTAGGAGGCTGGGCACCGCCCACCGAGCTATCACAGTCGTCTGGTGCCGCAGCACATACGTATACGTGGTTCAGCCTTAAACCCTACCTCTTAATTTACGCCTTCATCATTAGTCTAGTTCAATAAAGTACATTATTACTTTGTTATATCAGGTAAATCACGATACATCGAATTAACGCGACAAACCCCCTGAACTTCCCATTTGTTGTCAATCATTATTTGGTGCTTGGTTCTGAGTATTCCCAGTCATCGATTAATTATTGCGATCGGATCGTTTGATTTGGTTTTTCAGTCGCAGAAGCTTTTCGAATAAAATATATATATGGATATACAAAATAAATCCAGATCTGCTTTGCGTGGACAATGAAGGATGTTTTATCACAGACATCAATAACAAGGAGATACATAAAATTGACGCATTCTAGATACATTCATTTTTTGTTTTATTTTAGTTTTCGTTTTTTACTTTTCTATTGCAAATTATACGAAATATTGGCCAAATATTGTTTTGAAACGAGTTTTATTGCACCAGATACCGTCGAGCGTCTTTATTGCTGAGTATAATGTACACACACTCACACACAAATAACGTTAGGGCCGACTTTCGATGACAAGAGCATTTAGGTCTTTGAGCTGTCGAGCGTCGTTTTAGAGATTTCCAAATTGATTCTTGTGCGTAATTATTGTGCTTATCTGACAAAAGTACACAAGAACTTTGATTATTTAGGGGCATGTAAGTTGAATCGCGAGGTGCACGCAAAACACACTACCAGAGCTGCATTCAGTTTAGTCGGATTGTAGTTCAACAATACAAAATCACTCTAATTATAACAAAACCGGCCGAAGTTACGAAACGATAACTAATTCACTAATGGAAGCTGTGTCTCGGAGCAGAAATAAATCTATTACTTTCAGTGTGCTTTTGATTGCTTAACAATTGAGAGGCATTTTTGAGGATAAAACGAGGGAAAATGAACGATTACGGGAAATTTGTAATAAAGTCGAAGGAATACACGAACATTTTTATATTTCTTATAATTTGATGCTCTATTATCTAGATAGGATATTGGTTTTGCATATTCGTATATCCCTCCAGCGAAAACGCACACATTCTATAACATTATTTAAAGATTTAAATATCATGTTCATAATTCTTCACAATTACGTATTTTGTTTTTAGCTGTTTGCTTTGGGAGAGGGGGGAAGGGGGTTGACAAAATTCGTGCTAAAATTTAATAATTAATAATCGATTTCGATCTGTGTTAATCAGTAACAGTTTAGTTTTTCGTATTATATACAGCAGTACCAGCCCGTAAGTTGCGGCACATGTACAGAGACGACACTTAGAGTTTAAAAATATAATCATTATATTTATATATATATATATACTTTTTTATATATATTCCGTTTTAAGTAGTATCGTTTATTATTTTCTATATCAATATCAATAATGTTATTATTATCAAAAAACAGCACTTCGCTATGTAACTGCGACGCCAAATAAAAACTACGCATGGAAGTTACCATACTCTTCAAATGGCACAAATTATTGGAGGATACACAATTAATCAAATCTGCTTAATTGTTAACGATATTTATGACTCGTGGTTCTAAAAAGTGACATGGCTGGGTTTCTCGCAGTTCTTATAATCATTTTATTATATATAAATAAAACAAGGTTAGAACTGGAAATAAAAATTCATTTTTTATCAAAGAAGAGATGACTTGAGCGACTTGAAAAAAAATTAATAAAATTATACTCATAGGTATATAAAATGACAATTTACAATGTTTGATACATGAATAAATAACTGGGAACAGTTATCAGTCTTGGTAAACCTTGGAAGGTTTTATAGAAGAGCAGTAAAATAATGTTAAGAAGATGTAGTACTCGGCTGATGTACGTCGACTAAACATAGGAGGCATAAAGTTTTGAAGCTTAAAAACTATGTCGTATACATGCCACCGGTTGTTCATTTCGTCATTTATCGTTCAAACAAAATGCCTGATCGTGTGTAAGCAAATGTTGTAAACGTCTTTTTAACAATATTCATAAAAAAATTCACTGAGTTTCATAACAACAACTGAAAATCAACAATTTTCAATTAAAAGATGTGAGAATAATACTTTCCATAAAATTTCACTTCTCAACTGACACAAAAATAGCATTAAAACTGTTGTCTTAATGAAATGATTATGAAATATGTTTCAAATAAACTCTCACCAATTCCATCATGATAAAAATAAGTGATTGACATTTCATAAGGCTTTTACTGAAATCAAATTTTTTACAATTCATGAATTGTGCGCATTCCAAAAATTTATAAGTTATATTAATTGAATGTTGATATATCGAACTCAGATAAAAAAAGAATGTTAATTGAACATTATTTTATTGAACAATCGAACTCAAAAGGCGATTCAACAAGGAACAGAAACATGAGTTCTCTTAGTCAATTTTCTGGCAGTCGCTTTAAAAAAATATCAACTTAGCGCTTTCTCTATCTCGTTCTCTCTGACTCTCTCACGCTCTCTTTCTATCTCACAAAACGATTAACGGTGGCTTTTAATACATTGAGGAACATGATTTCGATGTCCGTCTCGCTGAAACACCGACTTTGTCTCCATTAATTAGCTGACTCGCTTATTCTCACTCCTCCTCTTCTTGTCATCCTCTCGCTTTCGTCGGAAGTTGAACGCAATGTTACGACGAGCATGATAACTTCAAGCCAAGTACTCCCGATAATCGCGAGAACATATACGTATTTGACAGTGAAAGCGATAACTAGTCTCAAATACCTTAATACTGTAGTGAGCAACTGGGTTTGAAGGTACCGCAAAGAGGTTGATGTATGACGTATGCTCGGCGGAGGTCAGTGAAGGTCGTCGTCATCGTCGTCGTCATCGTCATCGCTATCGTTCGCGTCCTTGGCACGGTGGCCAGCGTCGCTCGAGCCCGAGTCATTCGAGGACTCGTCTGACTGCCAACCGCCGGACTGTGAATTTGACTGTTGGTGATGTTGTTGTTGCTGGTGCTGTTGCTGTACCACATGTTTCGTAACTTTGCTTCGTTTGTTAGGTCGCGGTATCGCTTCTGCTCCTGCACCGTCTAACATTGGCTGCAAAATGCGTCGACGAGCATTTATAAACCAGTTGTTCACCTGGAGCAACGTCAAATTCGTATCGCTGGCAATCTGTCGTTTCTCGTCTTCTGTTGGGTAAGGATGCTGGAACCAAGACAATTTTCATTTACCTCCCTTGAAGGCAAGTATTATACAAAGCCATCAAATTTTTGGCACGAACTTGGAACTTACAACTAAGTGTTGGAAAAGCCAGGCACGCATAATATTAGTAGCCTGCTTTGGCAAAACTCCCCGTTTCTGTCTCCCTTTCTTGGCTCCTCCATGACTACCGCTGTGACTTGTCGTTGAAGCACCACCACCGCCATAATTTTCGTCCTCATCCTCGCTGGGCGCAGGAGATGGTGATCCAGCAACAGTAATGTCTGCAAAAATTTCAACTTGTTTTTAATACAATTTTCAAATCATTTGTCACAATCGAATTATGAATTTACGTCACAATTCAAAGTTCAAAGATCAAGAGGAAACGTGGCAAAGGATGAATAAAATTTTAGTTGATAAGATAAGGATGAATAGGAGGAATAACTTATGGAATAATTTTGTTGTGTTGGGGAACAACGTCTGACCAATGTAACGCCTATTTCTTATGCGCCTTGTTTCTCGTTCTTCGTTTTCGCGTTCAATTAACACAATAAGACCCCAAAAGCTGGCTTCTTCTAAATAAATCCTGTTGCGAATATCCACTGTATTATAATCGTCTAAAAGCGTGAACGAATGACTTTAATTACAACTTGATAAGATTAAAAAAATAATTGAACGTGATTTTCACACTAATCAGTTTTCGTTTACTCGTAAACAATCTAATTAAACGTTGACAAAAAAAACAAAACACAATCACAAGTGAATTTCAACAAATAATTAAAGTTTAAATTACTCTATCAACTATAAATCAATTATATTTAACTTAGAATTTACCGTTCATCTTCCTTAGTTTATCAATAAGTACTCAGAATTGTTAGGATCGGTCAACGAATTCGTTTATTGTATTTGAGGTTGAGTTTTGGTGTTAACTACCATTTTAAGATCTTCCAAATGATGAAAGTGAAAAATAGCTGACTTCACTCAAAGATTTGTTTAATATTACCAACACTCTCATATGGTATTAAGGAAAGGGGAAATGAACAATTGGAACAAAATTCAAATTAAACGAAAAACAACAAAAAGAAGAAACTAAACAAAGAAAATGATGAATCTGAAAAAAAAATGTAAATGTTCATTGTGTTCACAGACTAATTTTTCACGAAAGAATTAATTTAAATGGCATTAAGGTTTGTAAAGATGATCTACCTTGACCCAAGTAAATATCACCAGTCGGGACACCTGGATGAGTACCGATCTGGGACAGTGGTGTACCACCATGGATCGTGGAAGGCGAGGATGGATCGTCGTGGTCCGGACTATTGGACCTGATGGAGGGATGAGCCGTAGACGCAGAGGAAGGTCGTTCAATTGCACTGTCGGCCTGATTGACTGATTGATTTGCGCTGCCATTCTCTGACAGCGGATCTCCTCTGCTCACTCTGAGTCCGTTAGCTCCCGACTCAACATCATTGCCTGTAGATGACAGCACCTGGCAAATATATGTTGCAACTAGCTGTCAGAGAGCAGGGATGGGATTTCTATTGTACTTAAAAGAAGCCCGACTTAACACTCCTCCACCTTCAAAAGTTACCGTCATGCGAGATAGAGCTTCTCCAGATAGAGCTATCTAATCTAAGGGAACAGGCGTACCACTTACACGGGGTCTTGGCGTGTGAAACGATAAAAAGCAAAATCGAATCGAATGAAATAAACTGAACTTTGGGATTCGTGTATATGGTACGTATGTTCATACACCGAGGATGTAACAATTTGTTAGTAATGTTTGTCCGAATCAAGATTGCGAAAAACAAAGACTTTACATTTTCGCAATCCTGTGGAATGGTACTAAACTAAAATTAATGGGTTAGTACTGCAAGGGATTCTCCATCTGGATAACGATTAGTTTCGTGGAACGATCGTCGTGCGCTTCTTTTCCCGTAAGGATATCTACTTAGGTTAGGGAACAGGGTGGGAAGCCCTGCGCGCAAATAAGCGTCTAACCTGTAGGGGACTGCTGCCGTTGCTTCCACTGGACGGACCCAAATCGTGACCATGATGACTGTAATCGCTTCGCAGCAAATTTTCGCTTTGCATTTTGCCTTTCAGGCACGTTATGTACCTGTTGCAAAAGTCCTTGCACAACTCTTGCACCTTCTCCAACTCTAGTAAGTGAATTCTTAAAACCTGAATCGCCTTGATCATCTGGAAGCAACCATTTTTAATTCAATGTCGATTGTTTATCAATAAAAGTACCAGGAAATCTGTTCCATTATAACTACCGAGATGATGAATATGACTCCTTCATGTTTTTTATTCATTAAATAAAATGATAACAAATTGAACAAACGATCCAAATAGTGTTTTCATAAGCAAAGTACTGTTTGCTAAATACTAATCGAGTTAAAATTTCTATTGACAAAAGAGAGATGTAATTAAATGTTGTCTGAAAAGAACAAAAAAGTTTGATTCTTTTACCAAGCCGTCAATCTCTGGGTCATTGATGAGGAAAGGTTTTCGGTCTCTTTCTTGGTGTTGGACAAAGGCCTGTATGTCCATGTTGAAGCTCTCGGACATGGAATTGTCGGAGCTCTGAGTTGCTTGCTCGCATCTTTCAAACAGAAGGGCGAGCAGTGGGAATAGGGGATGCTTGTAGACGGCCCTCTTGTCGGCCTCAAATTGCGCCTGGTCCTGATGTGTCGTGTAATCGGCTACCCCGCTGGCAGGGTCCTGATCGTAACCAGGAGTCACCATTGCTAGCGCCACCGCGGTACTACCCTCTTGCATCCTATCATTCCTGTCGCATCACTCGCATCGTTATCCGAATCTTGTCCTTTGTTCTCGAGAGCCTTCTGCAACAAAAAGAAATCAATAATTCAGCGCGATGAAAAATTCGGGCCGAGCTAAGAAAAATCGCGATCCTGCGTGTCCCGCCAGCCAATCGATCCTGCATACATTTTTCAGGCCATAAAAACTTTATTTCGCTTTTTGTGTTTTCTTTTTTCTTTGCATTTTATCTCAGTTTGTTTTCCCATGTTCTCTTTTGGTAAAGTTGCATCTTTCTGTGTGGATGCGTCTTTATTCTTGTGACGTTTCGTTGCTAGTCGACGCGCCACGAAGCGTCGAACAAGCGCTACTGCATTTAAATGTCATCATTAGAAGAGCTCGCTGCCGGCACAACCACCGAGGTATTACAACCTACCACCTTCTCCTCCGGCACTCGTTCGGCCGCACCGCTATTCCGAGCATCCCTTTGAATTTCCAAACCCCCGCAGGTCCCGGTCGTCGACGCTCCAACATGAATAAATAAAGGCAATGCGCTACACGTTGACGAAGTATTGCTCAAGAGGTGGCGAAAGCGAAAGAATCCGACGCGTCCCCCCAACTCTGTTTTCGTGCAATATTTACGCCACGAATTCGAACACGACGAGAGACGCTGCGGCTTCGTTTCATTAAGTGAATTAACTCGCCTCCTTTTTTTCTGCACAAGTAATGTGACCCCCCTAGCACTTCTTCATTCTACTCGTTTCTTCTTATACTTTTTTCTTTTCATTGACTTTTTATTGACCTTTTGTCTTCTTTCTTCATTTTGTTATTCTTCATCCCCTTTCATTTTATACCTAAACAGACGAAACTCCACCTCTCGTGAATTTGTCATTACAAGCTTGAGATCATTTTCAAACGAAAATTACATTTCCAGATGATTTGTTGCTGAGCCAAATCGAGGTTCGGTCGGTTGCAAATATTCAATTAAATCAAACTTTATTCAACAGGAGGAAACACAAAAATTAACGAAATTCTGATAATCAGATGGAAGATGAAAATCACGATAATCAAATAAAACGAGATGAGTTTAAGCGATGGGCGGATAAACAAGAGATGATTTTTTGGTCGAATAAGTTTGTCATTCGATCGGGGCAGAGAAAAATGAAGAGGGAAAAAAAGAAGTTCGGAACGTCGATACAACAGCGAAATGCCGGCATGCACGGGGGCATTAATAAAAATACAATGCGAATTGCAAAGTCCGTCGAGGCGTTTCGCGTGTGCAGCAGCCTTAAAGTCCGAGGCAGGATGAGGATTCTCTGGCGTATGAAAGGAGGCGAAACGCGCGGGACGAGACGCGCCGGCAGAAATAGTATCGTGCAGTGAAAAGGATGGAATAGGATACGTTTGAATGGGATGGAACTCGTAACGGGGTTGCGGAGTAGTGGACGGGAGGGGACGAAGAAAAAGACGGAAAAGGGGATGAAAGAGGCAGCCTGAGAGGGCACGCAAGGTGCCGGAGGAGCAGGGTCGAACAGAAAGAGAGCATGCCGGCTCCGGGGGGCGATGGGCGGCGCAGGGCGGACGGGCGCCATTACTCGCAAGTGGCGCTTTCCAAGCACATCTTCCCAACGAAGCCAATATTTATCGTTCAACCGAGCTGAGTTTTCATTTAATGTATTATCGCTGACGAAGTTGAACCCTTTTTGCCGCACATTGTGTCAGAGAGTGAAACCCAATTATAAGCGCCCGAAAAATGACCTAAATAAAAGAACAAAAAATTTTTTACAATTAGAATACGTGTTGTAGAGAAAATGGATTTTTGAAAAGATAAAAAATAAAATCAATTACTCACTTCATCGAGAGTTTTGGAATAAGAAAAAAAGAAAAACGTTTGAAAGAAAAAATGAACGGATTTGTCTCTTGAATCTATCCTTTTTTTGTTTGAATATAAAATAAAGTGGGAGGAAAAAAATTATATGGGAAGGAATAAAAATAAGAAAGAAAAGGGAATGAATCGAGTTGGAGAATCGAGTACAAGTAGCTTGGGTTAGTCAAAAGAAGAGTCGTCGGCGTAACGATGTAGGACTCAGGGAAAAGTTTTCGTCATTTTTCTTTATCTCGTTCTCCGGTCCTTTTCCCCGGTTCGCTGTGGTGTCGCTCTTTCCTCGTTGTTTTTTCCTGCAGACTCCTCGCCTTTTTACGCTTGCCATTGACTTCTTTGGTGCTTTGCTCCCAGCTCCCCGTCGGCATAGACGCACATCGCACGATATTGCTTTCAGATTCTTCGGCGCCTTCACATTTTGAGACAGCTGTTACCGGATGAAGGATGGATAGACGCTCGCTGCGGTTTGCTTCCAAGTGCCAGTCAACGGGTTAAACGTTTTCTCATTCGCTCTTCTCTTCACTAACTCCAAGTCTATCTTATCATAATTTTTGCACTTGGAAAAAAATAAACGAAATTTAATTTCCACAAACTTTATTACAGACAAACGAAACCAATTTTTAATGTTAGAAACAATTGCAAAAAACACAAAAAAATTATGAAATTTGATGAATAATATAGAAAAAATAACATTAATAATTGTAACAAAAAGGTATTGTGAATTACGTAATATTTTAATTTTTGTAAGGAATTAATGTTAATTGTTTTTCGTAATTTTGTTTTGCCAGAAGTCAAATGAACGATTAAATTTTAATGCAAACAGTTATATTTCAAGGCACGTTATCACCAGACTGTTATCTTTAGTGCAAGATAACACATGCTACGGTAGCTTGCAACTGCGATACACCTAAAGTCAACACTGCAGGTTCAATTACACATAAAATGCAGTAAGTGAGATTAAGTAGAAGACGCACAAATGCAACGTATTTTAGTTGCATTGTTTGCACTCGGCCTATTCACTGCGACGAATTGCGAACAGAAAAAAATTACACTTTTATAAAAACACTTCTTCACGCTGATGACTCATTGTTTCTGTTCCAATCTTTCATTCCATTTCTTTTCCTCAATTCTTTCAATTTGTCCTAGGTTAGATCAATTTTCAAACTTTCCTTCAACATTTTTTCTTCTTTTTATTTCTCATCAAATTTTTCTCATGCACATAAAATTGAAACTTGTAAGCATTTTTTTTATTCAACTTTTAGAATGAATGTTCGACACTGAAATCCAAAAATGGACAAATTTCATAAATTGGATTGGTAGAATGAAAGAAAATGTACGGAAAGAGAAATACAAAAGTGTTGAAAGTTTGACATTCAAACCTTTTTTTGAGAGAAATATAAGTCCGGTGGTTGGAACAGGCGCAACAGAAACCGGACTACTTTTTTGGTAATTTAATCAGCAGTCGGGGCCGTTTGTCAACGCGACGGCGAACACAATCAATTGGTTTTGGAAAAAAAAGAAGAAGGATGGAAATGTTGCGGCGGCTGATTGGGCGATCCACCCACACGCACTGAAACGCGCGGAGTGTCGAACAGCCCCCCAGTAAGTACCTGAACGAACGAAATAAATCAGCCAAGCGCGCCGACTCGGCGTCGATGAGTGGCGAAAATCGCCGCTCGGCACCGGTTTCCGAACCCGTGACGGAATAAAACGATATAAGCAAATTTGCGGCCAACACGTGTGTGCACGGAATCTCTCTCGGGCGCGCGCGTTCGCCGCAGACCAAACACGTTTGTTCGTTTTGCATTCCCGACTGGTTTGCTTGATCGCCGAGTTCGGCCCGCGCGTTTATCGCCCCCCGAAAGTTCAATCTCGTCACTCAAACGTCAATAGCTTAAGCCTTGCGCGAAATCACACCTTTCAATCAACTCTTCTAGTCTCTATTGTTCCTTCGATTCAACCATCAAAGTCCATTCTTTTTTACTCAAACTCTTATTTCAATATACATCTTTATTTTTTTCTGTCCCTCTTTCAAGAAGTCAACTTCAATGTGAACTAAAGCAGAAAATGGTGATCACATGATGTAAACAAGGGCCTTATTTGAATTCGTTTTTTATTTCATAGTCAGCATTTTTATGGAAAATAGTTTTTGTAGACAATTATTCAAGAAAAGCGAAACTAAAAACATGAAAAAAAGTACAAAATTTATAACGTTATGTTGAATTGAAATGAATAAACACAGACTTGTTTTAATCATTGTGTAATTGAAATTTCAATACATTCAAAACTTTGAGTGTAGTTTTGTGGAAGAAACTTCTTTTTTAATAAGCGAAGATAAATGAGTGGAAACTTTCTTTACGAGGCAGTCGGTACAAATCAAAGTGCATTTTAGTATCGGTAAACCAACAAGTTCAATTATAAAAAAAAAAAAACTAATTTTGTACCAACAACAGAGTTTAAATACAATTTTTAATAAAAATTTATTTAATTGCAGTGCAAACTCAAGGTGTGCTTAATTGGATTCAAATTAACAATAAATTAAAAGATGTGAATAAAAGTTGGATAAAGAGAGAGAGAGAGATAAAAAGGTTTTTATTCTTTGAACATGTAACTAAACTGCAGATGACGGTTATTCGACACGTTTGCATCGGTGCTTTATATATTTTACGATATTTTCTTATCGTAGATTTGCGATTTACGCTGCAGCATCAAATGTTTTACAGCCATGCTGAGCGATTTGTCATAAACCGAGTTCAATAAACTGTTTCAGCGCGAACGATACTTATGACTGCGTTACACGTAAATTACACACTACTTGACAGCAAGCAGGCTTTTATTTACTCTGGTCTAACAGCACGTGTTCGAACCTCCAAAGGCCAAGCCGTCAAAGACTATTTCTGTTCCTAATTGTTTATTTACGTTTGAAAACATTTCATGCCGCTTGTATTGTCATATTTAAAATCTGCCTTCGTTTTACTTTCGAAATATCTAAAACAAAAAACGATTGATACAGATAAAATTGAAACACAACATAAAACTGAAACATTCAATAATTAGCGTTGCAAAAACGAAGATAAATTTCGTCCTACGAGAAATTTGATAATTTCAATTTGAAAATTAATTTTTAAAATCAATCATGAGATTAATTGGAAATGGGGATGTAATTATTTTGCGAGGTAAATTCATCCATAAATATCGTTGATAAAATAGGCGATTCGTTTTGATTTTATAATTGCATATTGGCTGCCGTTTGATATTAATTGAACTCTTTTTTTCGTTTATCGTTTGCAATTAATTATCAGGTTTTAATTTGTTGAGTGTAAAATTGTAGATTGGAAAAAGAAAATCATTGGGGGTTATTAATTGTTTATAAAACACAGGTGATGGAGAAAATAAGTGATTACGCAGATCTAATAGGCACCAATTAGTCATAAAACATTTTTCAAGTTACAGTTTAGTTTTCATACAACTGCGTATCATCACATGCTGTGCTTAATCTACACAGAACATAAGCTAATGATATGCTGTTTTATCTTTTTTGTAGACTCAATGGGTTCGCTTGCAAATGAAAATATGTTTTGTGGGATGAATTTTAATTTGCGTCCGGAGTTAATTGTGTTGAGCGTTTCAGAGAAACCAAATAAACGGAAATTCGTCTCGTGAATTAAATTAGTTGTCGTTCATCACACTTTTCTTACACTTGTAACTTTACAATTGTAAAATTATTATTTTTATCTTTACATTTCATATCTTTAATCAAATTTATTTCTGAAAAACATGTCAAGAAATTTGTTTAAATCAGTTTATTTCTTTATTTGATGGTTGACAAAAAAAACAGTTGTGTTTATTTAGTTAATTTAATTTTATTTAATTTAACAGTTCAATCATTGATAGAATTGTTATTTGCAAAGAAATCTCCAATTCAGCACTTGTTACAATCGACACCGACATGAAAACAAGATAATGTTGACAATGTTAAACATAGTCATCAAAACAGTTTTGCAAGAGCGCAGAGAAGTGAGAGTTGTAAACAGCGCTGAAATTAGATTGCTCATTTTTGTTGCACCACAGCTGAATCATTTGACTGAAGTGTGTGCAATGGGGTGTTCGTTTTGTTTTTGTTGTGATCGCGTCGACTTGGCACGCACGGTGCCGCGGGACCCTTGACAATATCGATCGCGTCAATCCGCATTTCTGTCAAGCCAGATGCACCGCGAGAAATGGGCGTTCACTCGAGCGAGTGCGCGCTGAACGGGTTTTTCGAGCGGCGCAAGCAAGACCTAACCTCAAAGCAACGAGACCTAACGAACCAACTTGACGATGCAAAGACAAAGCCGAGCTTGCAGCGTCGACTGTCAAACTCGGCTGTCAAAGTCGCGGGGTTACCAACGGAGTAGCAGAGTTTTGGCAGCTGAGCGGCCAACACTTACCGTGCTGTTGTGCTGAAAACTGCTGCCGACCCGAGGAACGGCGATAAAACTCGAGATGCCGCGCACGTGCCTGTGTCGGCGTCGTCGGTTCGCGAAAATTCGCACGGCGCGATTCTTACGAGCGCGCCAGTCCGCCGCACATTCTTCTGTCGTTTCAGCGCCGTGCGGATTCGTGCGTCAAGCCGTACGTCCTCTCCTTCCACTGGTTTGATCTCTTTTGTGACGTCATCGATTCAATACTTTCGCCCCCCGAGTGCTGCACTCTCGCCGCGCGCGCTCTTTACGCCGGGTGATAAGAGCGCCAAATCGTATCCCAGGTGGCGCTATCAACCGGAGGACCACACGCACACACCACCCAAATTTGCGCAATCGTTTTTGTTCTCTTCCTTCAACCTTGAAATACAACATTTATGTATTTTGCTGCTGCACAACTTGTAAACTTGATGAATCATGTTATTTCAATAAAAAATAAATAATTATATAGATATAACAAAACAAATTATTTACCTAACAAACCTTACATTTACATTCAGTGTTTTTCATTTTAACATTTCATAAATAAAAACAAAGTTCAATTTAATTCATTCATCCTTATTTCCGTTTTTTATCAAATGTTTTGAAAACAAAAAAAAAACAAGTTGTTATAGTTTGTTTTCAAAATAAATTTGCAGTGTGTAGGTGGCAGCACTTGCACTGCCCCCGAGTGTTGTGTTGTCGTAATCGCGCGACATAACCTAACAAAAATGTATTTGAGTGTTCTCGCAAATGTGTGTTGTTGTCGTTAATTTTATAACGTGTTACTTTTTAATCGAATAAACTAAAATAAAAACCGCAATGGCAGATTCAGACGACGATAACGATAAGGATTTCGAGCAGGGATTAAATATGACCGGGTTTTTGTTTGGCAATATCGACGAGAACGGCCAACTCGAGGATGACGTTTTGGACGCCTCGGCTAAACAACATCTTGCATCGCTAGGACAACTGGGTTTGAATTCTTTTTTACGAGAGATGATGCCCGAGGAAGATGACGAGGACAGGAAGAACGACGACGAGAGAGATAAGAACGGGATCAAAGAAGACGAAGATGATAAGAAAGATGATGCTAATGATAATGTTGATTACATGAACAAGTCACCGTCCGCAGAGGATTTTTCAGATATCAATGAACTCGCTGAGGATTTGAACGAACCGTTGGAAAATAAAAGTAATTGATTTTTATTGTTATTTGAGGTTATTTTTGTTTTGTTGCAGAACACATAGATAAGTATACCTCTAAAGTAAAAAAATGGTACACAATTGAATTAAATTTATAACATTTTTTTAGCAAAATCGGAAGACGACGTGAAAAAAGAAGAGACTGATACAAACGAAAACAATAGTGACAGCTCGGATACAAAAAAATATGATACACTTATGCCTCCACCTCCGGTACCTGAAGGAAATAAATCCCAATCGGCGGAGGACTCGGAGAGTGAAGAAAGCAAAAGATTGAAAACGCCGCTAGCATCGATGCTACCTTCGAAATATGCCAATGTAAATGTCACCGAATTGTTCCCTGATTTTCGGCCGAATAAAGTATTGCGATTTTCACGATTATTCGGAGCTGGTAAGCAGAGCAGTTTGCCCCAGGTTTGGCAAAAAGTGAAGAAGCGAAGACGAAAACTGAGAAATGAAAATGAGAAAAAAGATCCTGATTCTGGATCAGATCATGATACAAAAACTAAATCAAAGGTTTGATTATGTTTCTGTTAGATTTTTTTAAATTTTATTATTATTATTATTATTATTATTTGAAATGCAATCGATGACACGCATTTTTATTATTAGGGATGGATTATGATTTATGGAGATGATCCATCGCCGGATCAATTGGCATCGGATGACGAAGAAAAGTTGTTGAAACCTGTTGAAGATAAACAGCATGCAAAAAAACCAGGCGACAATGGTGAAAACGGAGACACTGGTCCAAAAGTTGCCGACTGGAGGTTTGGCCCGGCACAACTTTGGTATGACATGCTTAATGTTCCTGAAACTGGAGACGGCTTTGATTATGGCTTTAAATTAGTAGAGAAGGTAATTTCAGTAGTCAACCGTAATTTTTATTTTCATTATTCCAAAAGTTAATGAAGATGAAGATTAAATAAAATATATTTGTAGACTGAAGATGAGGAAGGGTCTAATGCAAAAGATGCTTTTCCTGATGATGCATTTTTAATGGTAACACAACTGAAATGGGAAGATGATGTCATTTGGGATGCTGAAGATATCAAGCACGAGGTATTTTTTGCAATTTTTATTCATGGAAAAATGAATAGTTGCTAAAGTACCGGCATATGAAGTTATTTTTTTGTTAATTCAGGTGATGAAAAAATTGAATAGTAAAAACAGTGCTGCAGGCTGGGTACCATCCAGTGGCAATAGAACAGCCCAAGCTTTCAGTCAGCCGGGTAAGGCTCCCGTTCCGAACGTACCAAACGTCAGACTTGCTACATCTCAAATTTCTACACCACTGCACATGCAGAATCAGAAAAACAAAATGAGCCTAAATAAGGGTGGTCAACAGCAAGAGAATTTTGACGATACGTGGTATTCGATTTTCCCTGTGGAAAACGAAGAATTGGTGTATGGTTTGTGGGAAGAAGATGTTATTTGGGATGCAGAGAACATGAAGAAAGTTCCAAAACCAAAGATCCTAACATTGGATCCAAATGATGAGAACATTGTCCTTGGAATCCCAGATGATATCGATCCAGCGTTGTTGCACAAAGAAAATGGTCCACAGCCGAAAGTCAAAATTCCACATCCTCACGTAAAGAAAAGTAAACTGTTGCTTGGCAAAGCTGGAGTTATCAATGTTTTAGAAGAAGACACTCCGCCACCACCACCAAAGTCACCCGACAGAGATCCTTTCAACATTTCAAATGATATGTATGTTTTTTCTTAAATGTAAGATCTACTCGAATCAAGATTGTATGCTCCATTTATTTTAATATTGCAATTATTATGTTTACAGATATTATATGCCAAGATCATCAGAGACGACTCTTAGACTCAAGATGACTGGTGGAAATCTTATTCAACACAGCACACCAGTCGTTGAACTTCGTGCGCCATTTATTCCTACGCACATGGGACATTTGAAGTTGAGAAATTTCCACAGACCTGCGATGAAACGATACAGCAACGGGCCGTTATCTTATCCTGGTCACCATCCAGTTTATCCATTATTGAAACATATCAAGAAAAAAGCAAAGGTAAGCTAATATAAAACGTGCATTTTTGTACGAACATTGGACATCAATTCAATTATTTATGCATTTTTTAGCATTTTTTAGCAAAGGGAACAAGAACGAATTGCTTCCGGAGGAGGGGATGTGTTTTTTATGCGAACCCCAGAAGATCTCACGGGTCGTGATGGCGAACTTGTGCTTGTTGAATTTTCCGAAGAACATCCTCCCTTGATGAATCAAGTGGGGATGTGTTCAAAAGTGAAAAACTATTACAAACGTACAGCTGGAAATGACAAGGGGCCTCCTCGTTATAAGTACGGTGAAACTGCATATGCCCACACAAGTCCGTTCTTAGGCATCCTCACACCAGGACAGAGCATCCAAGCTTTAGAAAACAATATGTATCGGGCACCAATTTATAAGCACGAAACTCTACCAACTGATTTCTTGGTCATTAGAACCAGGTGAATATTTGAAAATTTTATTGCATTAATTCCACCACTGTTTTTTTTTTTTTTTTTTTTTTTTTTTTTTTTTTTTTTTTTTTTTTTTTTTTTTTTTTTTTTTTTTTTTTTTTTTTTTTTTTTTTTTTTTTTTT
>JAQQRF010000245.1:0-161251 GCA_030523145.1 Trissolcus brochymenae | reverse complement strand
TTATCAAATTTGTTTTAAGGATTAGTTTAAGAACAATGTAGTTCTTAGAAACTTTGTACCCCCAATTTGGTGCTGAACTGGCCGAAATCTTTGTGCCGTTGTCAACGGCAGTTCAGTCTCAACTTGGTCGCGTCGACGAGCAACGCCGTGCTCTGGACGTGTTTTTCGTGGCTAAGTTGCCCTTTATTTCTCGGGTCGCGCTTAAGTGAATAAACTCAGAGGTTTTTCCTGCAGAGTTTACACCTCCAAAGATTTTTTCCCCGGCTGTTAAGCCAATTAAGTGTTTATTATTTAAACAAACACCTCCCTTTTTCGGGGACAAAGGTGCCCGTACTGGGCCAAGTGAGGGCCAGCGTCGCTTCGAGTCATTTAAAATTTATGTCATTTAAAAACACTACAGATGTATTAACCTACTTCAATACCTACTTTTATATTTTATTTATTTACTATTTAAATAGATAATTTCTCCTAATAATATTATTAATTTGACTAATTAGAGGTCATATTGTCAGGAAAAAAACTTTATTTTACATTTTTCTGCTTTTATAACATTTTATCTGCCTGTGTTTCCGTTTAATACAAAACTGCGACTACGACAGCGTACCTTCAGAAATTGGCCCGTTAGCTCAGTTGGTTAGAGCGTCGTGCTAATAACGCGAAGGTCGCGGGTTCGATCCCCCCACGGGCCATATTTTTTTTATTTTTTAAAAATAAAAAAAATATTTTAATAATATAAAAATCATAACAATATTATACGCAAAATTTTCTACGTTTGTCATAAGATTCGAGGTAAATGCATTAATTTGTGTCTGTATATACTAATCACTTGACCAAAAAATGCGACTAGGCTCGTAGTTTAGCTGCCCTCGCTTCGCTTGGGTAGCCAAAATCTACTCTGCAGAAAATTCGCATTTTCCGGTCTAGTGATACAATATACACCCGGCAAAACAATTAGCGTCCCCCTTAAATTTTTAGCATTTTTAAAACTGACACATTTCATCAGAAAATAATTTTCTTCACCTATATTAAAGCTTGAAACCTCAACTTAAAGATTTTCTGTTGAAAACATTTCAACTTTGCATCAGTTGGCGCTGCTGTCTAATAATTCGGTGGATGAAATTGCCCCTTCAAACACTTTTTAGTAATGAAATTATTTTATTTTATTTTTATTGAATTTTTTCATATTTATTAATTATCAAAATTGACAACAAATTTATTAATTAAATTCATTTTATGCTTCTTTGACTTTCATTATATTTTTCTGTAAAACTATTTGAATTTGACGTAAAGGTCAAAGTATTTTAAATTTAAAGCAACACTAGTGCCCCGATACCACTTATCCTTCGTGAAGTTGGCTGAATGTCGAAGTGATGGTCCCTTAGAATAAGATTTTTTATTGTTAATTTTTTCTGTTTGTTGGTTACTACAACACAGACTTCTTTTTTCATTGCCTTGGGACTGATAAAGTCTATTAGGTTATCAAGCAGTGTAATAACGCAAACTAGATCTTCAAACTTAAGGTGATGCATAAGTCATGTAGGTGCAACAAAGATGACGTTAACGATGCATTCACAAGGTGTAAGAGTGATAAGACGAGATTTACTTATGCGCTCTTCTCATTAAATTAATTTACAATCACATTATTAATTTTAATAAAAGAAATCTCTAATGTCGATAACTTCTGGTTTAGCAGCACCTTGAGCACCACTGCAGAATTAAGAATGAAGTAACTAGTATTCTAGAACTTTTTAACCCAAAAACGATAGCAATATTCTAAGTATACTAAAATGTTTATAATTTTTTATTCTTGTTGTGGCAACATGGGCACAGAATAGATTTCTTTACTCAGAAAAATTTTTGATCGATGAAACAAAAATTTGTTCCAATACTGAACCAACAAATTTATTCGATTTTTGACTAAATAAAATTTTGGTTCGTAATACTAAAGTACTTTTATGTTTACTTGCGGGTATCAAAATAATTTGATAACCTTGCGAAAATGACTTGTGTGAACAAAGGAATTTGGTTTCTTCAACCAAATAGCACAACTAAACAGTAATTATTGACCGAATTTAGTTCAATATTGTGAACCAAATTTTTATTTCCGCGCATACTAAAACTTTTGGTTACTTCAACTAAATTTGACCAACAAAATGGTTTTGTTTTTAATACACAATTATTTTTCTGATTGTTGCAACTCAAAAAACCAACTCGAAGTTCTAACATGAGAATCATTGAGGGAAAACTTTACAATTGTTTATAGCCAATTAACAGTTTTATTGAAAAAGACAATAGACAAGGTAAATAATAATGCGATATAATATGAAAAAATTCAACAATACTGTACAAATATTGGCAATATTTTTTCAACAAAACATAATCTAATTTTTACACAACTGTTTTAAAAAAATTGTAGGAAAACTTTTGATTCGTGGAGAAATTTAATAAAATAAAAGGATTTGTACAGATAAATTTCAGGATTTCCAAGAAACATGTACTGCGCAGAAAAATTTAAAAACAGAAAAAGGAATAGAGTTCTCTTGAATTGGAACTGAAATGTACCAGTGAATGACCGGTTAAGATTTGGTACCACCGACTGACCACCCATTTAAAATATATTGTCTATCTTTGTCACTCCAATGCAATGACCATTCACTTGTACCCGGTCACATTGGTACAGTCACTCTATAGAAAACCCCAAATTGCTTCAAAAGAAGTGAACAAACCACTAGTTATTGTAAGCTATTCAAAATCATAGTTTACCAACAACTCTTATATATTTCACTTACAATATTTATTTTTTTAACATCTGTAAATATTCTTGTATTGTCTAAAAAAATTGACAGAACAACGAATAATTTTAACATTTATAAATAAACTATTATATTTTCCAAATCGTACGATGAGATTTTCCCATTTAAAGGTCTTTTGAAAAAACAACAAATTCATCATGAAATCGAGATAGTAATGAAAGTGAGGATGAAAAATTTCAGAATACAGAATTCTAAATCTAAAAAATAGAGATTTATATAATTTTTTTTATAAATATATGTTGAAAAACGGTGCTTAGAAATGTGCACTGCGTTTAATACAACATTGCAGCATCACAATCTTTCTTGTGCAGCATATATAATAATGATATTTTTTCCGATTTTTTTTCTGAAACATAGAATCTTTATAGAGATAAAGATTTATTAATAGCAAATATCTTTATACCGTTAATAAAATTTCTCTTTTTAGGGCGCAAACTGCTTGTCGTTACAACGTGTAATTTTTTTTCAAATTGAACTCGATGATTTGATAGTTTTTTTTATTAGTTCAGGCCTCAAAATAGTTATAAAAACATTAAAATCTGATTGAACCAGCCAATCAATAAATGTTAATATCAACGTCTTCGATTAATTCGTCTTCGATGAATAAATGTGTGGTTTTAGGTAATAACCAGGCAAGTGCTGTTTATATTTTTGAATCATATAACATCAAATATAATATTTTTTATTTTGCTATTGATATTTTAATTTCATATAAACTAATTGATGTTATAATGTTATTAAACAAAATATTCAAATTTATGAAATAAAAAATTTAAATATTTGTTCCACTATAATTCAAAAATATAAAAAGCACTTGATGGCTATTACCGGAAGCCACTAAAACAATAATTGACTAAAATCCAATGAGTGTATGTTTTTAACTTAATTTAAACTATTAAATTTGTTTTATCAAATTGTATTATTAATAAAAAAAAATTTTTATTTGCTCATATTTCATAATGAAACTGATGATTAATTCATTTGAAAACAATATCGTTACAGTCACCAGTGGAATGTAAAAAAAACAGTTAAGAGCTTACTTATACAGCTTATTAACACTCAGCAAGCACCATATGAACAAGTGAGAATTGTAGAAGGCGTTACTGAGGCTCCATTTTGTTCCGCGGAGGCGTTCCATCAGATCATGGTCCTCCCTCGTTGACGCGCATTCCCTCTTTAGTTTAGCATTTCGATTCACCTGCATCGGCGCGTGAGCTGCACATTTTCGAACGGGAGTCCGCGATACGCGCGCGCGTGTGTGTCCAGGCCCCGTTACAGCAACGAAGCGCGACCACGCGCACACGTTTTTCCTACTAGTGATAACTTCTTCATAGAAGTTTTTGTCCTTTGATTTTCGGTGTGCAGAAGTGATGACAGACGTAATGGAGTGTTGCTGATAGTGTTGGATTAGAGAGGGGGTCGTGCATTTTGCACGATGGATCTTAGCACGACTCAACGTCGACCGGCCGACGGCGTGGGTGAACATCGAAAAACACGCGTGGCAAAGAGTGTCTTCAGCATACGAAACATCGTGGATGTCGAGGAATCCGGTTTAACCATTAATAAAGACGGGGAATTAAATGGTGAGCCTTTTGTTTAAATAATAACCTGTTTCGAAAGTGACAGATAAAAATGTAAATAAACTTTTGAAATCTAAAAGAAATTTAAAAATTAAAAACTCTTCTGTTTTTCATAATTTTTGTTCGTATATCTTGTAAAATGGTTTTGAATGTTATTATTTTAATTGTCATTTTTTAATAATAAGATCTAATTGTATTGTATCAAATGATAGTTATAAGGAGAGGGGATGGGCATCACGTGTAACAAAATTTGGACTCAAAAGAAAGGGAAATATTTAAAATGCGTGAAAAAGTTAACACGATTCATATTAATTATATTATATAATTTTTTTTTTATTGTAAAAAGTATTTTCATAATTAACATAAATTTTCAAAATTACGCAAATTTAAACATTAAGCATCGAAATTATACGCAGTTTAACATTTAATTTTGTAATAAATAATTCGTGGAATTTATTATAATGTTGATAAATTCAAAGCGAAAACAAATAATTTTCAATTTTTTTACTCAGATGATAAAAGTCACGACTATTCATAATGAAGTTATAAAATCTATACAATGTACTTTTTAAGAAGAGAAAGTAAGATTAGGATGGAAGATTTATGAATATTTAGATAGGCAGATGGGAGTGAGATTTATCAAAAAAAAAAAAACCTCAAATTTTTTGACAAGAAATTATGGAGATTCAATGTTGATGTGTACTACTTTATGACTTAATTGTTTGATTAATTGCAATCTCAGCTGGAAATCTTTGCAAATGTAAACACGTAATGCACAGGCATGATAAATGTTAATTTATTATATTTATTACACCAGCTTCTATTTTCTTAAGTGTTAATTAAAATTGTACAACAAATTGTTTAAATATTACAATTTGTTCGTTTAATTAAAAAGTTTAACAACAAAATAAACAAAATGTGCATTCAATTTTAGCTTCAATTTTAATATTCTTTTATGCTTTTGAAATTGTTCAGTCATTGAAAAATTATTTTTAGAACTAATTTTCTTTAATTTTAACTCTTTGCATAATAGATTTACAAATTTGCAAATTCGAATTTATCACGCATCCAAATAATTCAATGTACAGCTAATACCTATGTTATCACCAAACTGATAAGTTGAAAAAATTTAAATTCACTGTTGATTTCTCGTTTGTATAATAATTCAAGCAAATTAACTTCTTTGAGTTAAAAAAAAATTGTTTGCACAAATTAGAATAATTTTTTATGAAAAAAAAAAAAAAAAAAAAAAAGTTTTATACCACTATAATTGAGATTGTAAATTAGTCACCTTTTAGAAGAGAGGTTGAAAAGCGTAAAACCTTGTACCGAATGTAAGATCGTTGTGAATTCGATTATTTACTTTAACAGCGATCGAATAAAAATCGCAATGTGTGATTAAGAAAGAAAAGAGGGGAAAAATGCAGCAGATATATATTTTGCTCTTACAGCTCGTCCGACAGGTCATTCTAACAAGTTTAACGAAAGGAGTTGGTACTTTAACTAAGGAGTTTAGTAAATAAACCAGTTTATACGCTTATAAGCACGATGATATTACAAGTGCAATGTGCGCTGACATTTCAATTTCTTCGAGTCTTCAGCGATCCCGAGGAAATTATATTCAAACTTCATTTCATTCGATTATGAAGAGTCTGCGCTTGTAATTGCCTGTTTGCCAAACGCTAAATTATATATTACGTTCAACTTTTATTTTTTAAATTATTCAATGAGCTTCTTTTTATAAAAAATATACAAGCTTTTTTTCGCTTGTCACACCCGCTTTCATACATGGAAATCATCTTTTCAGAGATTTTTAGTGATGAAAATTATAGTATGAACAAATTACAACTCATCCTTAGATAGGACGATTTGTGATCTTTCTATGACTTTTTAAGAAATTTACAAAATGACTAACGAAAATGCATAACCAGCAGTTTATAACTTTGACGATTCATCCAGAGGAATTTATCACTGGGCAATTTAAATATTTGGTGTTGATGTTGATTAACGTACTTTTATGCGGCCAAACGAGTCGACGGCATCGTTAAGACAAATCTTAACGAAAAGCGAGGTGTGCACATCGTCCTTTTATATAAGCGAACTGGTAAGCTGGTTGAACAACATTGTCGTGCGTTGTACTTACATGGGCGGAGGTTAGTTATTCAAGACGTGAGGGTGGGGGTTACAGGGAATGCTAATAAAACACAATTAGCAGTCGCCGCGCCGACCAATCAGCAGCCTCGAGGCCTCACCGCTCGTACAAAAACGCCGTGACATTATTTACGATCGCCCAGTGCGTATTTTCGACTGAGATTGCTGCTCTTATTGTTTCATACTTTTTCCCCTCTTTTTTCCCACTTTTTTGTAATACAAATATTCCGATCACAATGTACATCTGTGGCATAAATTTTGTGCGCCACTGCTTTTTAAATTTTTGCGCTTGTTTTTTCAATTTTAATCAAGAGGGATGGCATGCAGGCATTTCTTTCTCGGTCCCATACGAATTGCGATGCAATAACAAACTTTTGTGTTTCCGCACGAAAGATTTGATGATATCTTCTAGATCGATAAAACAACCAGTTGGTTGGGTTTTATTCGACAGAAAGGGATGAGAAGGCTGCCCCGAAATGGGGACGTTCCATTGGTCACCTTGTTTTCGAGGGTTGCAACCTTTATTAATTACGATAAAATCTGCCATGGAGTTTAGTTTTAACTCAAAGTTTATATAACAAATTTGGTTTCAATATTTTTACTTTTGTACTAACTGTGAAATTGTTTCGTAAAAATTTGTCAAATTAACAAAAATCTCAATTCAACATTTTAACTTGACTTGTATTTATGCAAATTTTGTTTCTGAACACTTTTTTATTAAATAAAATATTTGATGAAATGAAAAAAAAAAATTAACATTTCAAATTCATTCTTATTATTTAAATCATAAATATGATCAAATTTGCAATTCTTTTATGTTATTCACATTTGTTATCATAAAATGTATAAATAACATTTGATTCAAAAAATAAAATCACGAGTTTATGTTGTTGTCTCTGTCTTTTTGCATGGATAGTAATAATCAAGAAAACAAATCGTGTAACAAGATAATATTATCAAACGAGCTCGTTACGCTTATCGCTTCCTTTATAAATTGATTCTCCGGCTCTGTTCTATTGATTCTCATTGTTACGTGCAATATCTATCTTCTGTTTATTTTTCTAATTCAAACGACTCTATAATGATTGAAACAAAAAATAAAAATAATCAACCGCTTATTAGTATTGTATCACTAATTTAGAAAAGTAATTTAAACTGTATAATGAACTTAAGTGTATATTCAACGAAAATTACGACGCATTACAATAATCTGTGAACGGAACGGCATGTTTTGCGGCCTGTCGATTGTTTTTATTAAAACGTGAATGATATTCAGGGAGGACGTTATTAGCGTAGTTTTTCGTGTCATTAAACGCGCTGTCATTACTGCATCGTCGAGCACTTGGGTTGATTATTTATTATTATACACGGTGTAGGATCTCGATATTTTTGCCAAGTTCCGGCGCGTAAAAGGTGATATTTGGCAGCAATATAATTACCACGCGAGACAGAGAGCTTATTGCGCGTGTGGCTAACTACAAAAGCATCGCGGCAACAATAACAAACGGTTGACGTGTATTGTTGCGTGACGCTGGTATTAGCCGATTGGCTCATTAATCGCTCCGCCGGCTCGGCACAGAGTCGATACTTTATATTCCCCTTGTCCTTCTTCCTCCTGATAACTCACAACCTTTCACCTCGTTTCGTTTCTCCGTCTCCCTCTTACTCCCCCTTTCGCCACCCGGTTGAAGTAATAATTGCTAATCGCTAATTGCAAACGCTCCGATCCATCCAATTAACCCCTAGCAACGGTCAAACTACAATCATACAGAGGATTAATAATTACACTAATATATTACATTAGCACATAATGCTTAAAACAATGTTGTCTCATACATCATGCTTAACGTGCCAAGTTTGTTTCTTTAGGGAAGAAAAAGTTTCAATCGAGCGGGGCATTAATTAAAATTACATTAAAAAGTAAGAGGGTGTATCATCTTTTAAGGAGAAAAATATTCATCTTAATGTTAATTATTTCTCGTTCTAATAACTGTAATATTTTTTAACCATTGGTACATTTCAAATCCAAACGAAATTATTTGAACTATTTTGCATAAATAAATTCTTTGGTTAACGAATAAAAAAGAAATTTTGTTTGATAATAAACATGAAGTCATTTTTTTTTTTCATTTGTTGTAAATTATGATTTGTTTATCATAACTTTTTTATAGAAACATTCAGATCACCCATATGAAGTTTGAAAACTTTGCAATCGCCAAATTAGTCAAATTTATGTGCTTTCAATATGCAATTTTATTTCTTATCATAATTGTTATGGTTTAATTTGCCATGGTGAAATGTTACTTTGATAAGGTATCGGAATATTAAATTTAGTTATCTCGATCGAAATAGGCTGTCATCTGTGCAGTTTGATCTAATGTAGCATAAAGAGATATCGTTGACGATGACAGAAAGAAAATAAACTATGATAACTTATATATTATTACTATATGACCAATCTCGTTATTTAACGAGATTTCCTACTCGTTCCAACCGGCACAATAATTCTTATCGAGATAATTTAGATGTTACGATACGCAATTTTTATATTTTTTCCGAAATTTTTAACATGGTCCGGTTATGCAAATAGGGAAAAGCGCTGCGGTTTAGATTATCGAGGTTTTAATGTATGGAGATATAATATATACTTGCTTTTGCACTAATCAATGAGTTCGTTTAGAATGATTAATTTAGATGTAGTCAAAGATATGTCATTTAAATTTTTCCTCCTCCACATCCTGTCATGTACCATGTAAATTGTTCTATTAAACATAGAATATTCAATTTACTTTTTCAATTAAAAATTGAATGCAAGAAAATAAATTTACAAAAAAAAAAAAAAAAAAATTTTTCTATTTGTAACTTTTTGGATGAAAATGATGTTACATTTCATTCATTTGTGGCGATATATGAAAAATGACTAATAAATAAGTTGAAAACATAAAACAATCAACAGGTAATAAAACGAATTTATTATTTGCAAACAATGGAATTACACTTTTACGTAATGTCAAACGAAACAATATTACTCCTAATGAGCGTTAACTTGATGATATAAAGTTACAATATTTCCATTAATCAGGCCCATAAAATCATTCGTTTTCCGTTTTCTGCAGTGAAAAAACATCCTGTGCACACTTTTATATTCGTTCGCGCTAACTCGCATGACTCTTGTAATGAAGGTTCATATATTTTTCGCATGCATCTCATATCAAATATGAATTGCTTTGTAATTTAATTTTAATTGCGCTATAGGTATCTGATATTTATGACCTCCTAATGAGCAATTGTTATTTATTTATAACGTTAACACGCAACGACGGAAATCGTCATTGTCATTTATTAATACGAAGTCTTACATAAAATCATGGTTTAAATATTCTCCAGGGAAATAGTCTCCCACAAGTCCGGTAATCAAAAAGGAGCATCGTGCACCGCTTAATTGGACTTGAATTATTACAAAATGTATGACTTTTTTTAAATATATTTTTTACCCCTCGTAAAATTGCACTTGATGTAAAAATGCGATCGAGTTATGTAAAGCTTCAAAGATTAACCGAATAACTTCTTTAAAATTTTATACACTGGTTATTATTAAAGCTCGTCCTTAGTATATAAGCGCTCTTTTAAAATGTATTCAATTTACAGTTTAAAAAATTAACACGCTGATAAACAAGTTTCTAATTATATCTCGGAATCTTTTAATGAGAGAAAATGGTAAATTTTTAAAATGACAATTTTCGCTCTTTCTAACAATAATTTTTTTACGGAACAAAACGATACGAAATAGGACCCAAACAAACCACAACAGAATCATTTTTAACACCAAACTATAACGTCCCACACGGACGAAAATATATTTCATATAATTTCAATATACAATTATATATCTCGTGTATATGTCATTTATAATTCAAAATATAAAGCGGCAATATCTTGGTATAAAATTTATATAAATAAAAAAGTTAAAATTTGTTTGAAGTATATATATAAAAATGTATAATTTCGTGTCGAGAGTTTTTTGGCAGAAAAATTTGATTAACATTTTTAATTGACTTGTTGTAAATAATACTTTCTGGTACATTTCCTGAAACAAGCGTCTCTTTTTCAAATTGGACGTACAACGTGTCGACCACTGTGACGTTCACTCATTGGAAAATGTTATTATGCAGAAGTCGATGATCCGCATAATTTCATTCCCCAATGGACCCGCCCCACGTTCGGTTCCTGCCCTCGAAAGACGAGGAAGGATCGGTTCTTATCGTTCGCGCGTAACTAATGACGACGACAGAGAGGACGAAAGTTTATTCGACAGTGGAAACTCAATGAAACAAATTGCCGTCGCGGTGGACTGATTCCCAAGACACCTGCGGTGCGCTCTTTTTGCCTGGCGAAACCGAATGTTGATACAAAAATTTTTTCCCTATACCTCTCCTTCCAGCCGATGAATTGAGACTGGTAATTTAAAAGACGTTTGAGGTAAACTAAAAATGTTCTCTTACTTTTTTAGATGCGATCATTAATTTTTACTTTAATTATGAAAGAAATTGGCTGGTTGGAGTAAAAAATTGCAAAGATGAGATGTAAGAATATCGAGGAAAATAAAAAGATAAAAAACATCACACAATTGAAAAATCAAAAAACATTTAAAAACAATGTGAGGAAGAATATTAGTTTGGGGTTCCATATGATTTTCTATTAAAAAAAAAAGAAAAAAAAACACATTACAATGAGGGAAAAAGCTAATGTTGTAGGTGTGATCAAGTGACCAGGTCAATCAACAAATTGAAGAAAAAAAAACATAAAAGAACATAATATATAAAAGGAGTACTCTCGAGTGGTTACCCGTCGTTTCTGCAGTCGGTAACGAGCGCCGTAAAAAATAATAAGAATATTTCAATGTACCTACGTTCCTTTGCATTGGCTCGTCCAGGATCGTCGTGAATTACGAGACGGCCAACGATCGCCTTTGAAATTGCAAGAATAAATTGAAAACCAAAAAAAAAGTAATAATGATAATAAAAATAAAAATAGCACTCAAATTATATGTACGAAGAGTTTAAGTCACGCCACCTGCAGGACACCAATCGAGTCACCGTGGACCTTGTTTTCCCTGGAAATGCGGTCTTTTATAAATGCATTTCACTGGATACTTATTCTCCATTCAGATTCATTTCAGTAACGAAGAATGCGAAATGAAATAACAACAAAAAAATAAAATGAAATAAAAAAAAGAAACAACACTAAAACTTCTAATTAGAACTGAAAAAACATTACTCGCCATTTATTAAATTGCAAAATGAATTCTTATAAATTCTATAAAGTTTTTATTACAAAATTAAATTTTGAAATTGAGTTGCAAAATTAGAATTGTTTTTACATCTAACAATACTACAACGTGGGAATGAAATATCAGATGCAATATTTTATCGTACCACTCTCTATCATTAGGGTAAATTTTTTTGTCATTAAATCGCGATGTATTTCACAAAGTTAGATATCGTAATTTGGTGATGTATTTTGGTTATCAAATGCCAGCTCCACGTGAGAGCTATTTACTAATTTTGTCTGAAAAAAAAGTGTAAGTGCATCATCAATGTAATCGAACGGTTGTTTTTATATTCATTTAATTACACTATACATGATGAATTTTCACTCATTTACTGAAAGTGTTTGGTTGATTCTAGGATGCGAATCATTGCTGATGATTAACCTGAATTTTTGCACTAAATTGCAGTACCTGAAAAACATTGGATAATGGCGTAATGTTTAAATTAGTTATACGATTTTTCAACATTCCTAATGGCTGAACATTTACCTGCACAGGAATTCATGGATAATGATGAAGTAATTGACAATTAAATAAATCAGTAGTAATGAAGCTTGTTACCAATTTTGCGAAATTTCTATGAGATGGTGGCAGGGCTGGATTCAAGAGTTTTGCATGGGATACATTTTTGCCGATTAATGGAAGTGATTGGTGGTGACTTCATTTAGCAAAATAGTTTTGCCACGATGAAAAAGTAGTTAAAATGCTTTTAATTGGAAACGAGTTTTGTCCTTGTACAAGTATTGGTGCTAAGATATGCGTCTAACCATATTAGAGATTTTTTTTTTCAAAAGGTACTGTTTACCAGGGTTTTCAAACATGTTTTCATTGTGACCCTTTTTTAGTTTTGACCTGCTGCAATGGATTTCTGACATTTTAAGAATTTTCAGAATGAAACAGAACTATTAGTAAGCAATATATTTGAAAATAGATATGAGGCGATTAAAAGAACGAAATTGTAAAAAAAAAATGTTGAAGCCACAAGTTAAGAGGATTGAATAAAAAAAAGGGAAGAAAATTGGACGACTAATTAATTTTGTTAGCCAAGCATGAAAGGTGAAATAAAATTTGTCAGAGGATGGAACCGATTTATCCGCCAGAGGAAAGCCAGTATAAGTGATTATCGCACCAGCGGCGGGATGTAAATTAGACTGGACTCGCGATTTGCGATGTTGGATGAGAGAGCCCGGGCATAATTGAAACGTCGCGCGATCATAGACCCGGTCCTAAACGAGTTTTTCGAATCGAGAAGTAACGCACGCACGGCCTCAATGCCAATAAATAACGAAACAAAGAACGCGCCCACCCTCATTCGCGGCGCCGCCATATTTACATCCGATAACGAGCCGCCGGGGGATATTTACATTTTTAATAGTATAAACCCACGAAGCCCGAAATCATATCCGACTCGTCGCTCGATGCCATGATTCCCATTTATTGATCCTAATTGATCGAAAGGCTCGTCTCCTTTATTCTTTTCGCATACTGCGCTTTATTGGCCTATACGAGAAAACGGTCAAACGAACGAAACCAATTCCGCATGCATGTTTTCGTTATTTATATGACAAACACACTGTGGCGTCAACATTCAACAAATATTACGGTTAGTTTGCGACTCGAGGCTCGCTCTCCTCATCCGGCCCACAATATTTACGACAAAATTTTTGGCAAAGAAATTTCTGTTCCTACTCCGTATAACGAAAGTTAACTAATTATTTTTAATTGACATGACAAATAGCCCGCGATAATGATTTGCCATTTTGACCAAAAAAATGGCAACTTAACAATTAATAAATGACCATCGGTGGAATTTTTATAGTTTTTAGAATTATTACCTGGTATATATGAACAAAAGTTTCCAACATTGAATAAATACACAAACCACAGTAATGAACAGTATTTTATATAACTATTATTTTGTAAAATTGTTATTTTAAATTAATAATGAAAACAAAAAAAAACTTAAAAAAAAAGGAATCAAAACTATAAGAAAAACGAAACAGAAAAAATGAGAGTAAGTTAAATAGTATAAAAACAAGAACAAGAATTTTTGTACTACAGTAGTAGTAATAATTTTATATATTATAAAAAGTTTTTTTAACAATTAATAATTAATTTTTTATTGACAATCTGAAACTTCAGTTGTTCAAGTATTAACAATGTTTTGTGTGAGAGCTAATTTTATGCGAGCCAAAGAGAAGTGGCCTTTTATATATATATATATATACGACCGAAATGAAATCACCTAGAATTCGAAGTGAAGCATTGTCAAAATCAGCAGAATAAATATATTAAATGCCCGAAAATACAACGATAAACATTTGTAAGTGGCTATTCTCGTGGAGGCCCCCAAGTTTCGCCTAATGGCTTCTCGGAAACTATTTCGCATGATTAATTTTGCATCAACGCGACAGTATATCCAGAATCGTCACGTACGGCCACTCACAGTCTTATCGTAACCTCGCAGTAACTTCTGAGCATGTTTCGCGACCCCTTATTAATATTATTGATAAAGGCGGTCAAATTCGAGGACCAACAATTTTTACCAGTCAGAAAAGACATTTGTATTTTCAATTTTGACAATTCTTCAAGTATTTATCACGGAAAATTATAATTATAAAGTTTCAACATTTCTGTCATTGGAATCAGAGATGATAATCGTCCATTTTTTTAGTTTTTCTTTAACTGTATCATTTATTTATTATCCTTAAAGTTTTCTTCGATGATGTAATGATTATTTGAGATATTAAAAAAAAATATACTTTATCGTTTGATGTAATGAAATCAGGTTAATTGAATTGTAATAGAATTATAAATGTTTTCAATCGTTGCAATGCAATTGTACACGAGTTTCTCATGCTTTGATGCAAAATGAGAAAAAAAGGAGAAAATATATATATATATACCAGTAGAGATAAGAGCAATCAGTGTCACGTGCATTTTACAATTGTTACATAATTGCATTAGTTTAAATGCTACACACATTGTTGCTTTCCACCTAAGTGATAATTTATATTCTTAATGTACAGCTAATTGTCGTAAAACTTTAACTTATCTAAATTAGTACTTACAATTATTACGTGAAAGTTATTATTAAAATGTATGAAATTGAATTCAATTTTTCTTTCAAATTATTCTTTCTTTAAATAAAAGTAACCTGTTATTACACAAGATTATAGAAAAAAGAAAGAAGTTCAGAGATAGTAAAAGATTTTAAAAAAAGTAAAGCAAAAAGTACACAAGACCGTTTTTGTTTGGCGCTATAAATTTAATAGTAAAAAAAAGTTCGTCATGATTTTAATTGAGAACAAATAAATCGATTCACCTTTTGCACTTTCTTGGGATGAAAATTGTGCCAAATCGGAATCGGAACGATAATAATGGCATGTGTTTCGTGCTCGCGTGCCGACTTAATCAACGCAGGGCTACATTAATTACCTTTATCAGCACCCTCAGTCTGAAGAATAACGAAACGCTAGTGCCAAGTTTGAGGTTGCGTTCAAAGGTACCGACCAGATGCCGTACTCGATACGCGGCCGCGCTCAGCGGCTCCATTTGCAACATTTTATTGCACTCGTTTAATGGCTCCGTCACACTCCGCGTCCTTTTTGTTAATTTGGCTTTCCAGTGCTAAAAACGTTCAAGTTTTATAAACAATTTTCACGTGTTACGTCATCAGGGTCAGTTCGAGCGATCGTATAAATTATCGATCCCTCTCTGATATGGCTGCAGTGCATTATTTTCAATTAAGCGAAGGATTAATAGGCGTGTAATTTCTGGAAATAACCTTCTGTTATGAAAGGCTACATTGTTTAGGGGAGTTTGAACCTTGTAATTTTACGGGCATAATTTTTCGAGTACACTGACATCTGGGCTTCTTATCTAAAATTCATTTGGAACCCATAACGTTTTGTTTCAAACCGACTTTTGATTCCAGAATTCTATTTTAAAAAGTTCGTTGTTTTATTTATTTCAGTAACCTGTAAAGAAATTTTTTTAGGTACCTTTATCAATTTTCGAATGTTCTTAGATTTTGTTTTCTATTCAAACGTTCAGATTTAAAATTTGAAATGAACTAACGTTCTTTTGTTCCCCAAATTTGGTCTTTTTAAAAGTTATAAAAGTTCATCTCCCTCTGTGATTATTCACCTGCAATGTATTTTTTTACATTTTTTAAAATGTATTGTTACATTGTATTATTACATAAAACTGTATAAATATTTTTCATATTTATTGGACATACATAGTTTAAGCGCAGAAATTGTAATAAATAATAATTAACGAGTTATTATGAAGGAACGAAATAATGCACCTCCCTCTCAGATTGAATGATATGATTTACAGTTAAAATTCGATTTGAAACTTTTGAGATTGAAATTATAAAATTTTTCTGCAGCGATCGAACGGTAATGATACGGTTCGAGGGCAAAGTTGTGCGAGGAAAAGCTGCCGTTGCAGACGCCGCTACGTTTGGGCATGTTCTAGTCGTTTAATCCACATGGACATCGTTCCACGTTTACACGCACATGCCAGTATGTTTTATGGATGCTATTTAATTGGATAGTAAACTTGTAATAACCAACAAGTTCATCATATCCTGTTGATATTTATTTTTACACTCTTATTGAAGTGTCTTTTGTTCGCTCGGATGCGGTTGATATACATCTTACAATATCAATAACAACCGGAAAAGTATCAAACAAAAAGAACAAAATTAGCCGATCGTTGATTTGATATATTTGAAGCAGCCAACCAACCAGTGCAGTCGATGCATTTTTACAACCAATTAGAGATGTTTTTGAAATGCATGATCTCTGGTAGAATCGCAATTTTCCTGGTGTGGGAATGATTTTTAATTCAACAAAATAAAACATTTTTTCATCGGGTAATAATAACAAAATAAAAAAAGGTTGCTCGTAAAATAGACCTGATGATTTCATGTCGTATATAAATCCTCATGGCCCGAGTGCATGAAGTGATGATCAATTAGATAGCACTTCATTCAAGGAACTTGTGAAATTAATTCGCGGAATGAGATTGTAATGCGGTCCAATTAAATTAAACGTTGATTAATAATGGCACTTGAGAGAATTGCGCTAAACTTGAAATTAAAAACAAAAAATTTTTCCCCAAATGGATAAAGTGTATATTAAAGGTGTAAAACTGGGTAATAGAGAAAGACGCGCGGGTTTTCAAATTTACCGGTATCTGGTTTGATTGATATCCTTGTTTTTTCGTTGTGAAAATTTATGGACAGTTTCGAAGAGTGAATCGAACCGGAATTGAGATATCGATGAAAATGTTTTTCTTAATGGGCTTTCGTGGTTCACACTCGTTTCTAAGTGTGTTCCAATAAAATAAAATCAACTCCGATTAATTTCAATTCAAATTTCAAATGTAAATATCATGAAACGAACAGGACACTCCAAAAAATTAAAGTGTGAGTTCGAAAAATCAAGAATAACACTTAAAATCCTCAGATCGAAGAAGAAATGTTGAATTTTAAAACACACAGATAAATTGGGAACTACTAGAAATCGATTTTTATAGTCAGACGCCTTTCGAGGCAAACATTTTAAGTAGCGACAGTTAATCCTTTGGTACTGGAATGAAGATAATAACCCTACAATAGGTAATCCCTGTTTTCGAGAGCTTTCAACACATAATATTTTTAGTCGATCCGTCAAACAGGCTGTTTGATGAATGACTCCTCCTAAACGGTGCATTTTTGGTTCCGCGCGCGCGATAAAATCATTTTCTTGCTCGTACGTTCTGCTTATCAGCATCGAAAATTTCGTGGAACGCAGGTATATCTCGAGCGACAATATTTATGACTTGTCTATCTTTATTTGGAGGAAAGTAAATGGCCCGTAAAGACCAATAGTTGATTAAAAGAAAAATCGACTTGGTTTTTATCGCCATGGCTTAAAACTTGCTGCCGCGCGGCCTTATCTAAATGAATTTAGAAAAGTATTCCGGTGAGAGAGAGGAATGTGTGTCTGGCTACCGATTTGTGTTCGGACGTTCTTACCAAATTTTTGTACAAATTGTCGAGACAAAGGTCGCCCCCCGGGAAACTCGTTATCGAGTTCCCGATCGCGTCGCTTCTGTCAATATTCATTTAAAAGATGAAAGAAATTTCAATGGAAAAGACTCAGATGTGATGAATATATATATATTTGTTTTTTTCAGAAAACCGATTTCTTTTTTTTCAACGTTTAAAACGGAATAATCAAGGGAAATTAATCAATGAAAATATTATGATGTCTTACAACTTAACATTAAAATTTCTATAGGAAATATATTTGAGATGTAAACAATTATAAATACAATTTAAACAATTAATTATTTGCCTTGACAAAAAGAAACTTACGAATGTTAGGCAGCATATTTACTGCATATATGGTTACTCATATACTTTTCTATACGCTGCAGTTATATGTCATGTATGTAATCATTTAAGAGTCATGCTGTATATATGCAAGCTTATATGGAAGCATATATGGGTCATATCTTTTAGTTTGGAAAAGAAAAAATGAATTGTATGCAGTCATAGATGCAACATAAAAGCATGTACGTGGAATATTTTTTACATGGGTATAATAGACTTTAAAAAGTCGAAAAGAAGCATTCAATGGAAGACAAAAAATAAATTGAAATAATGATAAATTAACGTTGGAATAATTTTAATAATTATAAATATGCAACAGGTCGATAAATGCGTACTAGTTGACATTTAACTTCAAAACACATTCTCGCAGCTTATAAATCTACATTTTCTCTCCTTTTTTGCATTAATTATTGAAAATTAATAGCCTCGCATTAATTATTAAATATCGATTAGTTCTTAATGATTTTTCGTCGTTAACATTTATCCACCGTGAAGTTACTTCAAGTTATCCTTTTTTGGCACCTAGACTTGATCGATTTCACCGACTTGTTATCGTTGAATTTAAATAATTTTATGCCATTACACGCATTCCTCGCCTCGAGCACATATATCACGGGGTACACAATAAATAATTTATATTAATGTGTGAATAAAATTGGTCGTTACTTACTTATTATCGCCGAATTGACATCGGAGTTGACAAAAACACTCGGCGCGAAGAAATTAGTCTCTGTTCTCGCGGAGCTGCATAATCTTTGCGAGGTCGAAAACACTTTCGAAATGTCGATCTTGACAGCTCGCCCGGATCCGGCTCACTTGTCTAACAAATACATTTTTAAATTCCTATTGTTCACGGTACTAAAAAATGCTAAATATATTTAAAAACAACGTATTTTAAAATATATTTTGATATTTTAACATTTTATTTTTCTTTTTTTACACATACAAAAAAAATACAAGTAATTTGGCAACAATTTGGATCATCGCAGGATTTCGCACAATTCAAAAAATTCCTTCGCCGAACAAAAATCGCACCGCGAAGAGAAAGAAATGGACGGCATTTTTGTCTCGACGGATTATTTGTATTCCGAAGAAATCGCGAGGGGGGACAAAAAAAAATTCGCGGGTTCGTGCGCTCTTAATTGACGAAATTCTTTGGCGTACAGATGTGCCGTGCGCGTTTCAATCAGGCTCGGGGGGTTCCGGCTTATTATGTGAAAATTACGCAAAAGGAAACTCGTCTTAATCGTGAAACACGACGAGCACTAATAAGCAAGAAAAGGTGCGGAATTAAAGTCTCTCACTGTGCGTATACTTACACTTTGCCTTATTTGCGTGTAAATTCCGTAAATCCAATAAGAAATGTCGCCCGGCAAATGTCAACCGCCGCGGCGGTTCTCCAGGTGGAGAAAACGATGAAAATTTGCAACTCTTATAACCTGCAGTGAAAAGTTTCCATGCACTTTGGACAAAAGAAAATATATAAAACTACAATTATAAAATCAAATCTTATGCAATTTTACATCGAAAAAATAAATTGTCCTAGTTGTTACGTAACGAAATGTGTAACAATGTCTTTGTCTTGCTAACGAAGAATCATCGATGATTAAATCGATTTTTATGATCAATAAAATCTTCATTTTTGAAAGAGACATCTCATCTCAAGTCTATGCAATGGCGGATCCATTTTTCAATCTCAAAACAAAAGCATACACAAGCGCTTCCGAATGATTGGTAGGAACAACGCATTTTTTGTTCTTCGTACCGTCGAAGGCATTCGCCTTTTATAATTACAGTCATTACTAAATGAACCGTTTGTCGATTGCATATTTGCTTCGTTGATTTTTTCGGTAGCGTTTTTGCTACCTCGTCTCTCGCGAACAATGCAGACATTTGGAAAAACAAAAAAAGGAAGCAAAAAAAGAGATGAGAGCGATACGCGACGAGAGATAAAAAGTGAGTTGCACAAATCATAACACACGTCGAGGGGCGGCGCTATTTGTGCGCTGCCGAAAGTCATATATTTCGGGTCGCAATGAGCCGAGTCACCGACACTTTGGAAGAGTCATAGTCGGCTAATTAAGGCGGGCCCCTGGGTACCGACTTGTTTTTTTTTTTTATCATTTTTTTTATTCAGCCCAATATATATATGCGCGGCCTCGATTTCATTTTTGTTTTTTCATGATCGCGCTTTAATCTTATTTTCGAAGCCGCCGCGCTGTTTTGCTTTTGACGTAACTTCTAAATTGACGCGGAAGACAAAAAATTGTGGAACTTCACTCTCCTTCTATTTGTTGAAAGAATACCTGGTGCGTCTGAGCCAGATGAATCGCGAACGCGACTTTATACAATGTGATGAGCTCTCGAATCAAGAGCCCACTTCCGAAAAGCCATAATATAAATTAGTCGGGCATTAATCCGCGAAGATTTATGCGCCCTCGAGAAGCCAAGAGAAAAAAAAAAAAAAACGTTTTATGAGTTGTCAAAGTTTTATTGATTTCACGAGCAACGAAATCGTTTCGCCGTAAATCACCAACGCAAATCAACGCCTGCGTTAATACAATGTGGGCCCCAAAATTTTGCATCGATTTTTTTCATAAATCCTCGTTGAATTATGCCTCCGACATCAGTGTTCTGGACCAGCTTTAAATCTCCAATTATTTATTTGCGATAAATTATTTTTTACTTGATTTTAGGGATCCCTACCTGGATGTAAAAATGAAAGGAGAGAAAAATGAATAAAGTTGTGCAAACAAAAAATAAAATAAAGAAAATATAAATACCGCCAAAAAAGAATAGAAAAAAGAAAAGTTGAAACAAATTAGACAAAAATATAGTATCATGAAAGTTATTAGTTTGGTTGTTCAGTTCATAAATTGAAATGTGAGCATTGTATTAAAAATTGTTGAGGCTACGCTGAAAACTAAAATAGATATATTACAATAAAAAAGAAAATGATAAAACGGAATCGAAGCTAATTGAAAAGTGTGTGCTATGAGAGAGAATGTGTACGATTATTCATAGTCATTGCCATCGACAAGCAATTTAATTGCGGCTGGTGTTTGCATAAGTAATGCTCAAGTCTTTCGCATGACCGAATAAATTTCGCGGGACTAGAAGGAGATAGGGATTTACGAGGTGAAACGCGTTTGTAACAAGATGATTGTTGTTAACAACAAGTGGGAGTTGAGCTTTGAGGAGATATAAGTGGCGGAGTAATTGTAATTAGCATACGTCACTCGCAAACGTATCAGACATGCTGGCATGAATAATACAAGCATGAAATGGTGAGATATAAATAATTGAATTAAGTGTAGGATAGATTGCGTGGGATATCTCAGTGACATTTGCATAATTAATCTAGACGAAAAAAAGACTATCCTTTTTTTTGGTACACCGGCTGATACGATAAATTACTATTTTAAATGGCAAAAAATTTGTGAAAAACATTGTCTTCCGTTTGTCATATAATTCTGATATTTTTTTCTTCCCGGAGATTGAGAAAAAAAGGAGAGTGAATAAGTTGTAAAAAAAGTTCAATCACAATAAAGTATAACGAACGTTTTGCACGAAGCATAAATCAAACTTCTTAACGATTGTTTTTATTACAGTTAGATACTTCGATCCTTTTTTTTTATATCAATGTGTGTTCAAATGAAAATTCGTTTTTTTTATTACGTTGCATAAAAAAATATAAACCGACGGATAATTATGGGTCGAATTGGACGATCGGTATCTGCACACTTAACGATGCACACAATGAAGCGTGTACGTGCGCATTTTAGATCTGCGGGTCAGTTAGGCCATTCGGCGTAAGGTAATAATATTTAATTGCATTTTATGACATCCTTATTTTGTCATAATTGTAATTGCCTTCGAATTGTTCGCTAGTTAACGCTGAATGCGAAAATACATTTTTCAGATCTGTTAAGGTAAAATGTCAGTGAATTCAGACACTTTAAAATATTGTTCCGAAACATCTCTGAAACCTCTGCATCAAAAAAAAAAATGCAACTTAAATTTTACATTCATTTTTTTTTTACCAAGGGTTAATAAAGAGCCGGATTTTTCGAATTCAGTCAAAAAGTTTTTTTTTTCAAGATGTTAAATATAAATAAAATGACGCGTTTTATTTTGAACAATATTTTTACTTTTTGAAATAAACAATCGAATAATTCTTTTGTAAAGAAAGTATATAAAGGCCAAAAAAATTAAAAATTCAAATTGAGTTTTGTGCTCTTGTATTTAATCTTCAATTATTATTAATTTTATTAGATGGCGTTCATTTCTGCCGATACAGAAACGAAATTGAAAAAATTTAAAAAAATTGGATTGAAAATTGGAAAAAAATGTTTCATTCATAGTAAACAATTTGTCTTATTATTGAAAGTACACTGAAAAATTGAAGCACTGTATATGCTATTCTTTATTAAACCTGGTTCAATAATTAAATAAAACACCTATATTTGAGAAAATAAGAAGAACAAAATTTGAGGAATCAAATGAAAAAAAAAATTGACTTTAAAATTTCACTGATGGCAAAAAACAAAAGTCAGATGACGGATCTTGGATTGGTGAAGATAAAAAAATGTTTCCACTTAATGGAGCTGTCATTGAGAATATTGAGATATGACTGAATTATTTTTCTATTTAGAAACGCTATGGAGGAAACCAGAACAAATTTAATGACTTGATGATCACGTATAAAAAAAGGCCTTTGAAAAAGAATCGATTCAATAATTTGCTGATTCTTACAACACATTTTTTTATTACAAAATCTGATGAAAAAAAAATAGGTTTTTCGATCAATTGACTTTGAGCCACAAAATTAAAATGTTTCAAGAACTTTGATTATTGCATGAAACACGTCCACACAAAAACTGCATGACGAGAAAATGTGTCAATCAATCGAAAATAACGTCTTCACTCGCATGGTTTTGTCTACGTTTTGGACAATGGAAGACTTTGGCTTTTATTTTCACTGGATGCGCCGATCCAGTGTGTAACTTGTTGAGGGAATTATAATGCCATTAGTCGTGGCATCTCATTCTGCAACGAGGATTCTTTTTTCTGGGACTCTTTTCCATCCGGCGTTGCTAATTCAAAGATTGAAAGACAAACTTTTTTCCAAAACCTCCTAACGTTCGTTGACTTTGGTATAAAAACTTGGACCCCAATTTGTGAGAAAAAAAAATTAATTAGTTTTTAAAAAAATATGTTTATCTTTATTTACTATTTAAAAAGTCTCAACAAAAATATAAAAAGATGAAAACTGAAAAGAAATTAAAATTCAAATGAAGAATGAGAGGAAAACAAATTAAAAATGATATTTGTATTATCATTTTTAGATCCCAAATATAGGCGACGTATCTCCGACTGGTTTTTAATTGTTGAAGCTTGTTTTAAACAATGCAAGTGATTAGCAATTCATCATCGCAATGAAAATTTCATTTCCGACGAAAAAGTGGATCGACTGGAAAATGTATGCGGCGTAAGTGCAATATCCAGGATGATGTAAATGCATAAAGTATACATACACGCGAGCGGCATCCGAGAAGGGAGCGTTGGTACCGATTGGTCCGCATGTCCGTGCAAGGAACGGCCCATTTTATAATTGGCCAACGTTCTCAATTGTGACTCTCATTACGCACTTTTCTTATTTTTACATTTTCCACTTTCGACCCTCTCCTCACCCTACGACATTTCATCGACCGAATATGGATGGCACCTTTTATCAGACTCGCCATCCTCTCAAGGACAACTTTTTAAAACAAATACAAATTTGGATTCAATAAAATCATGAATCATTCATACAAACAATTACATCTCTTTTTTCTATAAAATTTTTATTGACTTGAAAATTTCAATAATTAATAATCAATAAGTAGACAAACAAATTTTTGTTTTAAAACGATGAATTAATGTTCGACTTGTTCTTTATTTAATTTGCAATGATATAAATTTATTTGAATGTAATTTTGGTTGAAAGTTAATTGACAAGTTTTTTTTCATGGTTTTTTTAAAGAAGGGAATACACAGGTATAGAACAGAGGGGTTGAAAAAAGAAGCAGAGGAGTGATCTTTTAATCACCGAAAGAAAAGAACAAAATCAATCTTTTCTTGAGCGGTAACGAGCGGAGATTAGGGCGGCAAACTGACCTATCATTTCCTCGAGGCTGCGCGCGGCTCGGCCTTTATATCGTGAAATTAGTTGCCGCGGTTTCCGGTCTCCGTTGGGTTCTTGCGTTCCGCGCCATCATTAACCGGCAGGATCGCAGATCCTGAGACCAAATCCCGCCAATTGGTCGTGCGCGGCGGATTCCGAAAATTCGACCACCGTCGAACTCATCTCACTTGCTCATCAGGGGACACACCGAAAACACGTCACGCAATATCGTACCCTTCGTGTACTTACAAAATTGATTCCTTATCATTGTCAATTATCGGCGATCCTTGAAAAAAAATTAAACTTGTGAGGGCGACTTTTAACGTTATCGCATGACCCAAGGGATATTATCGTAATTGAAAATGTACACGAAGAACAATTTTTCTATGGCGTGGAATCAAGTAGTGAATGTTTCCCAATCTCGGATTTTTTTTTTCAACAAGTCAGTTCTTCGATTACAAAATTAAAAAATGATCGCGCCATTTTCGTATGAATATTCATGGCCCTTGATAAGACGATTAAAAGCCTTGTGACATTTCATCTGAAACATTTCAAAACTGTATTTTTGAATTTTCTATTTGAATTATCATCGACTTTACGTCAAGATTCGTGTTATGATAAACAATTTTTTTGTATCGGATTTCCTCGAGATAACGCGTCCTCAGTTTCTTAGAGTGGACAACGGAGTAACACCTCAGAGAAAACAAGATAAAATTAAATCGTCACAAGAGTCACACAGCTCTCAGCCTACTCTCCTGATGTTCTAGGAGAAATTTCACTAAGAGCGTCATAATCCTAAAAAAATGTAACATTTCTCGAAAAGTGTTGTAATATTCATGAGTGCGGAAGTCGGGTTTAAATTTTCCGTTCACATTTTTGTCTGTTTGTTTCATGTTTGGTGTAAACTTTTCCTCTCCATTGGGTATAAGACCATTTTCAAAAAAAAAAAAAAAATGTCACTCCAGAGATGATTTACCAGAATCCCTTGATAGAGCGTGTTACGATTAGATAGTATATGGACCCACATCAGTTGACTTTTGGACGGCAGGTTCTGCAGCTGAGCCTAATAGTCATTCATAGACACGGCCGGATAAAGGTGATTATTGAAGGGACCCTGATCTTCTGGCTGTCCTTGAGAGTTTCCGATCGACCAACATTTTTTTTGGTCTTACCTTTTGATAAACGGAGACAACCAAAATCATCCAGTTCCGCGGCAGATTAAGTATCTGGTTTGTTTGTTTGTTTGAGTGTTCAAACCATTGTTTTCCTTTTGGACAACGTACTATCTAAATTGGAAAAAATAAACACAATTACAGAAAGCCTTCTTTACAAAATGTCAACGTTAGAAAACATTGATAAGATTTTCTTTAGTTTCTTTTTTCTTTTGTTTGACTTTTTTTCTATTTTTAATTAGTTTCTTTTATTTTTTTAATTTTGATTTTTTATTTTAGAAAAGAATAACGAATCGTTTCATATTCTTAGTCATTAAATTTGAATGTACACTTTTTTGAAGGTGAATTGGAAAAAAATAATAATTGGAGTTGTAAATTTATTGAACTCTGCTAATGATAATTGTTCATGTTTTGGAACGCATGGAATAAACAAATTACAGGTTACACGGCGTATGTAACTTACCGGGCGGCGGTGTGCACCCGAGCCCGCCCTCTGTTCGCCTTCATTAAGAGCGGCGATAGACGGTAGCGGCCTAGCTGTTACACTTGCTTGCAACAAAGTGTCTCAAATTTCTTTTTCACATGACTTGTGAATTTTTCATCAATATGTATGATCTAATATGGTCGGCGTGAAACTCATAGTGAAAGGCGTATGTCTCTAATTTGCATTTTATGTAAGTGACCTGTTCTAACGGGGGTCAACTATAAATATGATTGACATATTATTACCGTCACTTTTGTTAAATTGACGAGCTCCAGCACCTAATTTTACAAACAGAAAAATAAATTGTATACAACGTTTTAAAAAATGTGATTTTTGTTTATAAATTTGGATTTTTTTATCAGACATTTTAATTCAACTCTTATTATTAATTTATCAATTGTTTCAGCACATTTAATAACAGAACATTATTTCATAAGAATCATACGATTCTTTCATCATTCAAGATCTCGCACGATGAGTTATATTTGTACATTAACATTCTCTATGTAAATTAATTTACTGTTATCTCTCTCTCTCAATTTTTGAATTTTAAATTCAAGGTTATCAGAATGAAAAAAAAAGAACTTCGGAAGCAAAAAACGCGTTAACCAAGAATGTCGAATTTCTTCTCTTTGAATACGACCAGAACTCCGTAGATATAGACATAACCAGCTGTGTAGAAATTTTTCTGATAATGATGTGTCTTTAAAAAAAAAAGATAAGATGTTGATTGACTCTAATAAATATGATGATTTCACATTATAACAGAGTTTTCAACTAGATTACCAATCATCATTACTATCAAATTTGGTCTTCAAATTGTTTTTACCTTTTTTTTTTTTTAACAAAACCAGAATCGTTAAAAGTTAATAATTTTATTAACTTTTTTTAAATTAATATGAGCCATATATTTTTTTTGTTCGTAAAATTAGATGAGAATCAGAAGAATCACACATTAGACCTTTGAGTTCAAAAAAGGTTGATATTCGGAGCACAAAGACTAATTTCAACATAGAGCACTAATGTCCCACCGATTTGAAAATCCACGACCCATATATTTGACCTCCACCCTCTCCTGTTCGATGCATCTTTTTCTGAATCCCACAACACTTTGCTCAATTAGTATATGCATCGCCACATAATTTTCGGTTCGAATTGGTCGAAAAGTACGTTTCAAAAAGGTACTCTGTCGACTGGTTTGAAAAAAAAAAAAAAAAAGAAAACTGGATGCCTATTAATAAAATGAGCCCGCGCGTATCGCACCGGCGTTCGCCAGCGAATCGGATCGATTACGATCCGGCCCGCGAAGTCAATCGTCTTTTAGCATCTCGCGCATACTTGCAGTCCTATCATTTGTTAAGCTGAACAGCTTAGCTCCATCATTACAAGCAATCACACTTGATTATTTTTGTCTACAGAGCTGCACCGCGATGCAAAATCGCATTATCTCTCTGGAATAAAAGGCAGGTAGAAAAAGCCGTGTTCCGATCACGTACTCTTTCAATCGCGCTCGTTTTGAATGCTATAAACCACGAATTGAAATTCGACCAGGTCGATTATTTTTTCGTTACAGCTGATTGGTGATAAAAAGATCGCCAGATAAGGTGTGTGCGATGCATAATTTTTTGCATCCCAATAAAAATGATCAGAATGAAAACGAAAAAAAAAAATTAACAAGAATAAAATAGATCACAGATAAAACAAAAATGATCTAAAACAGAAGTAGCAAACATTATTTCACAATTATAAAAAAAAACAAGAGAGTAAACAATTTTGGGTTTTCAACTGAAAAATGTAACAGTTGAAAAAGAAATTAGTTGCAAATAAATGCATGATGTGTTTTTCTTTTGTTCCCGCGCAGGGTGCGTTTTTTCCGAGCTGATGATGTAAATTGACTCATACATAAATTTGGTTCAAGGCTTGGAATGTGAGGAGGCGAAAAAACAGTGTGCATTATTAATGCAAAATATAAGTGTATTGTTGAAAAAAAGGTTCTGCGATTCGACCCATGCAAACATGAGTATAACAACGGAACGATCGGGACGCCGTGTTAAATATGTATTATACACAGTGCTTCTTCATTGTATCACAGCGGTGCATGATAACCTGCCGTGAAATTGGCAGGAGTCATGGTAATGCTAGCGAATTTACCTCGTCACTCTCCTCTTATCGCCCTGTTACCAAAAATGAACGTTCCATGTATACTTTTAAGATTTTTTAATTAAGATTTTTTAAATTTATAAATAATTTTTGTATCTTTGTATTTTTTAAATTTTGAACAATATATCTTTAAAAATGTTGATCTGATAATTTTCTTCTCTTTATAGATAGATTGAAAAATATTAGTCGTTCAAAAGATATTGGTCTGATAATGTTAAGCAAAAAAAAATGGCCTAATGATTAATTTTTTTCTAAATTAACGATTCGTGAAAACGGAAAGAAAAGGGAATATGAAAAAAAGAACATTTCAAAAGTATAGTTCTTTCGATTGTTCGTGGAAATCACTTTGTTGACAGATGTTAACAAGAACAAGCAAGTAGGATTATTAGTAACAAATCGGCCATTTTTTGTTTGTTAATAAATTTCTTTCTTAATGCGGACCACCCGTGCACCTCTGCAGGAAGTGTAAAATGTCTTCTAATAGTTGGTTTGCTAACGGAAACCACGCTCAAATTCTACGACGAGGGAATATACCAGTAATTCTCGAACCCACTTAAACTTGTTATAACAAATCCGTTTTAAAATCGCCCGACAAATTAATTCACTTTTTTAACCTTACACAAATTTTCTCATTTCTTTTCAAGAATCGTTTCAAAAACTTTTAGCAAATTATATTTTTAGACAAATTAACAACAAATTATTAAAAATTCTCGTTTATTTAAACAAAGGTTTCATTTTATTTAATTTTTTTGTAGTTCTTTTTTAATTTCAAACAAAAAATTGCATATACACGAATTTTATAGCTCGAAAAGAAAGAATTGTTTTGTTAAATTTATGGTATACCTTTGTTTCTCTAAGAAAATGTCTTTTTCAAGACCAAAAATTACGGAGCCGAGTTTTAAAAAGTTGTATCACTTTTTATCGGACTTAATAATACAAATTGCGATTCTCATTGCTCCGAGTGAAAATACAATCGGCGAATAATTTGAGAGTCGAAGATAGGGTACTTGTTGCGGTCGAGTTTGAGCAAAGTCAGGAGAGACCGCGGAGGCAAATTGTCGCGGTGTGATACCTCGTTAGGAGCCGAGAAAACAAGGCCCCCGTGGCTTTTCCAAAAAAAAAAAAAAAAAAAAGAAAACAAATAAGTCGACATTACCGCTCTTGCCGATCACTGAGATTGAAAATTTTCGTGACGCGCCATGTCTTTGCTGCAGATCAAACAAGGTCTTGCGACGAAGCCGCAATGCCTTTTCGTATCATTGTGACAATGATAGTCTTTCAATTCATTATTTCGTTTCTTATTACGAAAAATGAGTATCTTTGATTATTCTTACTCAGTACTGGAATTATTTACCTTTTTTTAATAAATGTTAAGACTCATACCAAAACATGTTATTACATTTTTTTCCTCTCTGTTTCAGGTATGCAATTTGAACAACAATTTTGAAACAACGTTTTGGTAAGACAGATATACATTTTTACTCCTTTTTTTTACAAACTTTTTTTTACAAAATGTTCACCTTCAAATATCACTTGATAATTTATTTATAATTTTTATATTTTTCATGAAACTAAAAATATACATCAACCACAGTTTTTATTGGATTACAAACGTATACCATACAAGAGTTAATAATTCATTCCGTGTCCACAAATTACAAACGCACATAAACACTGTGGCAATAATGTAACACTAATGCGATAAAATGTTTGCCACGGTGAGGCGATGATAATAAATAACGATAAGATGAAAGAAAAAAGTGAAACACAAAAGAGAGGTGAAGGAGGAAAGCAAATAACCAAGGGTAGAGAACGAAAAAAAAATTAATAAAAAAAAGAACAGAAAGAAAATCAAAGCTCTCGGCGCGCAATTTCGCTCACGAGTATAATTTGGTATTGATTTTTCGGAGCGGTCAGGATCGATGCTTCGACGTAATTCACTGTAATCGAGACTTCTCGCGGTCTCTTGGTATGATATGCCCTGAGGAGAAATGCGAGACCCCAAAAGCAACCAACGTTGGCGATACAAATGACGCTGCAGAATCGCGGCCGATGATCGGTTTTGTCGAATTATCAGTAATGTTGCATAAACCAACAAGATTGGGCGCGCATGCGCACTCATGCCAAACCGCAGAAGTTGGTCTCTTTGTTTTGAGCGTTGCGATTTCGCGCCAACGGTCCATGCAGATCGCACGCTTACCCAAACAATCATCGTAAAATATCCGTTCAACAAAACATTTCAATATATAGAACGGTCACCTCATTGGGCAGTTTTTTTTATTTTTTATATGTTCTTTTTTTTTGGCTGCGTGTTGTGCACAACACCATTTGCCATTGTAATGTAATTCCATGCTTATTTGGCGAGAAGAAAAATAAAATTGCACGACGATGATGGAATCAACCGTTGAGTAATTGGGACTTTTTTCTAAATTAGAAGAATTGCAATTTTAAACCATTTTCCAAACATTACACAATCCACCCCCCCCCCCCCCCCCCCTCCGACCACTATACCCACAAAAAAAAACACAAATTAATATAAAAGTTTTAAATTTTTTTAAATTAGAGGTTGTTTGGGGGAGGGGGGGGGGGGGGGGGGATTGTGTAATGTTTGGAAAATGGTTTAAAATTGCAATTCTTCTAATTTAGAAAAAAGTCCCAATTACTCAACGGTTGATTTCAGTTCAGCAATATTTTATGTATAATTGCACAACTACGATTGCAATCGTCGTAAATAACAATATCGTCTATTAGTAAAGTTACAACTATAAGGTAAAATTTAACATTATTACACGGTTTAGTTATTATTATCTCAGATCTGGCTTTGTAAATTATATAAATTGTAAATAGTCCTAATTTTTATATATAGAAAATAGAATTTCATAATGGTTTAATTTCATTAAACAAACATTATTTAGGAATATCACAACGTTTATTTTCATTCGATGCAGATAACTGATTTGCATAATAGGAAAATATTTTGATATAACAAATCACAATATAAAATTTCAATTTAAAATCAGTGATTATAAATAAATAATAAAAATTTTATCTACCGAATCAAATTCAAAGAATGTAAATTGTACGCAGAGAGGATTTTCAAATTAATTTAGTTAGAAGTACTCTTTTCTTGACCGTTAAAACTTTTTGTCGGTCATCTTTTTATTGAAGAATTCCCATTATCATCTGGTATTAAATTGTAAGGACCGTTGCATATCATGTAGAATCGAAGAACGGAAGTCGTACGTTTCGCTGAGAGAGCGGAAGCCCGTCTAATTTACGCGTTGTCCCGTCATTCGTTCCGTTTGTTTTGAAAAAAGGAAGAGAGATAGTCGTATCGTTGCGTCTTCTTTTTGACCGCGCTAAATTAACCAATCAAACCGTCTTTTAGCGGCGCACAATGCGGTCTCTTAACGAGATACATTTTGTGTCGCTATCTTGATGCCAAACTGCTTTACATCCATGCCCCGTGAACCGAATAACTTTATTTTATCCGTTCGCACAAAAAAGGAACACTTATTTACAACCGAGACAACAAACTTATTAATGCGAGGTAATTATAGCAAAATAAGTGGCGAAAGGCTTTTGCAATCATTTGCTATTGAAAGAGAATCGTTTCTTAAAAATATATCTTTTTACAATCATTTTAATGAGTTTTTTTTATCATTTTTGCTTCGTAAAATATGGTATCGTAAAATGAGTTATAATCTCTGAAAACAAAGAATTCTTAAATTACGGAGATTTAATATTGAATGTTCTATAAAGGCCTGTCGCGTTATTTTCTATACTGGGAAATATTTTTTAATCTCAACTAATTTTATTGTTAATTAATTTTTTTTATCATTCTGCTGATTTCATAATTCTTACTTTTCATTTTTGTATTCACGAATCAGTTTTTTTTTAAATAGCATATATCTCGCCAATACGAAAACGTACTTGCAATTTTCCATTATTCATCAGTTTAATTGCATTTTTGATAATGTAAAATTTAAATTTTAGATTGACGTTCAAAAATACTTCCAAATGTGTTTCTTTTTTTCCCTCGGAGCTTTAGAGATAACGAAAACAAAAAATTGTTTTAGTTTCCTTTGCATATACAACAGAGTACAATATATAGAAAGTATTAACTCTTCATCTCAGACACTTATTTACGTTGTCGATGTCTGCTCTCTGACGTTTTTATCTTTTTAGAAGGTGCCGAACATGACGGAATCCTGAACGTTTCTTTTATTTTTGTTTATATGTGTATCTTTGATTATTTTCTTTGTGTTCCATTATACTCGCATATTGGAACAAGTGCTTTTTGCTTCCGAATGTTAGCGATCAAATTTGCAAAAGTCATCGTGAAGATGTTTCGGTGTAATGGGGTAGCACCATAGGGGGCGTGGTCCTTCCTAATCGTATCGTCGTGACGCAATCGTTTCTCAACAACAATTCGGCATGTTTTATATTTGCCTTCGAATTCAACCGGATCGAATCAAGAGAACACGCGACTTTATTCGCGAAATTTAATATCGATTTGTCGTCACGAAAGCCTGTTTATGAAAATTCAATTAAAATTTTTATTTTGAATGATTCAAGTTTATATTGAAACTCAATTTGTTTTTTAAGATATTATTTATAGAAATGTATAACATATGATATTTGAAATTAAATTACGAATAAAAGAACATCGAAACAATAAATTTAATTCATATTACATTAATAGATCAATGAAACAACAATATAGTGATTTCATTTCATTTGTAGTTTCTTGTAATATTATATTTTAGACAGGTTTTTAACTTTCAATTGTTTAATACTTCTGTATTATTAAAATTAAACTATTTTAAGTTAAAAAATTTGGATTTTGTATTATTATCAATCAAAATTTTCATTAATAATAATTAATTGATTTTTTGTAGTTCCAATTACTCAGAGATAAGTATAGAATTTATTTTTTTATCGCCTTCATTAACGGCATGTCACAAAAGAAATTGATGAATAAACATGTTTTGTAAAAACGTGAGAAAATACTCGTTGTTCGTTTATTCTATATATACCTATAAAAAGTAATGTTTTATTTGAAATCATAATTTTATTTTGTCCATACATTTCAAAACTTGTCTTTCACAATTTTCGCCCAAAAACGTTTTGAAAATGAGAACACACTCTACAAAACATAAAACACCTTATGCACTCAAATTTAGAACATATTATTTTGACATTTTCTCCTACAAAATTATCTTGAACTTTTAATAATGAAATATCACTTATGCATTATCAATATCTATTGTAATGTGATTAAGAATTAAAATTTGATTTAATAAATTTCCAAAATTGAAGAATGATAAAGTTGATTATAAAGGTATTTTAATTATTAGTTTTTAATTTTTATTCAATAATCTCACTTTAAACTTCCATTTCAATCTTTATTTTTAAATTCTTGATGTTCACAGACATATTGAATATATTTATCTGATTATATATACTGCATATATGCGGGCATTTATGACTGCAAATGAACTTTTCACTCAAACTGTTCAATTTATTTGAATTCTGTATCTTCTTTTCGATTGAAAAAATTGCTACAACCCATAAGCATTCAATCGAGCATCTTCTAAATCCAGAAAAACAACTGCAACATTTATATCTTAATCGTGGTGCGATTCGCAGTTTTCTTGTTTGCAAGGCGTTATCGGCCGGACCATATCGGTGGGGCCTACTATTGGTGATTCAGTAGCCGAGGGCGGAGTTGGCAAGTTGTTGGGCGTGCACCGATCAGGTAACCTTTCGCTTTCGCGTCGCTGGTACCTGGAGGGGGCGCCTTCTCCGGAACGGCTTGTAGGAGCTTCTACATACCGGTTCACGCAGCCGCACCGAACGCTTTGTGCCGCGAAACCGCCGTGCCTCGTTTCGTTAACTTTGAATTGTCTACGACGAACAAAAAAAACGTCGGCTCACTTTTATTTTGTATCGTTAACCAATTTTCTCGTTCACCTGGTGAATTCGATTAGGACGCATGCTCGGTTCCACAAATCGGCTGCAAGTGTGATCGGTGTGCTTGCCACCAGTGGTATCAGAGTGACTCTCGTTTCTTTCAAGGACTTTGTGCTTTTTGAGGGTTGATGACATCGCCGGGTGGCGAAAAGCAAACCTGTCGTCTAACCAGGGTGAGTCTTCCGTTTTCGTCTGAACTCGAAAATGTGTTATTTAGATCCCTGGTTTTTGTAATTGGTTAAATTATTTAAACTTTATTTAAATTGTCATTTTTTTAACATCCAAAATATTTCATTACTGTTTTAATTTTTTTTTTAATTTTTTTTTTTTGTAGTTTATTTTGTTGAATTGAAACGGGTGTTTTGAAATTGCAACGGTGAGTCATTGTTCATCAATCAACGAATTCTAGAATGTATAATTGGATGAATATAAATATTTTGCCGTCAACATCATGATGCCTCGGTGGCCTTAATTAATCATTTTTTTAATAATATTCGTGATGCGTCTATCGAACAAATCCGTGATGCGCGCAGAAATAATTAAATAACAATTACTCATGTAACAATGCGCAAACGTCAGTGATGAATTAACAATTGGTAAACAAATCTACTTCCTTCATGATTCATTTTTTGTTTCTTCATTCGACGAAAAGCAATGCTAAGAGATGATTGATTACTCAAAACTAATTGAATTTCTCCGACGGCCACGGAACATTAAGTCACGCGAATCGAGCCAAGTCCTGCTGTTTTCATTGCATTCGTTTTACAATTCTCTGTTGCTTATCTCGTACATTTGTTTAAACAATAAAACCGTTCATAAATCATTAGACACATTTTGTTTGTGATGAAAACAAATTGCAATAACAAAACCCAAATTATTTATGATTTTCAACACAAATTAACGTTTTTATTTTTTCAAATTATAAACAAATATTATTAAATCTTATCAAAAGTTATAACGATGTATTAAAAAAGTGCAATTGATTTGTTACTTTTTTTTTATTGTTTGAATACAATTTTGTTTGGAGTTTTTTAATGTAATTTCTTGACAATTTTGAATAAAAAGCTTTCTCGATGTGACGCGATCGATTTCTCCTCGGTTCCACAGCGAGGCTAATTGTCAAACGCGACATTAAATGCACTAACTATTTCTCGAAACTTTTGCCATTAAACAATATTATCGTCTCCTTCAAGTATGAAGCCGTTCATTCTCGATTGCGTTTCACTCTTGTACTTATTGCTTTTTTCCTGTTGTCTTGAAGTAATTGTGATCTCGAAACCATGCTATTTATAATAAGATTAGTTTCTTTTCTGTTGCAAACAAAAAATGTATCTCAGATCATGAAAGATATCAATTAACTTTTTACGATTTGATCATTGCTGCATCTAACCTATCGAATTAGAACAAGACAGATTACACAGACATACAAATCGCAACGCCATCTGCCAGTGATACAATGTTAAAAAATATGACAACATTTTAATTATAAAAGACACAACTTTTTTTTTCTATATCATGAAGTTGAAACTAATCGTGTTATTATTTCTGAAAATAATTAACTAACGTTTTTTTTTACTCCACATTATACACGTCACAGTCAGTCCCCACTTTTTACAGTGACCGAGAAGGGGCTAATTTGATTGCTGATGATAAAACAGTTTGATTTTAAATTACGTCATTTTTATTCCACTCAGTAATTTGTGTCTCATATTGTTATATTAATGTTACATTACTTTTGGCTTAAATGATTGTTTTTTTTTTAATTGAAATATTTTATTTGTTTTCATTATAAAAACATTTTTATTGAAAAACCGGATATTTTTGAAATAATAAAAAGTTAATAACAAAAACTAATTTAAAAAAAAAAATTTAAAAGGGCCCCCCATCTGGGGAAAAAATTGGTTTCCCCTTATCTCTTTTTTGTTACTTTTTAACTCTCTTTTTTTTTTTTTTTTTTTTTTTTTTTTTTTTTCAATGCATAATCATTATTGAAAGGTGGAAAGTCGCCAACTACCAATTAATACGATCTACGATCGCTAATCAAGTTTTTAATGAACATAATAAATCATAGATCAACGCGTACAACCATAATTTGAAGTGATATAACGCAATAAACTCGTTCCAGTGGTACCAACCTCAATAAGTGTGTCATTTCACTTGGTCGGTCGAGTTGAGTCAGTTTCTTTTTTTTTGCAAATATAATTTCGCGTAAGATTTTTTTGTAAAAAAAATTAACAATGAATGATCGATAATTAGCATTAAGTGAATTGATGGATACTGTAAAGTGTGTTTAAGTTTTCCACTTCATACGCCAATTATCCGCTGATAAAAGAAAATTATATAGTCATGAAAACCTTTAATGTAATAGATATTAGTTAAAAAACAAATACAAAGTATAATTTTCAAATGACCAACGTTTCACATTGTAGTTCTACTTTGTGTAAAAACTAATGTACGTTTATTAGAGGAGCATATAATAATTGGCATGTTTTTAAAACTCGATAACTATTTAAAGCGCGATAGCGAAATGGAGTTATTGCACAAACGTGATGCTAAGTTATGTTCGAGTTATTTTCCATTTTCAACGTGGGTTTATTGTCAATGATACACATTCGCACGCGATAAAGTCACATTATGTACATCAGGTACTTATGATAAGTAATTTGCAAGAATATATATATTCTTTTTATGTGTATTTTATACACATTATAGTTGTATTTTTTTTAATATATAAAAGACGTTTAACTTATACTTTTTAAAAAAGAAATTCGCTTTTTTATACACGTCCTTTTTATTTATTCATCAAAACATTTCTTCTTGTTCTGTTCGTTGCACGTTCATGTTTTCCTCCAAGCAGCAATAAAATTCTAATAATTTTAATTTTATTACTCATAAACGTCCGAAACGCATAAATTAAGCTTGGCAAATAATAACTCTATTTTTGCATACATTACTATTAATTAATAACATTTTTCTTATACAATGTTGCATCGTAATTGTTCGATTATGTTATGAAACTATGTGTAAAGGGGTGCATGCGTTCAAGTTCTTATCATTTTATAATTAGGTAGGCTGGTTCTTTTGTTACTTTTTTTTTCAAAAGGTGAAATTCCATGATTTGCAAATCACACAGGTTCTTTTAATGTCCTTTTTTTTTGTTTATTCACCGACTCATTACTTCGTAATGAAGATTTAACGACCTAAACAGAGTCGAGCCCCTGTTATTATCTTCTACTTATAAGATTTCAAAATTGTTTTGATTTTTTCAACTCGACTGATCGAATTGTTTGCTCAAATAGAACAACATTTTTTTTAACTGTAATTTGAACATTTTAATTTTTGCTTCGTTTGCTTTATTTTTCAAATAAACATTTTATCGTTGAAAATAAAAGCAAAAAAACGTTATATTTTATTCAAATCAACTCGGTATAATTAATTTTCGGCTGTTATATACCGGAGAGGATCCATTTGATGCTCTCACAGCAGAGACTGTAACTTATTTCAATATAGTCGAGGGCAGGTTTTAATAAGGGACGGATTGAGAGCGCCACGGCCGAGATAGCGACAATAAATAACTTGTTCTCAGCCGGCCGAAAGGGCCTCGGATTCAGTTCGCGAAATATATAAATTATTCCAAAATCAGCAATAAAAGCATTAAAGACATGGTGTAAACACATCGGTAAAATTCACTGCTGACTAAAGAAAATTAAATGCACCTTTGAAACAATGATATTCCATCTGTTAAAGTCTGAAGATAAATTTAATTTTTTTCAATAATTAAATTTTAATATTGGATTTTGTTATGGAAAAAAGAAAATAGTGGATACATTAAAGAAAGTAGTAATTTAATAACTCGAATCAACGAAAGTTAATAATTGTAATTTAGTTTTTTGTTTAAAATAAAATTATTTGAAATGAAATTCGCAATTGCCATCCTCAAATGGCTGAACTTTAACAAAGTGAAAATGCATGATACTAAAAAACGTTATGCAACGTCTTGCACCACCAACGTCAGTTCGAAGTATATTACAAGTTGTGCGCGCTCTTCCGTCTGTGCGTATAATTTGATGTGTTTGTTTGCTATTATACACGCCGGCATACAAAGTGCATAATGTCTGCCGTCAACTCCTAATAAACATTACATGTTGCACGTCACAATCCACTCAATTTGATACGGAACATTACATGCAATTCATTCATAATAGAGAATGCTCGATCTTGTTACTATCATTCTCAATAATTTTTACTTCAATTTTACATCAATTTAAAAGAACCATTTTTTTTAAATGTTCTATAAATGTTCTTAACTTTTTCAAATTGTTATCAGTTTTTTTTCCTTAATATTGTTGAATTTGCATTTGAATTTCAAGATTTGAAATGACAACCCTGACCTTGAACTCGTATTAATCGGCAAGCTCATAAATCGTAAGAGATAAAACAAGAAATCGAAGAGACAAGCTCGCAAAATCAAACATCATTAGGGGCATTAGTTTTACAATGTGCGCGCCGCTTGGGTGTAATTCCGCCGATGGTTGATGCTTTTCTCATGAGCGCATATCCTGGCGGCGCAAAAAGTAAAGGGGTATACATTTCTGTTGTAAAAAATTGTTACAACCAGTCACCGCCCTGTCATTTACGAGGGTGGACAGGTTTTGGGTTCGAGGAGTTTGTTAACTCAAAGCGTGGATACGGTAACGACCGGCTATTGATAACTACCACTTACCCATCTGCATCACTTCCGGTTTCGACCTACCGTTTACTAGTTTGCAACTCAGAAACATCTCTCGCGATCTAATACGTCCATCATTTCATCATCTTTTTTAACGTTCCATTACTAACATTTTCATCCTTCCCTCCTAAAAAAACAATATTTCAAATTCATGTTAAAATTTTATTTAAAAAACAGTGTTTAAAAAAAACGAATTTATTTGACAAAAATAGATAAAGAATAAATAAAATTTAATTGATTGAATTTAGATATATATTTGAAATAAAATTAATCTAAAAGCTGTTTAATTGTTGAAACATTATTTTGTTTTACTGAATACAATAACAGAACATGACAAAAATTGTACGAAATGAAATGTATCTTTCTACACAAAACACCATCAACATGGTGTCCATCAGGGTAATTATCCAACAGAGGTTACTAATCGTTACCCGTAGTCTCTCACGAATTTGAAATACGTCATTAATCTTTCGCGGAACAAGACCGATGACACGCGGAAAGCTCTCGCCGTTTGACCCGACGTTAATTGCGCGGGACCGAAAAAAAAAATTTGTTTTCTTTTTTCTCCTGCGATAAGCGTTCGCGTATATTTGCATTTCGAGGTGTGGGGGGCCCATAATTCATCGCAACATAATTCGCTTAATATGCTCTCCGAGAGCCGCGCGCTCGACGTTTTGTTCTTATTTTTCCGTGGGAAATAACGAGTATGATAAGGCGGCGTGGTTGGCATCTCGTTAACGAGGCAAAAAGTTACAACCGACTTTCGATAACCGTCGGGCCCCAGCTGCCAAGAATCGCAAGGATGACGACATGCGGGTCGTATCTCCATCACGCGCTTTGGGATGCTATCCGCGACGTATCGTTTCCCCCGTCGAATAACAAATTGCCTAATGTTTTCTCATTTATTCACCGATTATCATGGTGTTGTTAATTTATATTTCATTTCATCTACCAACTGCACTTTATTGTCACTCAATATTAAAATTAAGACACGTATACTTTAAACACTTTTCAACTTCCAGTTAAGACCTTATTAACAACCTTTATTGTCAACGCAGATGTTGTTCAATTTCCTTAATCTCTAGAAAAAAAAAATTTTGTTTTTTTTTTTTCAATTTTTTGTCCGTTTCAAATATGCAAAAAATAGAAAATTTTGCATAGTGATGACAGGGTAGCAAAACACAATTCGATCACAGATTGCAAAACAAGCTACTGTGCAACAATGCCGATCACAATCCATTTTCCTTTCGAGGGAAAAAAAAGATAATGACATTGCGATCGGTGCAACAGTCTCCGGCTCATTAAAATAAGTTATATTGGTGTAATCCGCAAGAGGGAGAGCAAAAAAAAACGGTTCATTGTCCCTGACTGGTCAGTCGCTTTCTAACAAATTTTGCAAACAATGTCGCGCTATTTTCGCGTTCTCTCTTTTCTTGTCACCGCAGAAAAGTTACGACAGACGTCGGTGATGCACAACAAAAAGAGCGCGCCAATTCGACAAATTGGCGTCGATAGAGCGCGTCCCGCTCGACTGACTCAGGGAGCACAATTAGTCTGTTTTATTAAAGTCAATTATAAACATAAAGTCAATTAAACGGGGCCCCCCCAAAAAAAGCGTAGGGGGATCTCGAATAGGGGGAGGGTACGATTCGTTTCGTCATTAGCGCATTTTTGCGTCCGCGCATGCGCTCACAGCCGAAGGGCACATACGTTTAATTTTGCGAGGCCATTATGAAAAGTGATATGCACCATTCGGAAATAAATAGCCAGCAGCGCGCTCATGTGCTTTTTTTAATGAGCGAACGGCGGAAGGGACGAGGAGAGGGGGCGAGGAAAATGAGCCCTGTGGTGGCAGGTAGTGGTTATATCCCAAGCGAGCTCCCAGTTAATGACAACCCCTGTTCCCTTCTCTTTCGCGATCTTCTCTCGGGCTCGCTCTTCTATCTCTCCTTTTTTTGCGCCCAATTTCCATGTTCCTCTGATTTTTCGGAAATTGGACTGCACCGATGCTAATCTTTGAAATGAAACCCTTGGTGGTACTCGCCATAGCGTATGTAATTGTAATGGATTGCTGATTGACAGGACGAAGGAAATTATTGAAGGACGTCTTATTGAAACCAACATGGTACCTCTCCTGATGGTTCGCACATAGTGGAATAGGTCGAGGTTCATTGGTTTGCAAGCTCACCTTTGGACAGCTGGGGCCTTTACATTAGCTCGTGTACCAGGATGTGTCTATTTTGTCCTTTTCTATCTCATCCATGCTCGACGCACTCACACGTATGACAGTGCACATACATGCACGCCCGAGTGCCGATGCGAGAGGGGAAATGAAATTTCGTAGCTAATTGAGTTTCAACATGCGATAACGTTTTTACCACGTACAGGTGTTTCTACCGGTTTGCTTAATTCGTGAATGACGTGGATACGAGTTTATATATAGTCACGCCTCCCGATGACTGCTTATTAATACTTTTTTTCAATAAAATAACCCCCCTGTAATACAATTTTCAAAGCCGACTCCTCTCCTCGTTTCAATCAAATGTTTCCAGGTTTATTTGAACGATCGCGTTAATTAGAAAACCCTCGTCAGAGTTAAGCAGATACGTCGATCGCAATATCGCAGACAAGGACGAAGATTATACATGACCGTCCTCTAGTCATCTCCGATGAAACAAAAAAAAATTTATATCTGATTATACATACCAGACACATCACATCTATGATAACATATTCGCTTGTATATATGACGAATATATATCACATGTTTAATCACTCAATTATAAATACTCAAAAAACATGTTTCCTTTAATCAATTTTATATCCGCCAAATTGTTGATTGTAATTTGTTTTTCGTTATGACTAATTTTATACAAAATCTAGTGCGCGTGCTTTTTTTATTGTCTCCCGTGAGTCCTTACCAGAATTTCTGCGAGAATCGCCTTGTTAATTTTTTCGTTTACATTTGGGAATTCGTGTTGAGCGCAGCTGCCAAGTCCAAAAATGGAATCTCAATTGAGAAAAAAAATCTAGTCTTTTTGTTTCCGCAAAATAACCAATAGGAATGATTCAATTATCTATACTGTCATTAAGGACATTTCTTGAAACTCTCTCTCTCCTCTCTCTTTCTCTCTCTTTCTTAGCACATAAACGTACGTCCCCCAATATCAGAAGGCAAATCTGACAGAATAATATCGAGCCATTAGCGAGGCCGACAAATCGTTATCAGAAAGAGAAAGAGCACACACACACAAAAAAAACACGTCATCTTGATGCATGCTCAGTATCACAAAATTAGCAAGTGAATTACAACGTGTTATTTGCCCCAGGCGATAACAAAAAATTGCATCGGATGGGCATACATCCGGTCCGCTTCTCTCTCGCGTCCATCGAATGTTTGATACTCGGTGACGCAAAACAGAGCGTCGTATCGCACGTATCATCGCGTTCAAGCAAAAAAGCGACGCGCAAAAATAGCCGTTCATCTTGTTCGGCACTCGTGATATTGAAACGCGAGAGAGGATCTAAGGAGGAAGGGGAAGGAGAGCGTTATCGCGCGCCATATTACCACATCCTTCTTGTGGACGGACGTCTTCATCAAGGAATACCAATCAGAAGCGATATCAACGGAGAAAAACTGGGAGGACGCGGGGATAAAAAGGACGGGAAAGACGGGGCCGGGGATACGTGGCTGGAAAGCATTTAATAGCGCCTGATACAACGGCCTACCAGGCCTACATTAATCCAATCTGAGAACAAACGATTACCGCGCTCTCTGTCTCGCAAGAACGGTCAGTCTTGACGCGTCGCTCTGCCTCTCTTTAATTCATGAGCTTGCCTCAGGATAATTACCCTCCCGGCAAAAATTTTGCTCTTACGGACGTGATACATTCACATCGCGTCTTTACTGGACACGTCGTTCTGTGATTCCGAACCAAAGACCCCCCCCCCCCCCCACTTTTTTTGGTTCATTTTGTACGTGGACTTGCGGTTCAAGCAATACCAACAAAATTTGTCCAACGGTGATTCTTTCCCCTGCGATCGTTTTGGATTAACTGCAAAATAAAAACCAAAAATTGAATCCAAATCATTTTTTTAAGATTTAATTAATAATATTTGTTTGAAATAAAATAAAAATTTGAGTACTTGCAAATTTGGTTATATTTTTGTATCATGAAGATGTTCATCTTGTGTTTGTTCCGTTCAATTTGAGTTGGTCCGTTAGTTGATCGAATAAAGAGGAAACTGCTTTTTTGGACCTGCGATGTCACTTACCTATATGGCAGGAAATAACGCGAGATTTATTTAGTTCCACGAAGCGTTCTGTGTAAGGCCAAGCACCTGTGTGTTACAACCGGCAAACCCCAGGAGAAATGCAAGACCGGCAGAGCCACGCGCAAGACACGTAATTCATGGCAATATCAGTCCGCAAATAGAAACGATCGGCGCTTTTTTGATAGTCTGCCTCGACATGAAAGTATTCGCCTAATTGCTTTGGCTGCTTTTCGTCTCTGCCTTTGGACGATTTTTTTGGACTGTTCCCGCGAGTTCGGGATAGGAATCTTGTAGATTCAAGGTGCATAGTTCACCGTAGCGTCGCTTCGGGAAACCGCTTGCTGTTTAACCATCGTCAAACATTTTTTAACATGAAATTTATCGCACGGACATACTGGCATCCGGTAAATTGCTTCATCGATTGAATGCTGTTTTTCTTCTTGGTGTTAAATTTAGTTGCAACATATTTTAAAGTATTTTGAACCAAAATATCTAATAATTTTAAATGAATTATAAAATGATTTAAAAAAAAAAACAAAACAAAACAAAAAAAGACGTTTTCATCTATTTGAAATGTTATTTTTTCTTTTATCTGGATTGTTTCTTTTGATTCTGTTTTGTGGTATGGGTCATTACAAACACTGGTCACAAAATCCGTCCAAGCCATCAATTTTAATCGCACAATGTTGGACTTCAAAAGCCATCTGAAACTCCACCTATCAAAGACCAGGTGTTGAGATCCCAAGATAAATCTTGCATCGCGATGCCAATCGTGCCTCTGTTTTTTTTCGCCGTCCTTGATCCTCCGAACATGAAGCTATCCGCCTAATTGTCCTTTGTTCCCGTTCGGCGTGGAACTTTTTCCGTCACCGCCGTCCCGAGAAGTATATAAACACTCGAGCATTCCAGCCGGGCCTGGTTTCCTGCGCTGGAAAAGAAGATCCCGTAAACCGAGGGGGAAGACGTCACATTCCTGGCCACCCACCGAACCCGCAGGAAATTGACTCGTCGCGAGAGGATTCCATCGGCGAAAAGGAATAAAAACAACAAACAACAAAAAATACCAAAATCAAAAAAAAGGAACAAATGGATGAAAACGGCCGCCTAAGCCTAAACGGATTAGACAGCGGAATGCACGGACGAATCACTCAGTTGGGATTTTGTGATTTATTCAGGATGCGCGATTAAACGAATTTATGACAATTAGAAAGTCGTTGGACGCTTTCGTGTGTCGGGGCTCCGAATGAGGTGGTCTTTGTGTGGAACCCGGTAAAGTGCTTTGGCGCCCGTTTATTGGCGTCTGGACATACTAATGAGATTGGCACGCGCTGTCTGCTTCCAAACCGGACCCTGATACGATCTAGGAGACCTTGTATCCTAATTCGTCGTGTCGGCTCAGAGGACCCTTATTTGTAACCATTGACACTTGCCACCTCGACTTGTCTACACGCGTTCACTCTTTTGGCCCTTACGTACTTCCGTATTTCAAGTCACCCAGCTTCCCAGGGTTCAACGATTTACACAACATTGGAAGAAACAAAACAGCAAACTCAAAAGAATAAAAACCCGATAAAAGAAACAACAATAATCAACCGAGAAGAAAAAAAGAAACAGCTCAGAAGTACATAATATTCCCCTGCAAAGAGTTCACTTGGAAATTGACCTTGGGATCTATTAATTTATGCTAATTCGTTGATCCGACCATAACTCGTTTTCATTATCAAATTTAGAAATAACTTTATTGGACGATAAGCAACGCGCAGGACTTCTGTTTGAATTATATTTCGTCTAATCTAACGATAAAGAAAATTTAACGACTCTTTAAAAGCATTCTGCTGTTCTAGTCGGATTGTTTGAACGGGTCCGTCGACGTGTTTGGCGTCGGGGCCCTATCCTAGGACAATTGGGCCCGACAATATTTGACATTATCGATCAACTGTAAAATTTGCGATCGAAGCCTCTCCCGGACTGACGGGTTCAACGTTTTCTCGTCTCCACTCGCCTTTCGTTTCTTCTGGTCCTTTCACCTTGCTGTCCTTTTTTTTCTTTTTTACTTCTATTTCGTATACGCGCATCTTTTGAGATATTAGTTTGTATTTTGAAAGGAGTCGTCGTGTCGGGATAATTACAACGTAATCTGCCGCGAAGAATTCGAGGGCTTTCACCAACGGTACACATGTAACGGCGGGGTCGAGGATGCCGAAAAAACATCCATTCGGATTTGGATTAATCGGGGACAAGGCAAGCGCATTACCGGGCGACTGATAGTGGCCCCGGGATAGCGCCACTCGACCACCACTCGAGCCTGCCAACGCGACGTCCGGATAAAAAGGGGCGCGCAGATAGACGAATATCCCTCCAGAATAATTGGTCGCTACATGTGCATCTGTGACGGGTTAATCCACCCGTCTCCTTCCAAGAAGTCAAAACAAGTTGCGCTCTATCGCCAGCCACCAAATAAAACGGCTCCAAGAAAAATTTCAACACTTGTCACGTCCAAAAGTATATCTAAAATATTTTTGTTACAAAAAAAAACAATCAAGAAAATTGTTGATAACATTGTTCTTGAAAAATAAAAAAAAAAGAGGAATTGCAGGCTTTTAACTGATGGAACGATTTTTTTGTTTTTTGAAGTTGGAGCATAAAGTTAGGAAAGTTGTTGTCAGACCAAATTCGTATCGGTACCGGAAAACTAGTGCTGAGCAAAAAGGATATCCTGTGGCGCGGTTTATCTGGCATTGTCTCTGTTAAGTAAACTGCGCCTAGCAAGACTAATGACCGCTGTACGACGTGTCATGCCCGAAGTCAGCGGCCGGGTCACTTTAGTGTCGCCTCGATGCACTCGAGGTATTTTTCGCGCGCAACTATAGCGCCGCAAAAGTGCTCAAGATTGATCAGTATCTGCATTTTGTGACACAGGTTTGCGCCAAATGTCCTCACATCCTCAGAAAAAAAAACTGTTAAGATGTATACACATTTTGTATTTTGTAGTTTAAAATCAAACGATTAAATCTGCAGAAATGTAATCAGCGAAACAATTTGAACTGAGATTGATGAAACAGAAATAGTATTTTCGATTAATTTGATCAGTATATTATTTGTAAGTTATTATTAAATTATTCAAATTGTTTCATCAGACTAATTTCTCGTTATAATACTAGTCGTATTATAAATTTACGTCACCAGAACTGATTTCTAATTTGGTGGCGAAAAAAAAAATCATAATCGTTAATTCACAATTAGCACTTGGAAAATGTTAATTAATACATTTCATAAAATTAACAAAAAAAAGGAAATTATTTCAGATGAGAATCGATGAACTGTTTGTCAATTGAAACTAGAAATTTGTTGTGTTGAAATTGTCTTGACAAAAAAAAATAGTTGTGACATCATTTCTAATTAGGGGCCTTTTTTTTGTCTAGAAGAATAAGTTAATTGAATTCATGATTGGAGAGGGCAGCACAGGTTAATTTATTGATACGAATATATTGATACCAAATTTTAATAGATTTGTTTAGTGTCTGTTGTGATATTGTGAAACTTACATCTTCGATCAGTGATTACGTCGATCATTCATGAAACTCGTTTTACCGTGTGATGTACGAGGAAAATCGAGGTGATTATTATTATATACATTCTTGTAATTGCAAGATGTTTAATTGAATTTTCTGCATATAATTATTTCCAACAATGACAATTATACGGGAATGTTAATACGATGCGCTTCAGCAAATTATTTAATCGTTTTAATTGTTCAACCGATGGTGATTTTTTTTAATTTAAATATTTCAATTCAGTTCAGAATTGAAAAATGAAACCAAATACAAAAACGAATAAAAAGAATCCCTTAAATAATGTTTTTAAATTATTAGTTCAATATATATGGTTTTATAGATCAAAAACGAAGTGAAAACTTACAAAAACAGTCGATAAAATTAAACGAAATAAAACGTTTTAGTTAATTTAGTTATATTCGCAGTCATTAAGTCTATTCTAACAATAGTAAACTTTGAAATGAAATAATTATTGAAATATTAATGAAATATTAATTTAAACACAGACAACATTTGCGATAAAAAAAGTTGTTACAAGTTTTAATAGAATTAGACTGGCACATTATTAAAATTACGAAACTATGAAATTGAGATTTTAGTTATTGTCATTATAAAAGTTCAGACATTTTATAATAGCAATTTTTAAAAGGCAAAAGTTGCCAGATTAATTTTTTTACCTCAACTTATTTACAGTTGAAAACGAAAATAAAGTCAAATCATGCAAAATAAACTTAATCAATTGAAACTAACGAATATTATTACAAGTCATTAAACTGAATTTCTGGGCAAATTGCAAATGACTAAGCTAAAACTTTATCGTGAAAAAAAAAAATTCAAATACACATAATTTGTTGAGTGGATGAAGCATCGTTTGTTTGATAACCTTTTTATTCCGGCTGGTGTTGAAGTTTCTTGCTGAATCATGGGACAAAAATTTTCAACCAAACCATACAGATTTTATAATTCTTTCTTTTTACGCGTTTAATTTTATTATTATTAGTATGTTTTTTTTTTAGATAAAATTTCGATTTGGAAATTTTAAAAGTTTAAAATGCTTAAATTGAATAATAATTGCATTATCTAATTAGGAAATTTTTTTTAATCGTCTTATCGATTCAATTACACTTAACAAAATAAATGCTTAATTTTATTTTTCCAAATTTAATTGAAAAAAATTAGTTAATCGAAATCGCCTGTCTGTGATTAAATTATAACGTTGGGAAATTTTTTATTGTTTGATCAATGTATATCGCTTGATTGAATCGTCTCTGCTCAATCGAAACAAAAACGTTTTCAATTCTCTATTTACCCATTAGCAGCGAAAAAGATTCCGACATTAATGGAAATTCCCTCAAACTTAATTATAAACCAAAGCCATTGTGCGACGAATAAATTGACCCGTCCTTCGATCGATAAATTAGTAGCAATTTGTAAAAGACGATACAAACGTCCAAAGATCACTTATCATTTTCAATTTCGACCTCTTTTTTTATTAGTTTACAACCAACAAATATATGACGATGCTTTGACCTATGCTGGCCCAACATTGGACCACCGTTGCAAACCTTGGTCCGATGGTTCAATCTGATAAATTTTAATTGTTTTGTACTTGTACAGCAACTTTGGATAAACGTTGGCTTGCCAAAGTTGTGCCAACATTAACCCAATGTTGGCCACCGATGTTGGTTCAAAGTAAAATCGGCTGTTCATTTTGGCTAGACGCTGGCAATTTTTACACTGGTATTTATAATTTTTAATTCCAATTCACTCTGGACTTATCAGTGTCAGACGTTTTATTGAATCGACATGCACTCAATCTAGTTTAATATGTTCCGAATTCAGGAATCCAGTTTTATATCCTCACCTGCAAGAGCCGAAATCACATTTTTTTACAACTTTCGTTAATTCACCTTATCATATTCTGACAGTTTTTATTGTTCCTAAAAATCTTAATAACAAAATCGGTATCGGTCATTTTTTTTTTTTTTTCAAACAAAAAAAGATAAAAGAAGGAGTTTATAAGTTTGGTTCATTGACACGAAGGATAAGAACGTGTGTTGAAAATTGAATTAAAAAAACACACGTTAAAAGAAAAATGTGTTCTTGGTTTTAATCAAAGTGAGGTCATAGATGATTTATTCCCGCGAGATAAATTAAGAGAATTGAATTGCCGGAATGGTGGCGAAGTAATGTTCCATTGAGAATCATCTCATACGCCATCATTTCCCGCGCGTAACTCTCGGAAATGAAACAAATCTGCTTATAATCTTAGCGCGCCGGTTGGCAATTAAATTCACATTTCCCTAATTAAAGTAACTAATTGGCAACGTCAGTACGTGCCGTATGATACCATTTTGAGTTATAGGATTTCTTTCGCGTTTTCATGAGTATGATAATCTCGGATAATATACATAGCAAATTACCGTGGGACAGGTCATTATCATACGCCGCTGCACATATGCATTGTTTACGTAACGCAAATCTGTTTCAACCACTTATATAATTATGATTATTATTGTTATTGTTTCATCAGTGGTATCCCTTAAAAAGTAACAGAAATCTGTTTGTTTTTACCTTTATTCTAAAGAATGATTTAATTCACCACAGGAAACTGGAAATCTTTGCACACTTTTTATATGAAAATTATAACATTTACTTGAATCGGAATTAACTTTTCTTGGTCTGAATGTTTTTATTTTGTACTTTCTAAAAATCCATCCATTCTTCCATCAAGAATAAACGTCTTGAATGAAAAGTAATTTTATTTTTGGCTAACATTAGAAGGAGACAAACTTTGTGATTAACAATTTTATTCTTGGATTCATTTGTTTAGATTGTTACAAAAATTTAATTTTTTTAATTAAATTTTCAACATTCGAAAATAGACGTGGCTAGCAAAAGGCAACAGTGGACGTGATGAAATCGAAAAGACACGATTCGATACTTGAGAAATTAATTCTCTGAGATAAGAGTCTGAATAATCCGAAGATAATCCTAGTGATGGTTCATGGCGATTAGCGCGTAATCTGGTGAACGTAAGACCGTAAGAATGTCAAGGGTGTCGGTGTAAAGCGGGCAATGTCGCTTTCAGTCGTCGCCCGGGAATTTGTCTAATGAGTTTTAATTGAGAAGCTGGTCTTGGTTGTGACATCGAGAGCTCAGAGATAAATGCAGTCGCGGAAATTGAAAACAATAATTGCACCGACATTTCAGACTTTGTTCTTGACTCAGATTTAACATTTTCATTATCTTTTTGATTTTGTTTCATTAACTTCTCTTTTTTTTTTGCACAAATTTTGCATTTATACTTTCAACTCAATTTTCAAACTTGAATCTTAACAATTTTAAACTTCAATTTACAAACTCCAAATTGCAAACTTCAACATTCCAAATTTCAATGTTTAAACTTCAAACTTGAATCTATACTATAAACTTTGTATTTTCAATTTTAAACTTCAACCATTGAGTTTGAAACTTCATAAAAAGTACCTCAAACTTGAAATAAAAATGTTGGAATCTCACTTTTAAAGCTCACTCATTAAATTTCAAACCATAAAAACTTCAAAACTTGATTGTTCAAATTTTAAACTTCAAAGTGGTGAAGGCAAATCCAACAATTCCATTGACAGCGATGAATATGATTATTTTCTCACCAGATACGAGGCCGATGATAAGAGGTTAATGGCGAGATTGATTGATACAAGTGAGCGATTAGTGTGTTTGCGGATAGACGCTATCTGCGATCGTCATAATTGAATTTTCGTGAAGGAGAAAAAAAAGAATGAATAAGACACGGCAGAACAATGAAATTGTCAGGTGCGTACATGTGTACGTGGGTGTATACACACGATCGTCGGAGCGAGAAAAGTTGTTGTTTTCGAGAGACAATCCCAGTGCTCGCGCCCGACGTCGTTCGGTTGCGCAACAATCCCTCTGCCATATAACGAGTCTCGCGTGTGTAATAACGTCTAATAGCACGATTAGCGCGAGTTTGTACCTTCGCTACAACAAAAAGCTTAAGTGGGTCACTCTGTGGGAAATTCCTTTAATCTAATGCGCGGCGCAATGATGAATAACATTTATGTGCAATTTGTTGATTCGATCAACAATTATCCCAGCTGGCATGCAAAATGTTCCATACCTGATGCATAACTTTTGCGTTACTCGGAATGTTTACTTATCAATTTTCGACCATTCTTTTGTAATTACTCATAATCTCAAAATTCCAGCAAAATTTTAATGAAAAAAAAAAAAAAAATTCTTTCTTAAATTAAAAATACAAAAAAACATTGAACAATATTTTAGGTTTGATAAATTCAGTCGGTCGGCATTAGAAAATTATTAATCTCAGAATAATTGAAATAAAAAATGTTGAAATTGAAAGAAAAATGGATACAATTTTAAGTTGTTTATAATTCGTATCACGTCTGTTTTCATTTGAATCTCGGTTTGCATCGCGAGATTGAAACATTCCTGTTCGACATTTCCCCTTTTGATAATTACAATTTTCCCGCGAGCGCATAAATTTGCGAGCATATGGAAGTCGTTTTGTGCATCGTTTAGCACACACCAGCCGACATTAATAATTTAATGAATAAGCCATTGTTAATACGAGAAACGCTGCTTTTCATACAATGCTTCATTAAAATTAATTCGCACACGATTTTAAATTCAATCAAACTTATAAGTGCCCATTCAATTTAATTTCCAATTAACAGCCTCCGTACGAACTTTATTCCGTTGCACAACGCGGCGTGCACCTCTCGCGGCGCTAATGCGACTTCAAAAAATCACACACTCAAATTACGATCGATGCATTATTATCAACGTGGTTGCATTCGTTCGGGGGATAATTCGAATTACCTTTCATCAATCAACCCGTCCCGGGAGACGTTTTAATATGAGCAAACGTCAAGATGAAAAAATTTTCAGATCGTCTCCTTTGCTCCTAAACGGTTCTACCTTTCAGAGTTGGAAATATCTTGTTGCATGATATTTATCGCTTGATTACTGCCAAACTGTTTCAATGGAATTAAAAATCACCTTTGTAAAGAAAAAAAATTTGTTTTCATACATTTTGATTACAAATTTTACATGAAAACAAAAACATTAATAATAATAATGTAATTAATTTGCTTTGTTTATTGCTTCTGTCAGTACAAAAGAGTATTAAATATACATAACTGTCGATAAAAAAAATAAAGAAGTCCACTACTTTCATTGATTTTTGTATAAACGAAAAAATATCTGCGGAGAATCGTCAATAATAATGATAAAGTTAACTGAAAAAAGGAGGGTATCTTTATTTCGTCGTTTCAGGGCCGGGGACCGGTTCGAAGCCGATTCGCCGGTACCTCGTCCTTCGTGCGCGATTCCGAGAATTTCGTGCACCAATCAAGCGCGCTTTTTGCCCGGGAAACACGAAACTCGGCCGCGATTCGCAATTACGCGTGGTTTGTACGCGGCGATCACGCTTTGCAACGTCAATATTAATTACTAAATTGGCCGATCGGGCGATCGCGGAAAAACACGTCGCGCAAACATGCAACAGTATATACGAATCGGCTCTCTTCCTTTTTTTGCAATTAGAGAGCGCGTCATCGAATCGGTCAACTGGTAATTGAGTTTTTCGCGCGACCAATCACCGATGTGAAAATTGTACGTGCTGCTATGAAAAATTTACATTAACAAGTCGCACAGAGGTGGAGAGACAGAGGCTAATGAAAATGTTTTCATTAGACGGAAAGTGTTGTAATTGCGTAAGATCGATTGGGTCTTTGATTGATGGAAAGTCGCGAGGAAAGCAACTCTTAATGACGAGTTTCGCACGTTTTTGTTTTGTCAGTGAATACGGCGAAGCTGGAAACGTCAGGCTTTACAGCCAGTTCAGTTTCAATTTCACGTGAAATAGTGGAAAAACATTTAGAAATATATTCATGTCACATATTCGTGATTTTTTTATTTCTTTTGGCTTGGTTTCAGTTAGTTTATCTTCTCTTTTTCCTCCTATAGTTATTTTTATTATTTGATGATTATTTTAATGTTTTTTATATAACATTCAAATGTATATCAATCTTTTTATACTCTGAGTGTGATTTAAGATTTATCATCTGCGATAATTTGTTGGCAACCGGTGTTTACTGTGAAAACAAAATGTATCTGTACATTCTGCAAATTACAATTTTTACGATCGCTCGTAATCGGGCGATTTAATTGTCCATTACCAGAAATGCGTCTCAGGTATAAATTCTACGATTCAAATTTATTCGGGATTTTGCACGATTTCGAATTGAACAAATAAACAAGTACAATGAAAATTGTTGCGCGACCGTAATTAACGTTGATTGATGGTCTATAACAAAAGTGCAACATTGTTACCAACGTACAATTACCCTGAATAAAAAGGAATAGGAAAATTACAAACATTGAAATAATAAAAAATTCAATATTAATCATTTTCTGATTATAGGAAAGGGGGAAAATAATATAATTAATCGCACAATCCCACGCTCTCGAGGTTTTTGATTAGAAATCAGTAAACGTTTTTCACATAAGAGTATAGAATGGAATCAGGCGAGTGAAAAAGTTAAGAGGAAGTTGTTTTCATACAAGAATAATAATCGCGACCGATTATATTTCGTTTTGTGAAAAAATGAAGGCAATTTGAAGTGAAATCCCACATATTTGGCATTAACATACATTATGACTTAATTATGAAATCGAACGGTTTGCGAGATCTCCGAGAGTTTATTTCTTGACCGGGGCCTAGAAATGTCCGGGACTCTTTATTACAAATTAATTACGCGTCCGTTATGCAATCGGATCGTTTCCAACTCTCGCAGGAAGCGCCGTTGACTTTTTGCTCGCCGACGCCACGCATTTCGATTCGCGGATCAAACGTTAACTATTAATCGCGGACAATTAACCGTTAATTGCCAAGTATTAAAACGGCGAGCGTTAAATCGATCGAAAAAAAGTTTCACTTTTTCAATTATCCGCGCTTATTTTGCAATGTTTAATTGTTCTGGGTGTGTCCTCCACACAGATTTCTGCCACTTCCTATAATTTCTGGCCCGTTTTTAACTACCGCAAAATGCCAATCAATGAGAAAGTGCGTAACAATTTTTTCTGCTCGTTTTTTGTTTTATTTTTTCTTTTCCGTTCAAAATTGTTTAATCTTTTGTTTTTAAATACGAATTGAAAATTTTGTCACAAGTTTGAATTCATAGTTAAATGATTTGTTTGTATATGTTTCGTGCATTATATTGGCCAGGGAAACCTGTTTGCATTTATAACTGATGCAAAATCAAAAAAGATGTAACTTTTGCCATTTAAATTTCGCGCCATAAACATGGATTTCACTTCTAATTAATTCATTTCGTAAATTTAATGGATTTTTTCGCCTGTAGGCGTTAATATGAGGCGTAAACAGGCGACGCGTAAAATAGTCGCGAGATATCAGACAAGCCTTGGATGAAGTCGAAGAATTCGAAATCAGCGTTATTATATACGGACAGACGCGTTTCAGTCTATAGTGGTATCGACTATAAAGTCATTTTTGCATCGACTGAAAAATGCGCCTTTTTACATCTTTTACGGTGTTCCTATCGCGTGCACTAGTCAAATTAGTATCTAAAGCTAATAATTATTTAAATTATAATAATTTATATTTTTAACACATGGCATTTATTGGGGAGATAAAGAAAGACATTACGAAAGAACGATAGAGAGAGGGAGAGAGAGACAGACAGAGAGAGAGAGAGGGAGAGAGAGAAACATTGTTCGAGCTAATTTAGTTATAAATTCGAGATGTCTTCTTGAAAAAAAAAAAAAGAAAAAAAAAAACAAAGAAATGGAAAATTAATTTGGCCTGGGCGATAACGGTGAAAAACAATCCCGAGCTTGTATGAACAATTGCAATTTCTGGTCTCCACGGTATCTTTTTTGAAACGAGTTTGCGAAAATGTGTTGCACTTGTAAATACGCAAGTTAATAGAGAGACAGAGTCGGCCGGCGCGACGGTAATTACAAATTTATCGGGAACTCTTTGTGCCGGTCTGTGACCGCGAGATAAAACAAGCCGACGATAAAGAATTATTTACCTTTCGGACACACGTAACGTAGCGCGCGCTCCGAATACGACGACGCCGACTATCGTTATCGCGATTGCCTCGGAAATAATGGTAAGAGCTGCGGTGTTCCGAGCCGCCTGCTTTTTTCATTGTTGTTCATGTTAAACGCCACTTAATTAAGTCTTAACTTGGAGGATTCGCGAAAAGTTCCAGCGCTGAGTGTTTGCAATTATTCTTTATCATGTTTAGTAAATGGATAAGATATTGAGAATTAATTGCGAGTAGCTTATCAAAGGGGTTATAAAATTGTCGGTCAAAATGGGGAACAGAGCGCTCGGCCAATTTTGTTTTCATAATTTCACCAATCCCTTTCGAATTTCATTATTTGTTTCAATTTTGTTTTTCAGTTTTAAAATGTGCCTTAATTTGTTAGATTTTTAATTTACTTTTTGTTTTCACGTTATATCTAAAACTGCACTCATTCAAGGGAACATGAAATTAATTGATTTTGATTAATCCTCTTTGCAAGTTCATTTAAGATGCAGAAACTTGTTAATATTCAGATTTTGTTGCTGCATTGCTACATATATAACAGGTATATATCAACGCGCACAGTGAGTGTTGTCGTATGTAGATCGTAATCTTCTGTCAACTGTTATTAGTTATCCGTTTAATTCATTCAATCCTTTTTTTATTTGCAATGCATAAATTTAAGTGCAACTTTCAAGTGCTATTTAAAAATTGAAAAATTTTATTGCAATCTGATCGTATTTTGCGACAAAAAACGGAATTTGAGATTGATCGTTTATATCCGTTTCGCTGTTTCATTGTTAATAACAAATCGTTTTGAAAAAAAATCATGAAACATTAATTCACTTTTGTTTACTGGAATTCAAAAATGATTTTTGCAAGATAATAAATAATAAGATTTGTTCAAATCAAACTACCGAAGGTTATCGCACAAAAAAAATGTTGGATTAAATTATAAATCAAAGTGCCGGGGACAAAGAAGTCGAACAACCGGTGCAAAGACGAAGCGTAAAGATTGCGCAAAAACGGCCGGAAGTATGATTCGATAACAATTTCATAGTTTCGATTCGCAAAGTGCGTAAAATAAAGGTAATCGAATTTGACGCGGAACGGATTGCGGATGGGACGCAGAGTGGGGCGCTGGGACTTTTTGTTTTCGTCGGTTCTCGGGAAAGCTCGCGCGGTGTTTCTAGTCGGCGAGCCTGTTTCGTATGGCGTTGAACATTTACGGCGCGTCGATGCGAGATCAGTCCACATTAATTACGGACACACCATCGTCGCGCGTAGTGCTCAATCTCGACGTTAATAGGCCACATTTGCCCACACGACGCGGTACATTAATATTAATATAGGCGATCTGAGAAGGTAATCGTTTGAACGCGACTAACATATTGTCCGAAAAATTGTTTGTTGCCTTCTTTTTTTCCGGTCACGAATCTAATGATGGCAATATCATTTTGGCTGAACTGTACATTACGATCAATTAAAATGTGTCGGTCGACGGAATGCCATCACGTAAATGTTAAAATTAGAAAGTATAATCCATATAATGTCTGGGAATATGAATTATTTCGTCCGGTTATCGGCTAATGCAGAAACGTGCATTAGAACATGATTTAATATCGGGCCGACATTAGTGCAATTAGGATTTCGATCTTATCTCTCGGCCACTTCAACATTTATTATCTTATAATTGATATTAATTATGCAGCAGAATGGAATCGAGATAAGAAGGAGATCGGGACACGTCGGTTTCTTCACGCTCAAATTGTGTTTAGGATAATTTGTGCACTGCTCCCGTATAAGCTCCCCGATAATAAACAAATTATGTTCGAATTAATTTCAAGGCGCATGTCTTTTCGCGTGCTCCTTTTGTAACGATCAATTTCTTAACGACACTCTCTGTGTACGCCAACGGCCTGCTTCTTTTTGTGCATTTATGGTTCGATCGACATTCCTTCGCGCTGATTACGGCCGTTGGTTGAATTAGATTTTGTTTTCGGTCATTTTCAGTTAATTGCGACAGCTAAATGAAGGACACTCAAAACGGGATATTCGCGCCCAGAAGAAACAGCGACTTTTATAATCACGAGGGCACATACAAAAACGCGGCATCGCCCGTTTCCTTTTTGTTTCTGCGCCACAAAACTTTCCAAGAAAATTGGGGTGCACGAAAAACGAAAAAAACAAAACAAAACAAAAAGGGGCCAGCAACAACGTTTTTGGACAATTAATTTTGAATGCAAAAGTTTTGGCGTGATTGCGCCAACCTTTTTTTGTCATCAAAATTTTAATAGCAAAAAAAAAGAAAACAGGGTTTTGTTGTGTGTGCGAGAAAGGTGCGAGCGTCAAGTTTTGGGGCGAGTTTTGAATAATAAATTGAAGCAACGCGTTGACGTGGCCTAATTTGATCCAATTACGGTCATTGGCGTCGAAACCGTTCATTGGCTCGGCGTCGTATGGGGGCACAGGTGTAAGAAGCCGCGCGTTACCCCGTGGTTATGCGCTCTTCGCACGTACGCGTGTGTGCAAGCGAAATGAACGAAGATGAAGCGCGGCTGTATGCTAATGCCACACGTAACCCAACATAACGTGAACAATCCCTTTCACCGGCCTTGCCGGCTGGTAATGATCCTCTCCGACTTATACACCTATACGATGCACCCATCAACAATAACAGCAATAACATCAAATGAGAAGGATGATACACAGCAAACTATAGTACCATTCATATAATACAAAATCCCTGCAACCCAATATCTTTCAAATCGTTGTCTTATTTGCAATCTGTTGTTTGTAACAACTCCGTCGAATTCACACACAATTTGATATAAAATTAATCAAGATTTAGAAGAAAATTAATAGAATTTAAAATCAGATGATATTTTTGTTTTCAAAATTGATTTAAGATTTTGATTTGTTTTTAGACAACGCAACTCGGGGTAGCAGCGGAGAGGCCGTTTCCCAAACGAGCCCTGCAAGCAGCACCGGTAGTACCAGCGTGAACCAGAAGAATCAGCAACAGCAGCAGCAACAACTTGCAAGCCCGCAGCCGAGGCAAGGTCAGATGGGAATCTCAACCGACGACGTCCGGGTGGAGGAGGAGAGCGCTCACGCCAGAGCGGCGCCAACCAGCCCGGAAAGCGAGGCTGAAAATGACGACTTTGCACCGAAGAGGAAACAGCGACGGTACCGCACGACCTTCACTAGCTTCCAACTTGAGGAGCTCGAGAAGGCGTTCTCGAGGACGCATTATCCGGACGTGTTCACCAGGTGAGTTTCGTGCATTTGTCGCTGAGGGATAATAATTTGGCGGGAGATCATTATGGCCGGGTTTCCGGTGATTATGAAAGGATACAAAAAATGTAATCGCGCTCGTTCGGCAGGTAGATACAAGTTAGCAAGTTCAAGGACAGGATCTAAGATTGAAGAGAAAATTAAAATTGGAGATGCAAAAGATGTTGAAATACGTATGGTTGTAGATGTGAGCATGTATGGAGAGATGAAAATTGTCAATCGATGATTATACAAGTCGAAAGGAGATTTTTGCGAGGGACATTTACAAACGAGATTGGATAACCGTTTTGTACAGTTATGAAACACAATATTTTTCTTGGATATAGATTTATATTCGTCCCGTTGACTCGCGCGCTCTACACACTTGCTGATGAATATGCAAGGTGTTTCTTCGAGGTTCGATGCCTGGCTGGCTATAAAAGCTAAGCAACCACAAAATCCAATTAGTGCGAAATTATTACTATTGCGTATTATGAAGTCAAGATTAAAGTTGAGAAGGTGGAGCCGGAGAAAATATATGGCGTAAAAAAAAAAGTAAAAATGTGTAACCGATCGCGGTGTGTACCACTCGGTGGACACAAAAATGTAGGAACGCAGTCTCTCAGAACAGATTAGTATTCATGCACCGTTTGATAAACATTACTTATCATCATAAACAATTCGCAAATTCAATTACCACTATGACTTGTTTTATTTTCTTTGCTTTGCAGTTTCTTTTTATCTTACTTTTTGTTTTCTTTTTTTTTTTAGCGGTTACCGAGGAAGCGATTTTTTGATGAATTTTCAGAATGAATAGCGCAATTACGACACAATGTAATTAAGAAGTTGAGACGAGCGGACTTTTTAAAAGCCACACTGGCATGGAATGTGTACTATCTGGAATCTTTTTCGGGCCAGAAAAAGCTAATAGTGATACCTGGCGTGGTATCGTGGGTTTAAAACCGAGGCGAAGATTTCGAGACGCCCTTCGTATCGTCTAGACCTGCGGGAGCCGTAAAAGAAATTGATACAGAACCGAAAAATGTCACAATTCTTGTAACGTCGATTCAAGCGAAACAACTCGCTTTCAGTGTCGGAAGACAAGAAAATTGTCCTCTCACATTTTGTTCACAAACGCCCGGGAAAAGAATTTGACGAACGGCAATTTCGTTTTTGTTGTTTTTTTTTCTTTTGTAATTGCAATCGTAATTGAAAAAAAAAGCTAAACGAGAGCAAGTATTGAATAACAAAAATCGTGCAGGCCAATTATACACGATACAAGGAAAAAAATGTTTAATTCAAATATAATTGCCCAGCACAATTCGAAGTTTCAGTTTGAAGTGCGAAATGATGTCACTTACAAAGTAATTGCTAATGTCCAACAATGTTATCGCCGGTTGCATAATTTTCACGCAATTGAAAATTATAAACTAATTAAAAATTACCGCGTCGATTAATCTGCGGTTTTGAAAGCGTGAGGTGGTGGTGCGCGGTTGATGGACATTCGGAAAAATAACAAACGATAATAAGAGATATGGAAAATTGATTAATCACGATACAACGTCCTTTTTTTCCGCTTGTCATCTCGCGCGCGGACGCTTTGTAGACGCGTGTGTTTATTCCTCGCTGTTTAACTTCGCACGCATCAATTAATTACAAATTATATTTTCATCGTCTAATAATATAACGAAACGTAACGCGCCGGAGCGTTAGGAATAATTAAAAAAGAATTTTTCAAATGTTTCGTAACGCAAACGGATAATTATTTTCTCAGCCTCGTAATTTCCTTGGAGGATAAAAGAGAGAAAAAAACTCACCGAGCGAATGAGAAGGGTACACAACGCGCGGGACAGCGTTTCAAAAGTCCTGGGGGGAGGGGAGAGGGGGTGGGGGGAGAGAGAAACTTAATGAAAGAAATCAAAGAATTACAGGTGTTCGCGGTGTCTTAATTAAGATTGCTGTAATTACGAGCTGATACGTATAGGAATTACATAATCGGCAGGTCGCGTATAAATTGCGTTCAATAAATCTGTAAACGCCGTGTGTCATCTTGACGCGTTGCGCTATCTGACGCGAGAGCGAGCGAGAGAAACGAGGGACAAAGAGAGAGAGGGGAGAGAAAAAGAAGTGGCCCGTAATGAATCGCGCAAAACGAAAGGGCGAATCGAGAACGAACGAGTGTTATTCATTCCGCAATAATTGCCGTTTACTTCTGCGCGCAAGGCTATTAACAGCGAAGCCCATTGGAACAGAGATCGCTTGCATAATGCCACGCGCACGCTGTTTCTTACGGACGAAAAAAAAAAAATTGATTACTGCTGTTTGTTGATAATAATCAACGAAGACGAATGTCGGATTTATATGAGCTGTTTATTTCTTGTCCAAAACTATAAAAGATTCATTTTTTTTTCTACTACAAATTTTTGTACAGAACAGTGTATAAAGGTTCGGTTAAGAGTCTTTGAGAACAAAATTGAAATTGCGCAGAATTCATTTTGTCCCTTATCTTTATTTTTTTTTTTTTTAATTTTTATCATCTTTGATAATTATTTATAGCAATACGCATGAACGGCATATGACAGTTCGTTTCAATTTATAATATAAACTACAATAATAAACTAAAATAATAAAAAATGGTATTCGAACATTATACCCCCTCTTGATAATTAGTGCCCCGGTAATCCAATTACTCACAATCACTATTACATAAACTGATCTTACGACGCGCTCTTTCAACATATAATAATTCCAAAAAGTAAAAGTCACTTCAATCATATAATGAGCTTTATTTTGATTCCGCTCATAAATATACTATGGAGCTGAAAAGTTTTTTTTTTTTTTTTTCACTGTTACAAAATATTTTGCATTTTTGCGCGTGAATGATTACCCATCAGGCAACGTGACGTGACGCGTTAACTTTCTAATGATTTATATACGTAACTAAACTACATTAACGAGCAATAAATAAATTTCCATATCTGATCGATTTTCATTCAAACAATTAATTAAGTATCGACTGGCGAGGCAAGAACCATGCTGAGTATAATTATTCCAATATAAATATTTCACTGCTTCTCTATTTCGATGTTGAATAATTAAAAATAACTGATGGTAATTGTTAGAGTTCAATTATTGAAGCTCAGAATTTAATCGTCAATAAACAAAACTGGAGTTATTTAAAAATTGAAGTTTGAATTATAGATTTGAGTATTCAAAAATGTTCTGATAGTTGGTGATACAAAAAAAATTTGGCGCCATTTTTATTAGTGGGATATTTAAATTTGAATTGAAACAAAAAATTAAAAAAAAAAATTATAATTTGATTTTAGCAAAAATATGATGAGATGGCTGAACGATAAGACGTCAAAAGTTTGATGAATCGTCGTTATAAGAATCAAGTTTCCGTTTATCGTGCGGAAACACGCTCGACTTTTAAGTATCGTTTTTCCGCGGAGAGCGGAATGGAAAAACAGGGTCTCATTCCGTTGGCGAATCGTAATTGGCGCGCATTAAACGAGCGCGTTAAGGGGCTGTTGGACTCGTTTTTCACAAATATAGACAACCGAGGATATGAAGTGAGACATTGTTCGACCCGATTAACATTGCGTTTCGCCTGTGCCGCTTGACAAATACGGCCGTGGCAATTCGTGTCTTCGACTCGTTCGGTAATTAAGACCCGAGCCGTTTTCGAGGCTCAATTAGTTCGCACAGGTATTTTTATGGCGCGGCCGATCAAAGAGCAATTAACGAATTTAATGTGAATCGACGCATTTTAAAGTCAAATGCGCAGTAGAAAAAAAAATAAACACATCGTCGCAGCCAGGTAGAGACGTTTTCCTAAGAAAATTACTCGTCCAACAAATACGATTCAAACGAATGATGAAAGTTCAACACGCGCTCGAGGGAATTGTACGTGCGACACTTTTTCTCGTCGTTGAAAAGTGTTTGAATTGATTTGACAACGTTATTTCAACGTGTAAAATGCAAAAAAAAAATTGCAAAAAAGAATCCATAAAAAAAGTGTAATTTAAAAAATGGCAAAGTTGCAAATAAATTGTCCAATTGTCCAAGTGAAAAGATATAACAAATAGTTAAATCTAGTAAGAATAATTGAATAAGTGTACGTGCGCTACTTGAAACAAAAACGATAGTTTGAAGGTGCGCATAGCTTGCGGGATCTTCATCCAATGCCTTTATCTAAATTAGATCTTAAGAGCCGGTAAAGTAAATGGCCGCGATCTATAGGAGCGAGTCAGTGACGCACTCTCGCACACGTGTTTTGCATACCGACTTAGCCAGCGACTATCCGCCAATGAATTATTGGGATTGATTGGCAATCGACAATGAGCCGTATATAGACAGGTCGTTTTATTTCCAACTCATCGAAATTAATCCCTTCGGACGTCGTCCACTTTGATCGCAACTGCGAAAAAAGAAGAGACAAAACGTAAGCGAACCGAGAGAAAGTCATCTTTGCATTTTTATCGGTCATGATTTATGACAATACATTATTATTGTCATTGGGTACTCCCGGCTATCATGTATATTAACGAAACGCCGCGGCCATTTTGATTAATACAAACGCTTCGCACACTTTGCATATTTATATACAGTTTACAATCATCCGCAGTTGCCGCGACGTTCAACTCTGACGAGGCGTTAATGTATGTTGTTTTACGAATATCTGATTTATTGGCTGAATCGATAAATTCGATTTAATCAATTATGACTTTTCGCCGACGGTATATATATGTTTTTCGTCGCTTATTCGGTTTAAGATTTATGGCATACTTTTTTTGCTGTCCTTTATCGAGCCATTAAGTAACGTTCAAGATTCAAAAACCTCACCTTTCTTTAATTCAGAAGGATAAAGTATCCTTTTTTTTGATCTCACAAGTTCTAAATTTGCAGATGTTGCATCATTCACACTCGTCAAATGTTAACAGTAAATTGATAGTTACAAGTTATTGTAATGTTCAGACAGGGATAAAAATGGATGTCAGAATAATGGATCGGATCAATTTATGATAATATATAAGACAATTGAATTAAAATGTTAAAATGCATTTTTCTTGCATTCGGCTGTTGCATTAAAATTTCATTGTAATGCATTTGCAAAACTTATCGAAAATTTACTACAAATGCGTTTTATTTTAATTTTTATTACTAATAAAAATCAATTTATCAGAATACCGAGTGTCGAAAAGAATTTCAATCAATTAACATTAATGACAATTAAGGTGAAATGCCATAGGGACATTTTGTCTCTCTCATAAAATTTAGTTATTTCCTCATTTTCAAAGAAGTGTTTGGCTGCAACAAACCAAATCAATTTTTATTGCATAATGTTGACAGAAAGTTGGAACAAAAATTATTTGTCAAAAAATAATTAATGAGGAAATAATTAAATTGAGCGATAGAGACAAAATGTCCCTAATGGCATTTCACAATAAATGAGAAACAAGTGAATTTGAGGATTTTCTATTTTCTGTTCAGCAAAATGATAAAATTGTATTTTCGCCTCCTGATGCTCGGTTGTGCAAAGTGATGCACTCGAGCACACTCTCTCATTTGGTAGAAATTTAATAAGATCACGAAATTTTGTGGTTTGGCTGTTCCTAATTAGCGTCTCGCTATACTTTTGCGTCGGTTACCCGCGACTCACGCGTGCACACTGTCCTTGTACAGGCCGGCTATTCACACACAGTTGGCTTTATTTGTCTCGACTTACTCAGCCATGTTTATACTTCTGATTGCGTATATACATACAGGCAATCATCGCGGATTTACAGCGTTTTCTGTGATTTATGAAATAACCTTAATAAACTCTTTAAAACTCTCTGTTTTTTATACGCGAATCATGTTGTAATCAATTTTTGATGCCTCTGGTACAACAATCACCATTCTCATTTCATCTTCATTTTTTATCCGTTTATAATATTAATTATAATTTTTTCATTTATTTCTTTATTCAATTTTTTTCTTCCATCATTTATTTACACTTTTTTGTCACAACTCATGAGCCATTCATGTTTGCTCGTCCAATGCAACGGCTTAGGGAGGATGCGTTTGTACAGATTGATTGCGTGGCTCACTTTTTATTGTGCCTCTATATAATTTCGCGTCATTTTTGTTATTGTATAAGCAGCTATGGCTGCTTAATGTAGATGTTCATAAAGGCAGGTTCCGAGTCATTAATCATAATTTGCGAAAACACGATGATATTAATTTACTAACTTGTGGCAAGCGAGTTCTTATATTCTACTTTGCTTTTTTGGTTTCCTGTTTGTTAATTCGAAACTTTTCAAACCGCCGGTTCGTTGTACTTTCGATTTTTGAGGTCATTAGTTCAAAAAAAAAAAAGTGAAAAGATTCGTTAATTTTTTGTTCCACAACGAAGAATGAATTGACATGCAACATAATTATCAAGATTGTGCTTGCATATGCATGATTTGAGAACAATTATTTTCAATTACAATTAATTATCGCAACCGACGTGGTTGCAATTGAAGGATGGTGTTGCAACGAAACATAAACATTGTATGCAATCAAAAATTTCAATTTGCTTTTGCGTTTGGCTTGATGATCTTATACCAAGACACCTTTGAGATTTGTCAAAGACAATTTCAAGATACTTTTTGGTGCGACTTGAAGAACATTTTTGTTCACAGTGATTTTGTACTTTGTATGATAATGATAACAGTGTGAAACACAAAGATGAATGTATTTGTGCACAAGCGCGCATAATTTGTGTAATTGGCCGTCAATTACATTATCTAATTAACCTCGCGGGTCGACAACTAGTCGCGACCGTGATTGAATCCTTGCTGGCGCAACCGTAATTATTGTTATTGCGCACGTACACACGCACTGATGATTACGTCACCATCAAAGTTGGCTTACAATGTCGCCGAAATGTTACAACTATATGCCAGTGCATCGAAATCAAATTACAATGCTCTGATTTTGCCGAACGAGAGTGAGCAGAGAGAGAGCCAAACGAGTTTTGCCGCCGCGCGGCAAAAATTTGCACCGCGTCGCTTCTTTTTATTTTTATTTTTTTTCTTTTTTCTTTTCGTTTCTCATTGTGTACGTGAGATGTATCATCAGCTCGACAATGATGATACTGTTAAAATTAGTGTAATTTGTCGAGAATTTTATGTTAGACGTCGGTAATGAGAAAACATGATTTATTATATATTTTCTGAAAACGAGGATAATGAACGTGTATATGATGACGAATATAATGAACATTATTTCTCGTTACCCAGTTGTCAGTTACCAGGTGTTGTGTTTGTTTTATTCATTATTATTATTATTATCATTAATTTCATTATTTTCGTTTAATGAAACAAATTAGTTTAAACTAAACATAAAGTTTAACTTTGAGTTTGTATGAACTTGTTCTTGTCTTTTGAGTACGATTTTTCCAAGACAAAATTTGTATTCCCATCAAGTCTCTTTTTCTCATCTTTATAATGATTTTGAAAAAAGGCCAAAAAAAAAAAAAAAAACGAAGAAGTTTAATGACACGTTTATTCGCGAGACTTTCCGAGAGAGGTTGGCGATGTCCAATAAAGAGGCATTTTTTTTTTCGGCGTACGAGCAAGAAAGTTGCGAGATTACAGTAATTCTCAATCGGCCGGGCCGGCTACTGAATTTCGACTTCCATGAAAATATATGATGCGAAATCAACAAAAATATTTCTCATACTTTTCTATTGGATGAGGTGCGCATCGAGTTATTCAAATGATACTCGTCGGTAGAGCGGGAGCCCCCCGGGGTGGACGGGCTAAACACAGAGCAGACAAATTGAAGAGGGCTTAATTTGCGAGTCTATTCCGTCAGTGCCAATAGAAACGTCGCGTCAAATTGATACGGCCAATTGAGCGGGCAGGAATTAGCGATGGGATTCCGATGACTGGCCCGTCGATACAAAATGCGCCGAAGACGAGGGCCGAATGGCAAAAATGTCGGACGCGCCAATCGCTGTAATCACGAAAGCAGTGGCCTTTCCAATTCCCGAAGAATTTCTCGTGTCGATTCCTTTAAGCGCGTCGAAAATCGTGTAACCGAGTGCAGTTGCACGGCGCGCCGAGTAATCACCGAGATTTCCTCACGATTACCGGTAGCATCTGGGTAATTTGCCTGCGAAATGAGAGAAAGAGAGGCAGCTCCCGAGGCTCCCCGGCTCCGGGCGATAACCGACACGAAAATCAAGTTTTTTGTCTAAGCCTCGGATGTACACGTGAGCTCCCCTCCGGTGCGACGGCCTTGTCACGTATAGTACGCCTTGTAGAGAGACCACGAGAGACCAAATTAATTGAAATTTTAAATTGTTATTGGAATCGAGAGCCGTGTCGATTTATTATTATTGATAGTTATTTTCTTATTACGATGAAGAGGTGTAGTTAGCACGCAGAAAACCGCGGTGGGAATGAATATAATCTTATGATTTGATGCTTTTTTGTGTAACGAAAAAACGCGGACAATTGTATCGGGACTGTTTCATTAACATGTTTCTTCTTTTTTGATTTCAGGGAAGAACTGGCGTTAAAAATTGGTTTAACAGAAGCACGCATTCAGGTAACTTTTTTTGTATTCAAAGATTAACTGTAGTGACTATTGATGTTTTCTTTTCATTTTTTTTTCTTTTTTTTAATTGAACAAAAAAATCCATTTTCTTGTCATTTTGCACTCGACAAAATTCGTTCGACCTTTTACAATAATTGGAACTTCAGATTTATTACCTTTTTAAAAATAGATTCCAAAAATGCAATGAAAAAATGCTTTGTAAATTTTCTGGGGGAAAAAAAAATTGTTGCACTTTTCCATTTGCATGACAAAGTCTTATGACGTTCCAATTGAGGGTCGACAGATTTTTTTAATGAACATATTCAATGCTTGTCTTTCACACTGCAAAACTCTCAGGACAAAATTTCAAAGCAATTAAAAGTGAGGCAACTTTGCGAAACATTCTCTCGGCGCATTCGTACGGACCTAATCCCGCGTCGCGGTATCAAATTTAATTGGTACCAATGGGTAATTTTCTTCAGCGAAAAACAAAAAACAGAAACACGGTTGGTAAAAAAAAGCGTTCCGGTATCCAGAAAGTGGAAAAGAAATTGGACGATTCGTGAGTGTGCGGTGTGTCCGTGGCCTTTTGGTAAAATAATTTGTCACGTATCATTGGCATTCCTGGGTGCCGGGCTCTGGGTGGTCAGCGGGGCCGGAGGGGTTGGGGCAAAATTTTCGCGGGATTCAACGTACGCGCATTCTTAAAATCTTTCGAAATCCGCGTCCCACGGGGCAAAAAGGGGCCCGGCCACGGTGGTCTGGATTCGCGAATCTCGTTTGTCGGCTTCGTCGATATGCGGCCTGAAAATACGAGCCAGTATCCGAGCGGCCGTTCGCCGGGCTTCCAGGAAGCACGACATATCGCGTGCGCCACCGTTTCAAGGTGGAACGAACGACACGTACTCTCCGCTCGAGGATCTCAACGAGGGATCGACAATCTTTTTTTTGCCCGCGCGCAATTTCGCGGGAACTGGCGAAAACCTTTCCCTATAAATAGCCGCAAGAAAGTCCTTCCCCCCATCCCTGAACTGCGCCAAATTGTTTCATACTCGGGGAACCAATGCCGGGATTGTAACGCAAGAAGTCCAACAATTTCATGCAATCGGCGATTCATAATTAATTTCGGGCTAAATTTTTATAGAAACGGAAACATTCCGCGATGATTGCAATTTCGAAATACATTCTGACGGGTTTTGTCGAATTCTTTAGTTTTTTAAACTGGGACAAACAAATTTTTATTACACTTTGTCCTAATATTTGTAGTTAAATCAAAATTATTGAGATTTATTTACATGCATTTTATATTGATTTCAATTTAAGTTGAAAAGTTTGTTTTTTTTTATTAACAGTTAACTTTTGATAGAATAATTATTTGAAAAGCCATTCAGTAATGATCGCAGTAGAAAAAAAATGCATTATGACGATTTTCGTCGAATTCATTAGTTTTAAAACTAGGGAAAAAAAACTATTACCTTTATTGCTCTGAAACTAGTTATCTAGATGGAAACAAAACTTTTAACTCAACCTAATTTAGTTTGTTCAACTTTGTGTTTGTACAAAATACTCAAGTTTGCGAGTGGAAAGCAACTCGCCGATAAGCTTAATTAATTCGTGTAACTTTAATTAGATCTAGTCAGTTTTAGGTGAATTTGATTAGTCTGAGGCCGAACTCGCGCACGCCAACCTTCCTCCGACCATATATATCAGATGAACTTTGAAATCGCGTTTTCAAAAGCAAAGAACAGAGAGGGCCAATTCAAATCGTCGGACGGTAAATTTAATTCTGTTTCAACAACTTTTACGGCGCAAAACAAACAAACAACTCAACGTGGCAACACTTTTTGAGATGTAAAATAGACGTTTTCACCGTTCCCTCTTTTAGAAGATATGGAAAACATTCGCAGAAACTAATTTCCTCCGCGGCTCGGAAGGTCGCACTAAAAATGAGCAAAGCACTCGCGGAATAATTGAGTTTACGCAAAAATATATGCCTGGCAAGTTATGATTTTTCTTTCTGAAACGTTTCTGAAATGAAACGAATATAAAATGAAAAGGGAACACGAGAGCGAGAATAAATAAGAAAATGAAACGAGACGTATATATGGGTGAAAAAAAAGTGAGTAAATACTGAGAAATGAATTAAAGTAATTGAGTAAAATGAGGCGAACGTTCACGCAACCAATCTCTGTCTTTCAGTGTGCCGAGCTCTTTTTTTTTACACTTTGCGAAGCACGCCGCTGATGCTTGACGATGAGCGTTTTTAAAAAATTATTGAAACTCCGGTTATTGAAGGCGACTGTATTATTTTCGACGGCCATGTCCTCCTATTAGATTAGAGGAAGTTGTGTTACGCAATGCGCCGCCTTTCCTTTGGGGTTTTAGCATATTTTTTTTTTCAACCGAACGACACGTCAGAGATGTGTTTCACGGAACGTATTATTCAAAAACTTTTTTTGCGCCTCGAGAGATTCGTGCACGTATCCGCTTTTCTTGATTAAACAAAAAGAAAACAAATAACAAAATGCATGCTGATTTTGTAATAGAAAGATTGCATGATGTTCAAGAAAAAGTTCACATGAAAAAGTCGTACGAAAAAAAAAGTCATATTTCAAACCAGGCGCATTTCAATCGACAAAAATGTTTGCATCTGATCAAAGTTTGAACTTTGTTGCATACTTAAAATCTTAACTATTAAACCTCTACTATACACTTAAACTTGAACTTTTGAAAATGCACTGAAAAACAAATAAATTTGTCATCACCATTTTTATTTAAAACAGATTCAAAAGTTTTATCTTTCTTGATTATCAATCAAAAGTAAGCATAAAAAAGTCGTAGATTCAAAAGCAGAAATTCCAATTGACAAAAATGTTTTGCACTCGATGAAAGTCTGAATACCAAAACAAAATTTGCTACACACTTAAATCTTACAATTTGTAGAATGATAATTTGATATGTAGATCAGTTCAATTAATATAAATTCGCCTACCATTAGCATCAATTCATTCATAACCATTCAGCGACATTAATATATTGTCCCATGCATGTCGTCTGTGGAATTTGCATACGGTTCTAAATACCGCTCATTAATGTCTTACTTTCGGATGCATAAATGAAATTGGATAGTGAGGAAGGCATAAACAAAACTGCGCCGTCACACAGTATGCGTTAATTTTCTTTATTATCGTCAGTCCAAAACGATCCGGAGCCCAAACAAACTTGTAAATTAAAAGCCATGAGTGACAAATGAATAACCGAGTGAAAAAGCTCCGCAGACTGATGGCGAACCGACGGCGATGTTTCAGTGTGTGTGCAGTGCGGGGCCCTCCAATTTCAAATTGCGGGGATAATGTGGGTGGAACGCCGGCGCCCACTTAATTAATGCACCGCGATTAAGTTGGAAATGACCGGATTCCGTGGCGTCGGTGCGTTTTGTTACGTTGCAGGAATATTTAACGTCCTGCTGGGGGCAATCCTGTTCGCCCCAGGGGGCCCTTCTGAACCCGCTGAACCTTGCACGCGGAAACACGTTCCTCTTGTGATTATATGCTCGTTAAAAATTTCCAAATTCATTCCTCTTTTTTTTTTTTTTCTAGAAATCAGTTTGTCTTTTGAAATCAATACTTTTTTTTTTCTTTGTCTTTTGTCTTTTTTTTTCAACGAATTTCAAGAATGCATTGAAAAATGCATCCTCCTTTTTGTTACTTTTTGTAATTTGTAACAATAAACTGAAATTGAAATAAAAGAATATTATTTATTTTGATTCAAATTTTGTTTCGTTTAGAATGATTAAGTTTTGATAGGATTAAAACTTTTGAAACCTCATTTCAATCAGCTTAAAAAATCGATTAAGCATCTGGGCTCTATATAGGATATATAGCAGGTGTGAAAGAGGTTTTGTATAACCGCGAATAAAGCGAGAGCTTTTATCGGCGTCATCATATCGACTCGGTTCTGTGAAATGTTAGCGAACAGGGCAGGTGTTTAGTTGGCGATGATTGTCCAAGTTGAATCGGTGGTTGACTCGGTTTCATTGCGCCTCGTCACGAGATCGCTCGTTGATTTTCTTTTCTTGCAGTTGCCATGCAAAGTGAATTCGATATAATCGCGCTATCGGCCAATCGGCGGCCGCCGCTGAGTGATACAATTTTCCGCTCGGCTATCTCTCTCGCGCGCATCATCCACGCAGTCGAAATAATTGAATTATTTTCTTCGAAGCGCGTTTCGTTACGCCAGAGAGTCTTCGCGGAAACAAAATCTTTGCTTTAAATTATCGCCTTATATAATCTCAATTTTGGTTTTTCGCATCTTTATTTTTTTTGTTTAATTGGTTTTTTAATGAATTGGAAAATCTGGACTATTTTCACGCGCGGAAAAAATAAGTCCTCTTCCGGCAGCCTTGAAAGTTTTGCTCGACTTTTGTTTCTTTCTCGTTCCATTTTGTCCCCTTGCGCCTCTGCCGCGGATAATGATACACCGCAGCTTTCGTTAAAGCAGAGAGTCGTGTCGCACTTTGAGTATTCGAATCATTTCCTAGGAATACGAGGTAGCAATACGTATTACCCAAGTTCCGATGCACGATTTATTTCATTCCGCCGGCTATAACTCGCCGCTGAGCTGTGCGCACCGGCAAAACAAATTATCCCCCATTTAATCATGGTGCGTTGGTCCCAGCTTTTTACCGCGCGATAAACTTGATATTGTGCTCAGGTTTTCCGGGAAACCGCGCAATAAAGCCGGCTAAATTATACCCTCTTCGAAAAATTTCAATTAAAAGTTCGCTTCAATTCGCACAGAGTTTCAGCTTCCGAGAATTCGGCGCCGAGTCAATTTGTTATTTTTGCAAAGCGGAAAAATTTTGTTCTACACTTTTGTTTCTAAAGGCAGACTGACTTTTGATCTTCCTAACAATTATATAACAACTTATAATTGTTTCTTTTATTTTTGTTAAGACAACAATTAAAATCAAACGACATTAGTTCCATTTTATTCTGCTTTTTTTTTTTTTCAAACAAACAAACTAAATATAAATCAATTTTTCTATTTTTCCAGGTGTGGTTCCAAAATCGTCGCGCCAAGTGGCGTAAGCAGGAGAAGGTGGGGCCATCTGGACACCCGTACAACCCGTACTTAAACACGGGAGCGCCACCGCCGGCGACCGTCGTCGCCCCGACGTTACCAAACCCCTTCAGTCACCTGGGATCGTTCGGACTGCGAAAGCCCTTCGACAATTTCCGGTACCCGCCTCTCGGTCACGGACATGTGCTGCCCGGGGCGTATCCGCCTCACCCCTATCACCGCACAGCGCCCTCTGCCCTGATGCCCCCGGGGATGCCGCTCGCCTACCCGACGGCGGCCTCGTTTCAAACGCTCCTAGCCAACTTCTCGGCGGCGCAGAGACCCAAGCTGCTGCGCACCTCGCCCCCACCTCCGGCTGCGGCTCCACCGCCCCTCTCGTTGCCCCTCCCGGCGGGGCCTCCTCCGCCCCCGACTTTGTCCACCCCCACGCAACCACCGGCGACCGCGAGGTCGCCCCAGGCGAGCTCTTCGCCAACCAGCAGCGGCCTTCCGGATATTGACAGACGGAGCAGCAGCATCGCCTCGCTACGTTTAAAGGCCCGCGAGTACGAGCACCACCTGGAGATGCTGAGGAAGAACGGCGACCTCGTCAGCTGAAGAAACGACCCTGAGAGCAGCTTCTTCGTCCTGTCGTGTGCTGATCCAAAGGTCCCGTTAGAATCCTAATAGACTGTACATTTTGGTTTGCGCCTCTAATTAACGTGTGATTGGAGGAGAGAGTTCGATCGAGATGGTCCACGCAGGAGGTCTTCTCCTGATTCTGCAAATTCTTTTTTTCCGTGCAATACCACGCGCGACAAGAGCTTTTGGATTATGTTTCGAATTGATTTACCGCTCGAAAGTTTTGGGGACACGCGGAAATGCAAATGCGTGTATGCATATTTTGTTCGCAAAATTGTGACATCGTTACATGTGTCACTTCTTTTAATTGCTGTTCTAGTTTTGTTCAACGATATTTTTGTGAATCGAATGTGTACACCGATTTCTTTTGTTCGTTTTTCTTTTTTTTTTTCCTGATGACGGGGGGTATGTCAAATGTTACAGAGTTTTGCTTATTGTTAGATTGATATTTTATGTTATTTTCAATTATTGTGACGATCGAAATCATCTTAATTGTACAATGAAAACAAGAATTTACTCATGTTATATGGCAGACAACTATAAAGATTTAATTTTTCTATTGTCCATAGCGTTTCTAAAATTAGGTTATCGCGCCGAAAAATTTAATATACTATTTTTTTTTTGAATGTTCGAAAAAATTTTGTGCTTAAAAAATTGTTATGCTCGCAATGGTATATCGTTTCTTGTTGTTTATAGCCCTGCTAACAACTTTTTTTTGCAAGAAGTCTCAATTTGTTACTTTTTTTATAACTTAATTAGGTATCCTAATTAAAAATGTAAAATAAATTAAAGATTTTTATCAAAATTTTTTCAATCGTTTGATTGAAATTTTTTAATTGTCATAATTGTATCTTGCTAGCGATCTGTGTCTAAAAAAGTATACATTTTCATGAGAAACGAGACTGCAGAAACAGAATGTAAGGAATGAAGAAAAATGCATGCTGTAAAGAAAGAATTTATGAAAAAACTATTGAACGATATATCCGTCCAGGGTCTCGTACAACTAAGTAAATTAATGTAAACTATATTGTATGTAAATATTTTATAAGTTGATCAAAACAGAGTTCAGCCATCAGTGTGGCCTCTGAGAATTCTCAATGTTTTGTTTCGAACACACAGATATTTGAAATGTGCATCTCAAATTTAAAACTTGATTAGAATAAGGAATACTGTGCAAGATATTCGATTCGTTTTAGGGATATGCATCTCGATGTTCCTAAGAATTGAAGCGTTACTTTTAAGAGGATCCCTGAATCTTTGACAGCCCGTTATTCTGTGTTCTACGGCGTTTTCTGTGAAAAATGTTACATTGAAGATTTTTAAACGAATGTATAGTGCGTCCTGTTTTTTTATGTACTTCGAGACAAGATAATTTTTTAACTGCGATTTTTCGTTTATAAGAACAGATTTCTAAATATAATTATTATTGGAAAACCCGGCATTTTTTATTTCAAACAACAACACCTACATCTTTTTTAGATCACAAACATATATTTACAATTTTTTTCAACTTTTTTTAAAATGCACGACAATTTGTCATCTCTCAATTGAACATAACTTTTTTTACTTTTTTCTTTTATAGGTCTTCATTGGCAGCATCAAACCAAAAGTTTTATATTCAGAAATAAATTTCAATGGAACAAGATTTGATCCTTGGCGATAAAAACTTTCTGTCGGGGTGTTAATTATGTCTCTTATTACATCTTATAAGCGTCAACAACTCCATCTTAGACGAAGCCACCTGTTTTCGCAATGTCTTCAAGACACATCGCCTTTCGTTATCAGATCTAGTCAATTCCCTAATATAACCACCTGAAAGTTGATCAAAGCTTGTCTGATCTAGTCAATACAATATCTCATCAGCAATCTAATCAAAATTGACCTTTTTGTAACCGAACCTAACTGGTTATAACTTAACAAAAATTGCTTCGCAAGACTTTTCCTCAAAAACTGTTAATTGATAAAGTCGTTATAATTGACGTCAAAACTTTTCTTGTAGACTTTGAACTTGAAAAAAACAACGAATAATAGTGCAAAAAAAAAAACATGATTAAAAAATGTTTTTTTAATTGGTTCATTAATTTTTGTTTCACCTTTTTATTGAAGCCTGAGAACTTTTTTTTGTTAGACAAATCACGTATCCGAACGTAATGAGCACAGAGAGGTAGCGCAATTCGCAGTAATTTAGGATGCGGATCACGCATCGGTGAAGCATCGAATTCATCGGCCAGCCGTCATTAGCAAATTACTACGGTGTAAACAAATCGACGCGCGTTCTCTTTCTCCCGACCATTGGTTAGTTAGTAACCGGTGATTACCTCAGCGCTTTACGCCGGCTCCTCTAGCTACCCAATAACTGTCCGCGTCAAAATGAATTTAGCGATATTAATGCGTCATGATCCAGTTTTGAGCTCAGTAATAAACGATAAATAATCACGCGACTTGAATAGCAACGAGCCAACCCCCGTCCAAAGGGGAAAGAAAAGGCAGCGCTCTGTTCTTAAGTTTGATTATGGAATTAAACTAAGCTCATCTCATTTCATTCAAAACAATTTGAATCGCGGTGTGCTTTTCCATCCGAATCGTCAGATAAAAATATTTGAAAGAAAAAAATTTTAAAAATGCGAGTTAAAAATTCTGATGAAAAATGAAGTGAATAAAAATATGTTCCATGGAAGAAAATTCTGAATCAAGGTTAAAACAATTGAATGATAAATAAGTTGTGTTTAGAATTTGCAAAGCTATAAAAAGCAACGAGACAATGTTCTTGATCGAAGTTGAAAGTATCTGTTCTCAGCTGAATCTGATGAGACCTTGACAGAGCGAAGGCGGTGGGGAAAGGTGTCGCTGCAGAAGAGAAAGACTGCACACGGCTAACTTGTTCATCAATGCGTGTAACGAGCCGCGACTCACACACCTTGGGCTCTCTCAACTAGTTTTCTCGTCGTCGCATCTCCTTTTCGCAGACACCTCCACCTGTTAATTCCAATCCCTCAATATCTCGTATCGATCTTTCGCCAAAGAGGAGCGGAACTACTTCGACGACAAGATATACGATAACAGATTGGATCGATCATCGAATAAACAACAAGCTACAGCGTGACTGATTTCTTTAAAGTGAATCGTGCTTATACATACATGGCGCATAATTACACCCAACGTTAATGAGAAAATTAAAATCTTTACCCAGATGTCAAAACATCATTTTAGCCAAGGTTGACGCTCGTATTTTTCTATTTTAAAAATATATTATATATTTTTTTTTTCTTTTTCGCAAATTCTTCCCTTCTTTTTCATCTTAATCAGTGTTGACTTTTTGTTTGCAAACGGCAATTAAAGTTTAATCACACTCTCGATTTTTGATGCTCTCTTCTATAATTTGTTGCGAAACAAATTTTTAGCTTCAACGAGATCTCAAATTCGGGATCAGTTTTGTTTTATGTTTATAAATATTATATTTTGCTCGTTTCTGTTGATTTTATTTCGATTTTTTGTTTCGTTTTGTTCTTAGTTTTGCTTTTAATTTGATTTAGTTTTTTTTTTTATGTTTTGTTTGTACACCACAATTAAAGTTTAATCACAAGATCATTTGTGATGCTCTTTTCTCTGTCAGGGATAATTTGTTTGGGAACAAATTTTTGGTTTCTATACGTGCTCAAATTCAGATCAGTTTTAAACGCACCCAGGCGAGATTGGGTCCGCGTCAAAAACTCAATAACGATAATTGACCCGATGTGGCTTTATCTAAATCGCTTTCTCCGAAGGTACTAAAAATTACGGAGTTCCGTCAAATTTGGCAAAACTTGTTTCTTCGCACTGCGCAAACACAGCGCGCGTTTGTGTGTTCCGAGAATTTCACGCTTCGTATGTATGAAATAATGGTGCGGTGCATTAAATTCAACAATGCGCCTTGTAAATGTGCATCAAAAACGGAACCTCCTGTTTCGTGTCCACACATTGTGTGTCGATGAGTGATGCGCCGCAACCATGACGTCGCTCGGAGGTACGAGTTTTCGCACGCATTCGTCAATTTTTTAGCAACTGTTATACCGTCAATAATTTTTTGGTCAAGGAGTAACCGAGCTCGTTTGTCCGGTAATAAAGCGGATGTTGCAAGCCGTCTAAGAAATTCAAATCTTCGTATTCTTCATTTGCATTGATTTGCGGGCATGAAAGGCTCGTTTGGAAACGAAATTATTGACTGCAGTTAGCAGAACTAAATTCGAAGTGAAAAGAAAAAAGTGTATACGAAACAGAGAACTAATATTTCTTTCAGATGGAAAGAGTTCGTCCTTGATCTCTAAAAACGAAGATGATGATTGAAGAATAAATTATCTGATAAAACGTTAGAAATTAACTTTGACAGTGTATTAAAAATGTGTTTGGAAAGTTCGTGGAAGGATGCTTTTATAAAAATGCATCCAAAAATTGAACGAAGAAAAGAATTAATGGTTCAAGAAACTAATTTTTGAAATAAGAATAATTAAAATTTGAAGAATTTTAATTTGTTGTTGAGAATTATTATCTTTTAGATTGATGAAAAGTTTCTTTTGACCTTTGTCCTCTAAGCACTCGCTTTGACCGGACAGAAAGAAAAAGTTCGCATTCCAGAATGGAACAAGAATGCCGGGCGTCGATAAATTTTCGCGGTCACGTTTATTTAAAAACCAGAAAGTCCGTCGAAATGAGTATCGTAAAAATGGGCGCGCACCACCGATCGCGCGCGAGACTGCATTCGCAATACGACGGCATATTAATATTTCATTAATATCCCAGAAACTAATGAAATAAAATAAAGATTTCACAAATAAGGGTCGTAATTAACGGGAATATCTCTATAAACAGTCCGGCATGCATTATTCATTGGAATGCTAATCGCAGAGCGTGAATTTTTCGGCTAAGCCCACGTCTCTCCGCTATTACTGCAAGTGGCGCGTTATCGTTAGCAGTGTCATAACTTGGCGCAGCTCGCGTCTTTTATGCCGGACAAACTCCCCCGCGGTGCACAGGACCGCCTCGCTAAATAAAAACCCATCACTGACGTGTTCGAAGTTTTACGTGCCTGGCGCCTCTTGAGAATCAAACTTTATGACGCTTTTTTGCGTCGTACACCACCAACGATCCATAATCATCTCGAAATCCTGGTCGCCAAGAAAGTTCATTTCTCGTATCAACCATTTTTTCTTTTTCATTCGGATTAAGTATATATAGATTATAATTGATTTCAGTTTTGTTTTATTTATTTTCATTTTCTTTTTGGTCCGTTTTCAATTTCTTAATATTTTCAATTCGTTGGTTCCATTTGGTTCTGTCGTTCAAAACTAATTCGGCACCTTGATAGAAACTTGACATAATTGAATCAGAATAATAATATTAGAAAAAATTTTGTTAAAAGAATCGGCTGATATGGTTTTTGTTATAAACAATTTTGAACTTGTTTTAAAGGTAATTACTACACAGAGAAAAATCTTTACTGACCCTAATAAATTTTAGTTAAAATAAATATAATTTATTCGAATTTTAAATAAAGGTTATTTAATTTAACTCAAATTTATTAGGCTTAGTAAAGGTTCTTCCTTCAATTGAATTTGTCAATCGATTTTACATCTCATTCGTTGTGAATTAAACTTTGAAATTTTATCTTTATCCTGAATCTTACTCGATGACTAAATTTGTGTGATCGATTTTTAATTTTTCTAAGTCTTTTTAGCATAGAATTGTTTTATGAATATCTGTGGTAACCGAAATAAACTTACATATAAACTGCAAAAATAGTACAGATTATCATCAGTTGGTTAAAGTTAAATTAACCATCCTCTGTTATGGTTCTTCAGCGATGCAACCCAGTTTTTAGCCGACATCCAAAGAAGAATCAAACCTTCCTAGCTTGTCGGATTGACAAGCACAATTTTGAAGGACTGCCAACACCACAACCATTTTTTATATTAAGGCGATGTATAAAATCTGCTGCGACGGAGTTATAGGGACTTTAGATAATAAAAATTATAAATTATAATATAATTATAGATAATAGAAATTAGATAATATTTAGCAAGATTTGATATCATTTTTGGATAATGAATGTAAACAAAAAAATGCATTAATTTAATTTAACAATTACCATTTATCTTTAACAATTTATAATAAAATTTCAATTTTGTTGTATAGAAATGACTAAAATAAGTGAGAAAATCTCGCTCTTCTTGTTAAATTAATTTGCCATTTGATTATTGATTACACATTACTTTAACAGAATATCATTCATTCGAATCAAATCGCAAGAGACATCTGGAAATGGTGCGAGAAATGCAACGTCTGGATTTTTGCTTTTTAAATTCCATTAGATGAGAATGTGGAAGCAGATTTTGAATCTCGCAGATTAAAACCAGAAACGGAGTACGAATTTTCCGTGGAAGCGTTTGAGAATATCCTCATTGCTCTAGCTCGGCTGGACATCGACCTGTTTGTAAGCCGGGTTAACAGTAATTGTAGGAAATATGTTTCTTGACGACCAGATCCAGTTGCTCTCAATGTTGATGCCTTTACCATGTCATGGACAGGATTCGCTTTTTCTATTCTTTTTCAATCATCCTGCGGGTCTTGCAAAAAATTAAAAATAAAAAACTGAAACATCATATAGTTATTTAAATATGGCTAGATCGGCCATTGCATTGTTCGTAGACATAGCAGATAGTTCTGAGATCTGGTATTTTCTGAAAGGTTGTGCGAATCTCAAACCATTAAAAATTCAAGTACAAGTCGACTTGGGATTCTGGTATCGTTTAAGAGTACTTATCATCGTAAGCTGATAATGATAATTGTGATTTGAAAGTATTAACATTAAAACTAGTATCTCTTTTAGCGCTTATAATTTTATCAGAGATCATAATGAAAATGAAGTGCAAAATATAATTAATTGATTAAACGATTTCAAGCTTTAATAATAAACCTTTTATTTAAAAAAAAAAAAAACAATAAGACTTCTTCAAGATCCTTCTTTTACCACAGTATATGGCACATGGGAGGAATCTTTTTATTTATTTTTTTTCTTCTTTATCTTATTTTTTTTCTTTTTCTTCTATTGAATTGTCTTTTTTTTAATTTTTTAGTGTGCTGTAATATAAATCCAATTTTCTATTTTTGTATCAATACAATCTTAAACCTCCTCACAATTCTCACATCTAACATAACATATTCCACCCGTTTCGGGATATACATTTGATAATGCAGGTCATTAGTATTACAGGCCTTTCAAGAGATCTGCAGCGCCTCTATTAACTATCACTGAACTAAACGATTCTCCTGTTGTATCGCACAGCACACTATCTTCGCATAGGTCTTATGAAGAAGTTTACCGGGACCGTTAAATATAACAAAGTAAAAAGTATTCCGTCTGAATCCTCTTATTCTAACACAAACCGAAAATGATGTGATATATTCTTCAGTCCTGGCAAGCAAAATCGGTTTTTCATCAAGTTTATCTACAATTTCATAGCCACGCAAAAACTAAATAAATCAACTGACCAAGAACTTTGTTTTGATTTGTGAAAGAAAGTTTCGAACAGACACGACATCAAACAAGTAATATTTTTCGACATCTATACCAATCAAAAATTAAAATAATTCATAAATAACGAACACAAAACAGAATTTATGCATTCCATTCATTTTTCTAGAAATATTTTCTCGATGACTGAATAATCATAAAAAAAAGGACTTCAAATTTTAGAACTCAAGGAAACACTTATCACCAGCAAGACTTTTCGAGAAAACTTTGATCAAGAGGTGATTGCTCCAGGCTAAGGTAAATCCGCAAAAATACAAATTGAAAATGGCCTCAGGTAGTTCTCACAAACAAACAAACAACCAAACACCAAAAATGCCACCGAACTCAGAAGGTAAAACATAAAAAAGATTTGAAGTGTCTTCTACTCAAATACATTAGACAATTATGTTGTATATCCTCCCACAGGCGAATCTACTTCGAAGTGTCATTGTTGCAGTCAACAGATCCACGATTTGATTCATATGGACTTTAACAAGAAATATTCCACGAATGAAAAACCGTACGTTTGTCAATATTGCGATAAAAGGTTCATTGCCAAAATTCATTTAAATTCCCACGTTAGAACTCACACCGGTGAGAAACCATACGAATGCAAACATTGTCACAAACAATTCAACGAGCCAGGTAATCTGAAAAAGCACGAGAGAAGTCACACGGGGGACAAACCGTTCGACTGTCAATATTGCGATAAAGTATTTACTAACTCAAGTGGCTTGAAAATCCATCAGAGAACTCACACTGGTGAAAAACCATACAAATGTAAATTTTGCGACCAACGGTTCAGCCAGTCATGTACGTTAATAAGGCACACGAGGATTCACACGGGTGAGAAACCATATTCTTGTCAATATTGCAATAAGGGGTTTGCTAACCAAAGTAACTTGCATACCCATGAGAGAGTTCACACTGGTGAAAAACCGTACCAATGTCAACGTTGCAATAAATGTTTCAATGCCAAAAATCACTTAAATTCCCATATCAAAACTCACACCAATGAAAAATCTTATTAATATTTACTCTGTGGTAAAAGGATCACAAAGAACTCATCCTTGGCTTTAAGCACACACATCAGGCAAGAATTCATAAAAATGTAAATATTGCGGTAAATCTGCATTATATTAAATGTAGTAAAGTAATATGTACTTTGCTTGACTTTACTAAGTCAAGTAAACTGAAATGTCTCGTGAAAACTCACACTGGTGAAAAACTATGCGAATGTAAACCCTGCGGTAAAAGTTTCATACAGAAGCCCCACTTAAGTAGATGTACAAAAAATCGATTGTGTGTTAAACTTGTGGTTTAATGGTTAAATTTGGTGGTTTAATGTTTAAATTTGATATTTTAAAATTTGTATGTTCGTTTTGCATAACTGTTTTTAATAACATTGATGAAATGAATGTTCACATTTGAATATATTTGTACATTATGATCTGCAAATGTAAATAGTATGTAACTTTTGATTATGTATAATTCTTAACACTATATGTTGAATTTTTGAGGATTTCATAAATAAAATTGATTGTTTTAAACATTCCATCACATTACCTAAGAATAGTGCGAACATTTTTTCATATGCAATTTTAATCTTCATGATTGTAAGATATAAGAGTCCATCAACCAAATGTAAAGACAAAATCAGATGGATAACCATATACGCATGTAAACATTGCGGTAAAAGCTTCAACAAGTCGAGTTCCTTAAGATTTAAACTGTTATCTGAAATGAATCACAAACAAAATTAAGTTTGAAAAATTATAATACACATGCTATTAAAATAAATATTTTCAATTTATGTTTATATTTTTCATACAAACTTTAAACATAAAATTATTTCACTTCATTTATTCTAACAATTGTAACAACATTGTATTGTAACAACATTGCTATTTTAATTTTAATAAATTAAATAATCATCAAGTTTTCTACTATTTTAATAACAATGAACAATTTATCATGCTGTTATAATAAATCGATGAATGGTGTCGAATATGTTATTATAACAATGACACTTTATGTGCATATGACAGAACTGACTCTTCTTCTTGGTTTTCAAAGTCTGCAGGTTCTAAAATTTGATCTGGCATTTCAGTAACTCCTCCTAAGTCCATGACCGGATTTTTGTCGTTGACCTACGATTAGGTAAAGCATGATTAATAAAATTGAACAACTGTGCTGACATTTAGTATATCCATAAATATAATTATGTGAATATATACATACATCTTTTTCGATATAAGAATGATTGTAATTATGTTGGAATTTCACAACGTAATATTTCAGCTTATCTTTTGAGAAGTGGCTATTTGCACCGCAGAGTATACGAGAATGTATTAGAGTGCAGGAGAGTGTATGAAAATATATGAGAGATCTTATGAGAGTGCACAAGAATACACAAGAGATTGCACGAGAGTACAGGAAAGACTGCATAAAATATTTGTACGAACGTACTCTTATTCATACGTATTGTCATTTTTGTTACAAACTTCTTACGTTAAAATCGAATAAGAAAATATTATAACATGTGAACACTGCAGAAGCACGAGTAGTCACTTGGAAGGGGCTATTGTAGCTTCATGTAGCTCCTCACATGTTATCTTATTCTCAAGAATCACCAGCTCGTTCCTTATGTTCTCCTGATAGTTTTTCTTTATAAATTACGTATAATATATATACGTAAGTCATACTGGCCACTCATATAACTTCAAATTTGTGTGACAAGCCTTGTGTGACAATCTTGTGAGACAAAACTTGTGTGACTAGAATTGTGCTTAAACTTCCATCTTTCTCTGATATATTAGACTGACAATGAGTCGTTCTCTCTCTATCAAACGTGACTTTTATGAGATTCTCAAGGATAATTGAAAATCACACTAAATGACACAAGATCAAAGCTAATGAGTCACAAATCACACAACTTTCTATTTCTTTCATTTCCATGGTGTACTACCCTCTAACAAGAAGCAAACTATTTCGAATGTAAAATATTGTGTGATTGAACTGTTGACAGATTTCAGTAATGTTGTTGAGTTGAACGATCATTTTCACAGATATTACGAGTTGAACAAAATTTGTTTGGTTGGTCAAAATTGATTATTTTTAATTTTATATTATTTCGAATTTAGTGAACAATCAAAAGTTATTCTAGCTGGTTCAGTTGTGTCAAAGTTCTGTCGAAGTTCCAGATTAGTTAAGATCGTTAGAACCGAAACTAACCAATTCAAAATATTGTCTGAATTATTATGATTTTGTTCTGTTTGCTTTTGTTGTTTCTTTTGATTTTGTTTCAGTTTGTTTTTATAATTCTATTTTCAGTTTTGTTTCACTTTGTTTCAGACTTTTCTAATTTCGTTTTAATTTGATTTTATTCTGTTTTGATTCGCGATTGTTATCGCATCAATAATCTTTTTTTTTTCCTACTGCAGAAAAAATTGAATGTAAGTACACTTTTTACATCATCACTAATTCAGTTTTATACTTTTTTAGTAAACGGACGAAGTTGAATTTCGAGTTGAATGGAAGAAGGAGAAATTGGGTGGAGAGGGGGGTTGGTTTCTAGGTGACCTTTGTTGCTCCTGCTGCAAGCTGTCAACGGGATTTTGAAATATTGCCCTGCCCCAGCTAGCATCCAATAATTAGTTTACTCCTCATTACGATGGACCGCGTTATTAGGGTCGAGGGTGAGAGGGAAAGGCTCGTTCTCTCTTCGGCCTATGGCCAGAAACCGAGTAGAAAATAAAGCTCTAATTAACCGGACGTTTAAGAGCCCGAACCCAAGCCACGCCCATGATATCCATCCTGGCAACCGTGTTGCGAGAGCACACTTTGACGAGGATTTTAATTACAAATTTCTGCCCTGTTCTAATTGAGTGACAATTGTGCTCGTTTGCCGTTTGAAAGTGTGTAAAACAGGTGTGCGAGTGCATTTTTCTAAGAAAACCGGCGACTTTATCGTGGCACATTCTTTTTGTTATTTTTTTTTTCAATGACAGTTTAAAATAAAAGTCAGTTTTAAAAATGTCGGATGAATAAAAAAAAGTGAGTGGAAAAAAAAGTGAGTTCGTTAATTTCGATGAAAAATGACGAGTGTCGTTTTAGCATAACGCCTGAATTGTTATTCATCGCCTGGTGGACGCGGCACTTTTTGCGCTGGAATAAACAAGAACGATTTGGAGAGCGCGAGGAGGCTAATAAACTGGCTGCGAGTGAAACGAGGGGGGCAGGATGAGTGATGCCGATCGTACTTTTTCCATTATACTTCCGTTGACTAGCCTTTTATTAATCGTCGCGGCCGTCTCCGGCTTGTTGATCAATATAATGACGAGCAACCAGATCTGGATGCTTAACTGATTCCTTTGCGAACGCATGTATCTCAGAATCTGATAATGGGAGCGGTAATTACGCGATGATTAACAGAAATGGCTCCCGCGCTTCGTGCCTCCCGCGGACCCATCCTCCATGATGATCGTAGATAAGACAGCTCGACGGGCATCGCTGATAGACCGTGGCGGACAAAAATTTTGCAACAAAAATTTACTGCCGATCAGTCTACGAGATAATTGTTCCACGCCGGATTAAACGCAACGTTTTTCGCTATGGATCCGCTTCAGCGTGATTGCCCACGACAAAACGCTCTATCTTTAAGAATCTATTAAACAAAGTGAAAATGTAATTGGGGTGCATTGAAAGGTTTTGAGTTGCTTGAACTTATAAAACGATTGCCTATTCAAGATTTCAGCAAACTTTTATATGAAAAATTCGATACGTTTTTTTAATTAAATTAATAGACTTTTGGTGTTGGTAAAATCGCAGCTTACACAGATAGAAATTTTATATGAAATTTTACTATGATTCCACACGAAACCGCGGACCGTAGCAACAGTAAAGTAGAAATTACATTTTTCACAGTAAATTTTAATCTACCATTAAACTAATTTTTGTAGTGATGAATAACAAATTTTCAAATGAAATTGAACAATTTCTGTAGTGATAAATAATAAAGTTTCAAACAAATTCAAACAATTTTTATAACGTGAATTTACGGAATTTTTGAATGGAAATGGTTAGTTTTTGTATCGAAAATTTATTAGAAAAAAATTTGTATTTTATAACAAATATAATTAAATTTTCTAAATATATTATTTTATTTTAATTATTCATTTGGCGATCTATAATTTTTTATTTTTAATGAAGGCGTTAACACAATTAAAGAAAAATTTAATTTTAACGCACACAACTATACACACTTACGCATATGAATATCGCATCGTAATTACAAATAAGAATTTAATCATTCGTCCTTATGTACTGATACGATTAAATTCTCATACCTGTGAGAAAGCATGAGTTTGTTCGCCATCTTCCGTAGAAAGCGAAAAGGAATCAAAACGGTATTGGGTCGATACGGCAGCGAACAAGATTCAGCAAGCAAAAGAATTAGTATTTTCACACTATAATTTTGTGAATTTTCATTGCAATGAATGAATTGATTTAAGCAAATGTTTCATCGTGAATTCTACCAAATCTCAACTACGGTCCGAGCAATAACAAGAATTACAGTAAAAATGCGTGTAGGATTTGTGTCCGCGTAAGGTGAATATTTCAAGATATAACTTAAAATTCAAAAATAAAGTTAAATGTACAAAGAAGTTAACATTTGAAAATTGTACACCTTCCAGTAGTCTAAAAATTGTCAAGTTCAAATTTAAAAATTCACTTTTCAAAAGTTGAAATATGAAAGTTCAACTGTTTGAAAGTATTGTTTGACATGGATGATGAGACGATTTACCGTACATTTTCACATATAAGTTTGGATTGTGACTTTTGTTATATATGTGCGATGACGCGAGATCACAAACCCACTTGATATCCGCATAGGGCCGAACTGGAGGCGGTGCCCGGCATTCCTCGGTAAATTAACTTAGCGGGCGGGAGCCATGCCGCGGCATCCCCGTAAAATATTCATTTAAAAAGGTAAATGCAATTTCACCGTTTTACGTGATTGAGATAATACGGCCCGATTAATGGGCCGGTGCGGAATGAGAAAGATGGGCAGATAGTCGCGCCAAGCCAACGATCCGGCCAACGCGTCGCTCTCAGCTCCAAGAGAAAGCATCCGACAGTAGCCGACTCGTCATTACCAAAATTTGAACGCATGACCCGCCAAAATAACCCACCCGAATATCAGTTCATTATATTAAATTTGTTCTTTCTACACTGTTTCTCAACAATTTGTTATAATTTTATAAAATGTTCCCGTTTAAAAATTTTCTTACAGATTTTCATCTATCGACATTGTATTGTTCAATAATTTTTCAGCATTTTCTTTAACATTTATTTAGTATTTTATTTATGTTATTGAAGTCAAACTGTTTGACACAAAACAAGTATATACCAGTTTAAAATTTTTTTGTTCAGTTTTCAACCATAAAGTGGTTCGTTCATTTTTTGAAGATTGCACAGAGACTTTGCATCAAGTTGACCCGACGATATAAACGCGTCGCGCCTTCACAAAGGTTTTATAATCCTCATCGCGGATGGTTCATTTGGTTCGCGGCGCGATTCTGTTGTAAAAAGTGCCATTATTCGCGATAATGGCACTAGCAGGATTTGCGGTCATAGCCGCGTTATCGCGTACGGTAACACGGAGACACCGCAACGTTATAACCTTTTGGCGGCAATGCAAACGCGCAAATTACGCGTGCTGTGAATATTGCGGTAGCGCTAATGACGCCAAATTGCCAACGAGCTGCTTAACTCGAGTGCGAGAGACGTCTGCGCATCACAACATTTTAAATCTCAACATAAAAATCACAAAATCATAAATTCACTTTATCACAAAATCAAAACGTTATAAAATCACAACATCACAAAATCAACAAGTTTTAAAATCAAAAATCTCTGAATCGCGATATCACAAAATAATAAAACCACTAAATCCATGCAATCACAAATTACAAAATTGAAACACCAAATGATTGAAACGCTAAATTGAAAAGATGAATTTTGTTAATCCAGGACAATTTAGTGGAATATTGTTGATCTTAACAAAAAAACTTTCTATAATAAAATTGACTGGGATATTATGCGTTATGTAAATGACTTTACAAGTGTTAATGTAAGAAATGTATGGAGATGAGTTTGTACAATATTTCGTCATCAGGTAAAGGACTTTGAGATTTTCCCACAGAGGGTGCAAACCGCAAAACAATATCGTAACCACATCAGAGAGCGGTCGGCGAGCTCGCAATTCAGGGGCTTAATTTCGACGCAGTTGTTGGATTAAACGAGCACATGTCGGCGGATTAAGCGCTTCTTTCTTATGCGCGCTTATAACACATAACGGTCAGTGCTCACATTTTTATTCAATTTTCGCATTCGCCAGAAATCATTGCATGACCATATCAATGATACTATCGCACATTATTTCACGCCATTATAAAGATATCCTTATGTGGCCATCTATCTTTTGACCTACATGACTACTTGCAAAATCAACAATTCACATTCCATATCATTCTCAACACTTCAGACATACTTTTTTACATGACTAAAAATAAGAAACAACAAAAATCCAAGTAGTAATTCTATTTCACAATTTATAATTCTCAACTTGCGCCAAATATAAATAAATCTAAATGTGACATGTATTTGATATAAAACTGAAGAAAAAAAGCTAAAACGTGTAATTATTTATGTGAAAAAAAAAAAAACAATTAAATTGCATTTAAAAAGAGGAAGTGAAAATTGAATTGTTCCAATGATTTGATTTCGTGAGTAACTTTTTGATCAAGTGAGAGAGATTATGCAAAATTGGTATCAGAGCCAATTTCCGCTAAATGGCAATGGGTGTTTTTTCTATTCAAGTTGTGTGTGCGCGATGGCGCAAAGCGTTCCAAGAAAATGATATCATTATCCTGAAGTGAGATCGGGCGCAGAGAGTATTTTTCAAAATGGGGAAATAAATTAAGTCGTAATGGGCATAATAAGGCTACGCGTGGATAGCATTTTGTACTCACGCAAAATAACTGTAACGACCATGTACTTCTGCCTGCTTTAATGTCCTTTGATAAACGTTCGTCTGTCCGTTTTCCGTCATTATTCTCGCTCCTCTGCGTTGAACTATAAAAAATTGAATTAATTTAATTATTACCCGGACATCGATTAACGTCGATCAAATCGACCGAGCACTCTGTCATATTTAAATTACTCGATGGTTCAAACGCTTTGATTAAGCTTTCATTTTTTTGTTCATTTTCCACTCAGTTGTCTTTGTGCATGTTGAAACAACAGGTGTCCTACCTGGCAGATGTCAAAACCAAATTGACTTGCCTCAATTCGTCTGTTCTAATTATCTATACCATGTGTATATAGCCATAATGGAATCGAGAATCTAAGCGTATAATGGATTTATTATTTTCACGCTTGACCAACGCAATTCTAGAACAAACTTATTTTTGCGGTTTCAAAATGCTCGAAGCGTCTATTTCTAAACTAGGCTAATTTCATAAAACTAATTTATTTTATAAACATGTTGCAACGCATTCAAAAAACATGATTAGTTTATTAGCTTTTTGAACGGATAGGAAATTCGAACTCAAGTTGTAAAATAAATGAAAAAGGGTTGAACAAAAAAAGAATGTTTGGTATCTTTTTATGAATGGTTAAAACACGACCGCTCAGTGTCAAAATTCTAGTTGGGGAATCAATTTAGTTTCTTTTATTACAATGTAGCAAATTATCCTGACAAAGGTTGGAGTGCTACCAAAAAACTTGTACTAAACCAACTAATAAACCATCAGGAGACAAACAGAAAACGGTCTGTCCAATAACTCTTCGAAAACGATCTTTAACAACAAATCATTCTGGATTGCGAAATCCTGTAACAATAAACAAGGCTGGTAATAAGCTATCCCCTTAATTAAATTAGGATTCGCAGCGTGACGTTGATGTCTCTCGGGGGCGTGTCTGAATTCCATCCTTTGGGTTGCGCTTCGCTCGCCCGGGACCGAAAATGATCCGATGACCGATTAGAAAAATGTATCCGCAGAGCGAAAATAAAAAACGAAAGCCTCTATCTTTTTGATTATGTTAATATCAACCGGAGATGGACGGCTTATCGTTTACGTCATCGTTAAATAATTGATCCGTTTGATTTGTGGCCGAACACGCCCTCAGATGACCACAGTAAAAGTTCAAAAACAACAAATTAAACGAAAATTAAATTTATTCAAAAACAATAGACCCGGACAAAAAGAAACGTGCATTATATGTCCAACCATATATGAGTTGAAACCAAATGATGAAATATATATTTTCACATTTTGTAAAATATCTTTTGAGAATTAATTTTCGTTTGTGAAATATAAAAACGCCCTAGTTTTTTTGATCCTGCAAAGATGCCACGAAAGTGACACGCGGAGGTATGTAACAACTGGCGCGACATTTTTTAGCGAAACCTGAAAATAACGAAATTCCGCGGTCGTTAATTATCCCCGGCCGATCGCCCGTCGATATTTATGGACTTTTGATTCTGAAGATTATCGAGCGTCGCTTCGTCGAAAACCGTTTAGTATTTTGTTTATCGTGGCCATAAGCTTAATTATCGATGACATATTCAATTTGGACGGTACAGCCATCCAGGGCCAATATTTTCGGATTACCTATTATTCAGTTTTCGAACAATTAATTTTATAAGCCAATTTTTTTGGATTAAGCTCATTGAATTAATTTTATATCGCCCTGCGATTTAATTTGAATACACATTCCGGAATGAACTGTTTTTGATTTTGAATAAACACTGTGACATTTATTTTAAATGGAACTATGTTAATTTTTTTATATTATTTATTACTTTTCTTGTTTTTTTTTTGTTTTTTTTGTTTTTTTTTTTTTTTTTTTTTTTTTTTTTTTTTTTTTTTTTTTTTTTTTTTTTTTTTTTTTTTTTTTTTTTTTTTTTGGATATAGTTTTGAATTTAGATGTTGAAGGTCTTGATGTAATAGAAACGTATAAAAGATATTTGTATATAATTGAGGGGTTTACTCAATTTAGTTTTGTGCGGATGAATTTTGTTTGACTTTTTTTTTTCGTTCGAGTCTTTGGTATTTTTACGATGAATAGGAATGCCAACTAGTAGCCAAATTCCATTTGATAAATAATTGGCAACGCTAAGGTGTAGTTTGAACGGACCCATTTCACCTAAATCCATTATCGGTGCTGCCCCTAAGGCAGGCCTCACGAATTTACAAATGAAACATTCTGAGATTTTGTGAATAGTTTTCAATTACACAAAAGTCGATGATATTCATTCGTTATTTTCTTTGATTGATGCCAATTTTTCATTTCATTTTATATTTCCTAATAATATAGAAGCTTCCTCATTTTTATAAAATACAAAATATAAATTTTTACCCAGAAAGTCAGATTCAACTATCATAAAATGCAAAAATAAGAACGAAAGTTTCTTTTATATCTTCCATTTTATTGTTTACAGATGTAGAAAAAAAAAGAACTAAAACGATTCGACCTTAAATTATATTTATCAGTTGGCGAATTATCAGTCGTAGTTACTGATTACAGTAACACTCGTCACTGGCGACGCCAAATTTATGTTTTTGTTGAGATGGTACGGCGTGTGGGTGTCGAAACCCGATGAGCGCCATGGGAGCTCGCCAAGATATCATTCTTGCAAAGGAGCCAAAACATTTACCCAAAAATTACCGTATTTGCATGAATTTTCTTTTATTTTTGTTTTTGTTATATTCCTTTTTATTTGATTGTTATAGTATTGTATCAAGTCCAAATAAAAAACTATGATAAAATTAAAGTTGAATTTCTGCTGAGCTGAAACTTCAAGAATGAATGAACGTTTAAAAAAATGGTACTAAAAAGGGTGGATTGGTAAAAATTGTTTTTTTCATTTCGAGAAGTTGAGACTTATGTAAAAAATTACGGCGTTTCTGCTCGCGAACAGATATTCACGGAAGAGGGAATCGAGCTACTGGATACACGGGAGAGCAATCGGGAGGAAGAATTAAGGGCCCAAAGGAGTAAATGACAGAGTCCAACCTCGCCTCAAGCCGCGTGTTATTATTTTTATTAATTTTGCCCGTCATTCGGTAGCTATATTCACAGCCTCTGGCCCTCCATTCTGAGAATGAGAAAATCATCCGAAGTGGCTTTTTTTGCATCCAAACTCAAATTTCATTATTAGTCGCCGATTGGTCCTACGTAATAGTTTTTTGTTAGACTACCTCTGGAATTGAACTGCGAAATTAAATTGTTCGAAATTTTCAAAAACAAGTATCCTTGCGAAATATTTTTTTCTCAACCGATTAACTTTTTAGCAATTTATTTCCATTCCATGGTTTTTTTTCACTGGGTGTAAAAGCAGTAGAAAATATTAGTTTCAGTGAAGATTAAATCACAAAAAAATTTTCGTTTAATTTTATTTTACATTGTTTGTTCTGACATATTTTTGGAACATTTTTTTTAATTAAAAAAAAAGTAGCATAGCATGTCGGTGGTATAAGAGTCTATTGTATTCTCACAAAGGAATTGTAGGCTATATATTATAGGTTTTTATCTGTCCTACTTTTAAAAATTATCCTCAAAATATACATTTACAGTTTCTTACTATTGTTTTTACTATTCCGACAGCCGCACACAAAAGCAACCACTCATTTTATCTCAACACAAATATTATATCTCCTAAATAAAAAAACTTACTTTAAAATGCAAAACTAAATGCAAACCAACTACAAAACAAAGTTAAAAAGGAACATCATGAAGTTGAGCAAGAAAATTTTTATTGAAAAAACGCATAACAATTTGATTTGAGCAAAAAGAGAGAAGCATTTTAGTATTCCATTCTGGTTAAAAAAAAAATTTTTGGCAAAAAAGAATATCAAGTCTCAATATCGAAATACTTTGGCAGCGTTGCACATCTCATTAGACTTATTAAATTTTGTGCAATAAACTTTTTTGTCAGCGACGCAGCACGTATTCGGGTGCTGATCGGAACCTGCAAGCCCAGTAATTCGGTCCAATTCCGTGGTCCATGGTGATTTCGGCTATCTTTCATAATCGGTCAGACCCGCCTCACGCCACAGACCGAAATCCATAATGGGATGAAATTAAGAGGAGACGTGCCCTTCGCTAATCTATTAATTCCTACACGCGATATCGGGCGTCGAAAGAAACGAGTTTTCACGAACAAACCGTAAAATATTGGACGAGAGGCCTTCGACCCTACTTAACTTTTTCGTATCATTTTTCTCTTATTCTTGTACTGTTTAATTCAATAATTACGAAATTGCACTCGACAACACTTTAGTATTGCTCATTTTTGAGTCTACAACTGATATGTATTTTTAAATTATCTCGTTCACTCAATTAACTTAACATGCTTTAAGAATAATCCCAAAAGCATCAAAATGAAACGAAATCTATGTTCAAAAAGTGAATTAACAATCGTAACAAATTAAACATTTAATTTTTTTTTTTTTTTTGAAATATTTTTTAAACATCCCTCCTCTTGAAGAAAATTAAAAAATATGATTTTTCATTAATGCTGTTGATTACTTTTGAAAAGTTTGCTGCTATCAGAACTCATACTTTGAACATCATCGCTAAAATGTTAGGACAAATGTATATGAAAGGCAGCAATTATGGTGTATACAGTTAAGAAGGTTTATTTAAACGTACACATCCACGCTACAAAAAACTTGTAGAAGCAAAAGCGCAAACGTATGAAATCAGAAGGGAAAGGCATGAAATCAAGAGGCCAAGAATGAAACACGGACAGACAAGTGGACCTGGCGCTAGGGCTCATTACGATGATTGGCAGATTCAATTAACGAGCCCCCTCCCCCTCCTCTTGTGCCTGGGGCCCCTCGCTTCGAGGTCAGCAGGGCTTAACCTCGACTAAATATTATTAATAATAATCAGCTCATTACGGGCTCCATTAATTATCCGCTCATGAAAGACAGCATCAGGCAGGTCCCTCGATCGGTCCATGATCCTTCGAAAATCGCGATCCAGCGCATTACGTGAATCACGCGGATGCTCAAGTAATTTGTCGGGGGGTAATTGATCAAGGGAGCTCATTAAGGTCAACCTATCAAAGCTCTCTCAATACACACTCGCCACTGTTTTTCGACCGGTTAAGTAGACCCAAGACTTATTTTATGACATAATTGATTGAAGAATTTAAAAACGCGGCGCACTTTGAAAAAAATTGCATCCAGATTATTAATTTTCAATTTCATTTTTAAATTCGATTCAAAGAATGTTATCATACACTCACAAAATTATTTGAATCACAATCACCGTTGCAGTTTTCGAACATAGTTTATAACATTGAAAAAAAAAAAAAAATTCTTAAAAGGACTTTTAATTAATTGTGTAAGGTCTAATTTAATTAAGCAGACAGAAGAGAGGTACGCACTTAATTCTGAAGAACTGAAACTTTTCGTTATTCGACATTGGAGAAATATATTTACAATTATTGGAAAAAAAAGGAAACGGAAGAATACTAAAAAGCGATCTGCGGACGCATCTGATTCATTTTCCTTGGACGATCGTAAAGTAGTAGGTAATTACGCTGCGCATGCCGCCAAAGGGAGCTTCACCGGCGAGATTTCGAAAAGGCGAAAGCAAAGCACTTTCGGGCCTACAAATAAGTGCACTGTATTAATCGATTTAACAAACTCATTATCGATGAAATATTTCAAACGTTTACCGCGCGCGCGGCGCGAGAACGCTACCTTTCCTCAGGACAGGGCACTGAGAGATGGTATTAGTGCTTGGCACCCCTGCGGTTTGATTTACGAGCGCACGCTAACGAGCTCGCTCTATACTCTCTTGCGCACGGTACATACGTGCGTGCACTATATAAACTCGAAATGGCAGAAGCATGTGTTTTTAATCTAACGATGTCCTTAACACCTTGAACCAAAAGCCTTAAACAGATAACGAAGTGAGTTTAAAAAAATATTCTACACTTTTGGTCGCTTTCTATTAATTGAAAATATTTTGAATAAATATTAGATTTATTCAATCAAACGTATACGCAATTTTTCAATTTTAATTTTACTTCATTCATATTCATTGTTGCAACAATTTTATTTAACAACATCTCAAATTATTGTTATTTTTGGATTTTCATTTAAAATTCTGTATGCCAAACTTTTTTATTTTCAAACAAGTATTGCTTTTAAATTTGAAACATTGCAAAAGTATATGAATATGTAATACAAGAATATATTTTATGTTGACAACGGTGAGGTTTAAAAGAAAAGATGAAGAGGACTGTTTTCGGATCTGAGCCCGGGGGCTGATTGGTCTGTATTTGGTAGTAATTAAGGCTCCGGCAGCAGCCATTAGCGACAGAAACCGAACAACATTGTCTTATACAAAAGCCGCTTGCTACGCGTAAATCAAATTGTGCAAAGAGCCACTCGACCATCTCATTAAAATCCTCCACTGTTGGTAGCTCTCTCTAGGACTCTGAACAAAAAAAAACCCATTAAATGTGTTTCTTTTACATAATCAGTGTATCATACATTGTTATAAATTTTTATAAAAATTTTGACGAATAAAACTTTTATGACTCGACATAACATTTCAGCACGATGAACAAATTTCAATAGCTCTGCAGCTTTTTTTTCTGCAGCTTCGAAATAAGTTTAAACTGTTACCGCGTGTGATTAACATGCAGTATAAACATTTCAAGATAAAAGCAGGCAACGCTTTTCATCTGGCCCAATCGCTGTTATAATCGGGGTATAAAGAACGCGCGCGTTAATCGAGCGTTAAATGAAATTCCTAAGCTGTGCACTCAACTAAATTATATTATAAAACTTTTGAGCGCGCGGGCACATTATCGTCGAGGTAATAACGCAAAATGAACGATGAACGATAGCTGAGGGAAGTGTGTAATGACGGTTAACTTCATACAATTAAACTTATATACACCCCGCTAAATTCAACGAACAACATCTTCCTTGAATCGCTTATGTACACTTAATCAACATTCAGCCTACTCAAGGAAGAATTAAACGGTGTGTTGCAATATTCGACACCAATACCAATCTAACATAATATGCTGCAGTATTGGAAACTACCGTTGATTCGGCATCGGCAATATTTAACACCAATACCAGAGATTCGATTTTTTTTATTAATAAAAACCATATTAAATACACTTCTCAAATTTTAACATGGTTTAAGATTCAAATAATATAATACATATGTCCAGTACCAATCTCAAATATTTGTCACAACCCTGAAATATATTGGTTACAAACTGCAGTACCATTGGATGTCCAGAGCATTGCCGAAATGAAGAATCTTGATTTGGTGCTGCAGTATCGGTTTTTCCTCCGTGTGCACTAATTTGTAATTCTTGCTTCTTCAGTTTTCATGACACCTTCGTGGTTGGACGACGTTTAAAAGTCCTCTCATCACACATATCCTCTTCTTTTGAATTTTTTTAGATGACCACTATAAACGCCCAATTTTATGCGAGCCCTTTCTTGATTTTTATGATCCAGGTAATTCAATTTCTTGTTCGTAACCCTTAAATATATTCAAACTGAATATATTTAATAATCGACGATGAAGCCAAGATGGACTGAGAACGCCGCTGCAGGCATGTCACTTTATTGACACAAGATCAAAACGATGAACAAAATTTAGCGTCCAGCCATATATTTTAGCGAAAATTTTTCGTGGCTTTCATGGGGTAACAATGTTGATGCGTGACGTATCTTGTCCCGTATAATTGGCACAGTGGGGGCCCCGCACAATTTGCGCAGGCCAGAGGCACACACTAGTCATGGAATGAAGAGATTTACAATGTTCCCGGCCGTAAAATAATCAATAAAATCCTTGCAAAGTAAAGAAAGGGACGTGCGGCCGTGATTTAGTGTACGCAACGAAGAATATCTTTTTACGAACTTCCACGACGACGAGTTATGCTGCGCCTGTCGCGTTGAGAAAACGATGTCGATTGCAGCGCCACGCTAATCAAGATATCCGACAAACGAGACGCAATTGGAACCCAATAAAAAATGTTTGTCCATTGGGGTTGTATGTTTCCGATCGTTATTTTTACAATTCGAGATAAATAACGATCGGAATAATAAAACGTCAAGTTTGAGATTTAGAGGAGCTAAAAAGGAAATGAAATTCATTTTATTATTGATAAAAGAATAGAGGTTGCACTGAAGAGAGTAAAAACGATTTTTTCGTGATTTTATATGAAGTCACCTTGGAATTTAACATCGTAGTGGGAGAGAAAGAGAGAGAGAGAGAGTAAAATGTACTGAAAAATACAAACTGACGTTTCATTAATTAGTTAAATGCAAAATTGATATAATTACAAGGGCATGGCATAAAAATTGTTTCACTAATTTGAAACTTGATAATGAATTGAAATTAAGCGTACTCAGAAATAGGTATACATATGTATTACGGGAGATAAATATTTATAAGTCATGAATATATTTCCACGAAGACAAACGTCTATTTGGCAGTAGTGACGTTGACGTGTGTCGAGCAATCCTCCTGCTGCGCTATAATTTGGATATATTTTAATACCGTTACAGCTTACTGCTTTTACGTCAAAGACAATTTTTTCCATTTAAACAATACACAAATTTGATTAAACAACTTTAATACAATTATAAATTCAGTATCAGAATCATCCAAATTTAATGTACAACATTTTATTGTAAACAAATTTAAAACAAAAAAACAGTATGATTATTAAGAAATTGTATAAATTGTTATAGTTTTAAAAATAAAACATACAAACTTGAATTCAGGTGCGTCCAATTTCTGAAAGAGCGGTACGCCTTTTCTTAAACGAAAATGACACCAGTGCGTTGACGTTCTTCGCCACCACCAAATGCAATTTCACTCCTTCAAATAGAAGCGGCGGCTGCTGTGATTTTCCCGCAATTCTCACCGCGTTATCTTGGATTCTGAAATTGAAACTTGTGTTATTGTATAAAATAATGACGCCGTACCTTGTAAAATAATAATACCAGATACGTGTGAATATTCTTGCAACAATTTGTGAGAGGTGTAAATGAAACTCATCAGCATTTTGAAATGGAGGATTAAATAACTGTGATAAATTAACATCAACTGGGTCCTCATCTGGAAATTATCTTGACTGAAAATTATCTTGTCTTTTGGTTATAATGGAAAAAAAAAACTTATTTACATCAGCTTTCTGTTTTTTAAATTTTTTTGCGGCAGACAAATGGAAATTGGATCCCAAACAAATTCCAACAAATTGATTTCGATGACAATTTATTTACAAAAATTGTATTTTAGTTAAACGTCCAAATAGAAGTATCATTATCTTTTAAGAAAAATTCTTCAACTATTTGGAGATCTAACTGTATACTTGTCATAAACATATTTTAATTCATATGCTTATACAATTCTAACGATAAAATACATATAATTAAACATAAAATTACATATTTAAATGAATAACACATTTTGAATATAAAAAAGCTCTCTTTTTTAGTAACTCGTAAATTTTGTTTAAATTGAATTACAAATTGTATAAAGTTGCAACAAGAAATAAACAAGAGAACATCTGGTTTTTCCGTTCGGCAATCATCAAGTGACAAAATTTTAAAAATGATCAAACAAATTAAATATGTGTGACAAGTTATTGAAAATGTGACGTATGTACTCAATATAGTACATCTCAATGTACTTAATAAAAATATAACAACAAAATTAGCTCGTAAAAGCAATGGGTTTAGGAGAATCAGTGAAGTCAGTGTTTGAGTGCGTCATCTCGACATTATTTACAATTTTCAAGACTGTCGGCAGTATTGTTCTATACTTGTTGACTACAGTTATTGTTTTATTATCCTTTTTGATCTTGAGTTTTGTGATTTTGGTCATGTTGGGCGTCATACCACCACCTGGAGATGGTCGCACAATTAATGATCGAAGATTCGGTGACAGACAATAAAACTATGGACTAAGCGGCTAGTTGCTGCACGTTTTGACTTGAAACTGTTTTTTTACTTCAAGTAAGTTCATTACTGGGCAAATAAAATTTTCATTTTTCATTAAAAAACCACAGCGTACAGTTTGCTTTATTAAAATTAATTATATTCTAGTATAATGAAATGTGAATTTTATCCAACCGACCACTATGCAACATTTCATTTCCGGTCACAAATTATGCCTATTGCTTTCTTCAGGTTAACATTTTTCATTTGCGAATTATTATACAAAATTTAATTATCTGTTTGATTACTCGGTATGTAACTCATTTTTGGTAACCAATTAAACCGTCTTCTTATTAGAGTGTATTACAACTTTTTTTTATCAATTTTTGCTTAGCATTCTTCCATTGAAATTAATTTTAAAAATTAATCCAATTATTTATCGCTTTTATAATGCAATTATAGAGAATGTACATTAGTAATCAATTGGCCAACAATTATAAATCATTTTTGAATAAGACAACAGTATATACAATTCCGTATGATTAATAGCAATTAGCAGTGATACAAAAAATATGTCTATTTCCTTCTTTTTTGCTCTGTAATTGTCCTTTTAACAAATGGAGACAATTGTTTCTCATATAGTCTATCACATTCACACAGATAACTTTGTAATAAAACAACAACAGTGCGTTTACTCAAAATAACTAATATTATAATGCACATTCAAAAAATTAAAATAAAAAAATAAAAACTTGAGATGTTTTAACATAGTACATTAACTAAAAAGCTCATCTGCCTTACATGTAATTAAAAAAAAAAGATAAAAAAACTAGACAATCATTCCAGTGTTAACATAAGCGTAGTTTGCTGTCTTTCATTTTCGCTTTCGCGTTATTCATAATCGTCAATGTTTCAGGTCAAAAATTTCTATCAACAATGGTTCAACGCTGGATGGATTGACGTTCAGATAAACGCTCACAACTTCCTCGTTCAGTCGGTGTAGTTCGGAAATCTTCTGTATCAGTTTTAAAAACACCGATTTCGCTTCGCAACCTGGATAAACACTTTCCAAGTATCGTCGCAAAAGATAGTAATATGAATTCTGGAACAAATATAAACAAATTCGATTAAAAATTTCACGTCAAACGTTCATGTTTAGCGTTCAAATATAATCATATAAAAATCTTCGTGGTTGTTTTATTTTTAATTCAACTATCGTACCTGTTCCAATTTAATTACGTCGCTGTGTACAACTTTAGGACGATCTGGTGTGAACAAAGCTATGGCACTTAAAATGAGAATGATACTTTCTTCCCTCCATCGTGAATCAAATGTTCGAACGAAATGGGCATGTTCTTTATACAGGTTACCTTTTGCCTCTTTCAAAACGTCCACTTTTACATCCATCATCTCTTCTTGGCTCCGAGGTATCCTCCACGTGTCTTTATCAGGATCATAACTTAGAGCGGATCGAAGGATCATCATCTCTGTACAGCCTCCTTTTAACAAAGCTAATTGATCTTCCTGGCACATATTCTTAAATGCATTGATTTTTTTTGACATTTTGATTAAGCGACGAATAGCTATTGCGGTCAAATTTATCATATCCAGAAGAACGGGATTGGACTCATTGTTTTTTCCCTGAAATCATAAAACTATCAATTAAATTGTTCAATTATTTCATTTTTATGAATTTTTAAAAGCTTTTCATTTCTCGTCAAGTGTTCATGATCAAAATTGAAATTTCATATTTTACTTTCAAAATTTATTATTGTGATACAAGGTTTCGAGGCAGTCATTGTAATCGACTGTCGATAATGTGACTGATGAGTTCTTCCTTTCTTTTTTATTATTCAAATCATGTTTGAAATTTTTTTTCTTGATTTTTAATTTTGATCAATTTCTTCTAAGTTTGACTCCTATTTGACTTTATATTTTAATAATATAATAGCTCACATTGAATCGATATTCCTCGCCAATTAAATTTTTCATTTCATCGTCCAGTGGTTGTAAAAGAGCTTTATTGGCCACAATTAGTTCATTCAACTTGGCTCTTTCAGAATCGTTGAGTTCTCGACTACTAAAATTGTCACCAAACGACGAGTAGGCCGAAAATTCCAGCTTGATTGCTTCGCACAGAATCGATTCTATCGAATTGGCCGCGGTCGGCGAGCTGAAATCAAACATTAACATTTTGTTAAACAAACATCAGCGCTGTATTCATCACATTATTCTAAATTTCAGTCCTTGTTTTACCTTTGCTGAACAACATTTAGAACGTCTCTGGTAACATCACTTTGACAAGAATGTTTCCCATCTGTTCGAGAGATGCTCTCCGGCGCAGAATTATTAATCAAATCCTTCAAAATTGGATTCTTTTCGCAACCCTGTTTGTGAATCGTGCACAATTTCTCCTGTTGGAGTTTTGCCATCGTCTCCTCGTCAACACTGTCTTCTTCACTTTTTTGCACCTCGTCGAGTTGTGCACTCCGCTTTAAAAACTTCACCACCTCCTGATCCTTCGAAATCCTGTCAATCATCTCGGACTCCATCAACATCTTAACCACTAGATCCTGGTTATTTTGCACGATCCGTTGCATGAGATCTGTGTTTCCGACCAGTTTGCAAACCAGTTGAGGATCCTGCGACATCTGTGCCAACAAGCTCTCCGAACTTGCCAACTCGGATTTTGAACGTTTGTCCTCCTGATTCAATTCCACCTCCTGTTTCAATTTCCTCGACTTTTTCTTATCGTTAGATTCGTCTTCGGCCGGTTGAGACCTACCAAATTCGTATTTAACGAAATTTAAGTCAGACTTGCCAGTCTTCAACATTTCTAAAGTTTTTGAACTGACGATGTCGTTGTTCTCTGACGGACTAAATGGACTAGGCACGCTTGCTGCTGCAACTGGACTCAGACTGTCCATCCCGGACGGTCGCTCGCTGGCTTCAAGCTCGACGTACTTTTTGCCTGAATCCCAGAAGTACGTTTCCGAAACAAGACTGCTAGACGTCGTGGACGCCTCGGGAGAATTGTCAGCTTCCTGGGTCAGCGACTCCTCGTCCTGGCTAATGTCTTCGTGCTTGTGCTTTCTGTCGTCTGATTTTTGGGTTTGTCTGCGACGTTTTTTCGCGCGATTCAGCTCAATTTTTTGACGTTTCAATGCCTTATCCTCCTCGGACATAATACACTCCTTTCGCATGCCGATGGCAAAGCACTTCTCCAGTCGACATTTTTGGCAGAACCGACGTGTTACAGATGTGATAGAACAATTTTGGCTGAAAGGACATCTAAAATCCTGCAAACATTTTGTAAAATTAGTCAAATGAAATACTATTTTTTTTACTTCAACTATAACAATTTTATTCCCATTTTTAATGCTATTTTAAACTCGACATAATAGGATTCTTCCCTTTTGTTTTATTCATTTTATTTTAGATCTTTCAATTAAATAAGTCGTGATTAAATAAGAGACTGAAATGAATAAAATTTTATGATAGAAAAAATGTTGTAGATCTAGAATATTAAAATGTTGCTTTATAAAATTAAAATTGACAAACAGGAATGACGAAGTATGCGAAATTAATTTTGAGTTCGTGATGATTTCAAGGATAAATTATTTTTAAATACTGAAATCATCCTAAAAGTATTTTACACCCAAAATTTGTTTCAAAGAAACACAATTTTTTATTTCATTCATTCATTTTTTTTTTTTTTAAATCAAAATCATTGAGAGAAAAAATCCAAATTTACCAGGATAAAACATTATGTCAACAAGAATATGCAAATTAAAAAAAGGACCCTGGAAATTATTGAACTATCGAATTGCCTAATGTCATTGCTGTCAACAGACCTTATTTTTAAGAGCGTTTCTACGGAAGAATGCCTTGCAGCTTTCACAAGACACGGCGTTAAAGTTGTAGCCTAGCGCCCGATCGCCGCAGACGCCGCATATTTTGTTGATATCCTTACTCTCATTGTCATCATCCATCTCTCCGTCAAGCACACTCTGCTAAATGTCAATTGACATTATCAACAATTATTTCACCTGACAATACTCAAAATGCCGCGTTGACTGTATCCACCGTACTCTTCGACCAATAATTCAACTGGATCGGCTCATTATTAAACTTTGAACCTCGCGAGGTTATTTATCAGCTTGATTATTTTTTACTGCTCTCGATGGACAGCTCATTTTTTATATTTTTTTTTCTTCCTACGATAGGTTGGCGGCGCACTTGTGATTTAACGTCATTTAACCTGTGACTACTAAAAGAGATATAGCTGTCGGACTGATTGTTCCCTCTGTTGATACAGTAGAGTCGAGAAATGAAAATGAAAGCAAACTCAATCACGATCATTTATTTAAACTCAAGTTTTGTTTACTTTTGAACAAACTTGTTTCATAGAATGTTCGAACAAATCAAGTTTCTAAACTTGAAAATACTGTTTCTTTCTCAACAAAAGTCGTTGTTCAAAATCTGGTCTCAGTTCCGTTGATGGAATGTAGATGTCTCTGTTGATACCAAAGAACCTACGGTCGGTAATTGTATTACTGATAATTTGGTTTTCATCGTTTTCCCCGTCAGATGTCGCTACCGTGCACTTTACCAAGATCTTTGATGAAGTCATCAGAAAAAAATGCGGTCGAATTTAGAATGATCGAATTGTTGTGAAAACACCAGAGGATAATCTAAAATTAAACAAAGAAAACAAAATTACAGGTACTCGCAGATTCCAATCCAATTGTTATAATTTGGTCAGCGAGATTAATTAAACTAGTTTTTGTTTATCCAAATCTATATAACGTAAAATATAAATCTGATCAGAGTATGATAGAGCGCAGAGCTCAGAAAGTGCGCAGAAAAATGCAGGACTCGTTCCTCGAACTTGGAATCAATACTTCTATTTACCTTCCAACCTTGCAAATAAAGCCATTGTACTCTATCAAGAAAGCCAAGTTCATCTCAACTTTACTCTCCAGGAATTGTCTTTTGTGAGAATTGAACAAAAAATAAATAAACAAAGAAAAAATTTTTAAAAAGCAAAATGAACAGTAAAAAGAAAACAAAAAAAAAAGAAAGAACAACGAGGAAACAAAGGAGAAACCGATTATTATTGGCAGAAGAATATTTTTATAATAAAATTCTAGCCAAATGAATAGGAGCACATTTTGAACACATGTTAAATGTTAAGAATGTGCGTGTATCTGGGAAGGGCCCTGTTTTACAGAAGTGTACAGTCTCTTTGATTCGCAGGGCTTAATGGATCGATAAAACTTGCCGGCGACAAATGGAACATTGGCATTGATATAACGAGGGTAGATTGTGGGAGGCGTCGAGCCAGGTGGTCTCACTGAATCCCAGGCTAGAACCCTTTCGGTGTCGGCCCCTCATAGGCGTCGCCAGCGAGGGCTCCCAAAGACTAGCATAAAATGCGGAACAGAGAAAGCAGCCGCGCGCCAAATATGAAATTTCAGCCGTCTTTCAGCGTCAAGGCCGCAACACACACGCTCGCCGACCGTATGTCCCAGGGGCGTACCAAGCGTTGCTTGCCCCAGCATCCTCCGGACTCGAAACAAGCTTCAGCACGTGGCTACATGGGTCGTCCCTCGCTGCTAACGTGCGTTTCTCGACAGGGCGTTTGCCGCGCGATGGGCAAGCCACGGCTTCGCATCGGCGATGAAAATCGTCCTACTTTGCTCGACTCCTCCCAGCTCTCTTTCGCTCCGCGTGCTGCGCAACAATAAACTGTTACCGAGGTTCTTTACAATCTTTTAGTTGTTGCTGCGATACAGCGCGGACGAGTTCGTTCAGCAAAATCGACAAGTTTTGGCCAGCTATAAACAAACCAATGTTATCCTCGTCATTGGTTCTCCGAGTTACAAATCATAGATCTTATACAAAGTATACTGTCACAGTATAACGAGGACAATCATTAAAAAAAAACATTTACAAGTGTGTTTATGTTCTGATTAACATGCATTTCTGTTACTTAAACATGAATTCATATTAATTGAGAAAACATTTGCATTAGCATTTACAGGAATTTTTCGTCGGTTCAATATCAACAGGAATTGTTTGTTTCATTTACAGGAATGTACTACGTTATTGCTACAAAATAGCACATCTCTCGATATTATACCCCAATAAAATTGGACATTATTTTCACTTCGAGATTGGAAAAATGTTTTCCCGTTTTTTTTTTCCCCACGCCTCCTTTCTTCCAACTGGTACTAACTGCTTTTTTTAGAAAACTTTTCCACAGCCCAATAATTCTACTTCACAATATTATCAACTCATTTCGTCGTCTTTCAGAAAATATTATTCATCAATAACAATCCTCCAATAAATAACCAGGCTTGAAAAAGTTCAAATCTACATAGAAGAGTATATAGGTAGCGTCACGCTTGATACTTGGCGCGAGACACTATCGTGTCTCTAGATTAATATTTCTATTGTGTCCATTCATATTGTTCGAAGAATGTTTCCTATACAGAGATCAGGTAAAACCTCTAGCTTGTTTGAACTTTTGGATCAATGCTCTGAGAAAATTCCGTTTCCCTCGTGTTCCCAAAATAGACGCCAAGCTCGAAATCGCTCGTAGAGGCGACTGATCGGTCGGGGCTGGAACAAAAGCAACGAGTTATGAGAATGGAACTTAGGTTAGGGATAGTGGTGTGTTGATATCTGGACTTGAAATAATTTGGAAACCCACCTCCGTGCGTTGAAGGACTTTCGATTGGGATCGCGGTGTCTTGCGACCTCGCGAATCAACGAACGCGATTAACCGAGTAGGGGGTGAAATCGGCAGGCAGGCACGGGGGTGGGCGTCCTGACCCCGCGTACGCCCCTGTGCTCACGGAGTGGTACGAAGCCGGGCTGGCGCAACGACGCGCACCGACCAATGGCGAGGCTGACGCGACGCTCTGTCCTCGTCTGATCGTCGGACCTCTCGCTTGCTCCCCTCTACTTTCACCAGATCAAGCGGGCGGCCGCCTCAGTTCGCCTTGTGGACACACCAAGTGAGGCCACGTTTTTGCCCTGGAACACGCCTGTTCTTGCTCTCCTCGTCGTCCGATTTACCCGTTGACGCAACGTTACTGATATACGCGCGCCGCGCCTCGAGAGCCACAGCGACCGACTGGGAAACGCGCCAACCGACTGAGACACAGAGACAAGGTGTCGTTGTTGTGTGCATCGCCGCGCGACCTCTTTGTTCCAACGAGGAGGGTTCCGAACCGCCGGCGAGGGGTCTCTCTTAGGGCCAACCCGCGGGTGTGCAGTGCTCGAGGGTGTCCGTGCCGACGCACCGTCGGGTACCTTTCGTTCGCCAGCCGACAACGCGGACGGAGCCCGTCACATCAGGTCGTCCATAACTCGGCACTGGCGGCAAATTTGAATTGCCCATACTGTGATTTGCCAAAATTTTTCAAAGGAGAAGATGATTTTTTAGATACCGCTATTTAAAGATCAACCACAATGGTCAAAACGGAGTACGAGGTAAACATGAAAAAAAATAAACATTTTTTTGTTCTACTTCTTCTTCAAGTATACTTTTGTTTCTTTTATTGTTATTGTCAGTTTTGTTTTGTGGGATGTAGTTTGAGTCGGCCGAGTTCGGTGTAAATTTGTGGATGATGTCACTGTCCGGTGCTTACGTTTTCGCGCAGTTTATAAATACGGTCGCAAGGGCCGGGACTCGCAAAACACGAGAAGATGCTCCCTCGCGAAAGCACGTGCTGCCAGGAGTTAGGTGGAGTCCGATGTACTCCGAAGTGGGTGGAGGCTGAAACATCGCGAGGCCTTCTGCATTATCGTGACTCGGATTCGGGCTTTAGAGGTGTGTGCGTGTAAACGCGCGGGCTGCTTCGAGTGGGCGGGTGCCACCGTGAGTGTGTCCTCTTGACAAGCAACGTCGAATCAGGGACGTACCTACCAACACGTGGCGCCCCCCTTTCTCCCTCCAAATATCATGCTGCCTAACTACAAATCACATTTATTAATTAATACAATGTTTACGTTCATTCATTTACTTTACATACACATTGTTATTATTGTTATTTTTATTTTTATTGTTTTGATTTGTACTTTTTTATGTGATTGTTTGTTTTTTTTACAGTTTATTATTTTTTTTTTTTTATAAATTTGCAAAGTTGGAAAATTCAATTAAACTTGTAAATTGCATAGTTGAATGAAAGTTATTTTGCAGGATGAAGAATTTTTGTTTGGTATTGTTGGCAGTGCATGTAATAACGTTTTAAACGAACGGGCAGGATTTTGTCCTGCACGCACAACACAAGTGTCGAGTACGTTTGTTGTCCTTGTTGGTACAATAGGAGCGTCTGCCTCGCTCGCACCAACGCGTTAAAACTTCCTCTCTTTAGACCGTCTGTGCGCGATTTCAATGCAGCCGTATTGCGCGCGCCAGGTAGCAGCTGCTCGAACCTTTTTGCTAGGGACACACAGGAGTGTAACGCGACAGTTTGGAAAAGGATCAATGTTACGCTGATTTCTGTCACCCTGAAAAAAAAAAAAAAAAAAAAAAAAAAAAAACAATTTTTTGTTGTTTATCACAACTTCGCTTGACAAGATTTTGCAATGAAATTTAGACAAGTTCTATTTTAGCTCATATTTTCTACCAATTTTTAATTGTTAGAATCAGAATGAATTGTAGTAAGGTATTTTGAAATAATTTAAACAAAAATGGTGATGAAAATTGTGAGCGCGGATTCGATGTTCATTTATTTAAAACTTTTTTCATCAGATTATCCTCTCTAATTTTTAACTAATTTTCTAAAATTATCAATTTAGCAATTCATATTAATTAACCTCATTCTTCTCTCATTAGCAAGACGAGATTGAGGAAAATGCAGAGCTCAATATCTCAGGTCAGCAGACGCAGGATAGCGTGGACCAGCAACAGCAGCAACAACTGGAGCAACAGCAACAAAGCAGTGTCTCGCAGATTAGGTTTTTGAACACAAACGCTCTGCAGCAACTGCAGCAGCAACACGTCAATCAGGATGTCGCTGCTCAGCAGCAACAAGCGCAACAACAGTCGCAGGTCATCACACTGCAACAATTGCAGAACTTTGTGCCTTTACAGCAGCAACAACAGCAGCAACAGCATGAACAACAGAGGCAGCAGACTATTTCCGTCCAAGCATTGCCCCAACAAATATTTCAGGCATGTTTCTAATATGAGACTATCCAACTGAAATAGATGTTACATTAATTTTCTATTTTTTTTTAAGTAGGATTAAAATTTTACTTTGATCTTTATTAACATTTTTTCCTCTAACTTAACCGGACGAATTTTATATTGCAGAGCGCGCAGCTGGTCGGAGGCCAAGCAGCACAGCTCCAGCAACAGGCTCAACAAGCTCAGCAACAAGCCCAACAACAAAATCAGCAGGCACAACAGGCGCAGCAGGTGCAGCAACAGGCGCAACAGCAACAACTGAGTTACAGTGTAATCCCTCAGATGCAAACGGTAAACATCGACGGACAGGAGGCGCTGTTCATCCCGTCTTCGGCAATGTCCGCGACGAGCCAACACCAGAGCCAGCCAACCATGCAGTTTGCTGGCAGCCAGCTGACAAACCAGCAAGTCCAACTGGCCAACCAGCAGGTTCAACTGGCGAACGGCCAGACGATCATTGCACCTCAGCCTGTGAGTCTAATCAGAGCTCCGAACGTTTTTCCAACGTCGATCATTCAGAACATTGGCGGACAGACTGTACAACTGCCGACGGGTTAGTTTTTTTAGAAGAATTTTATCCTTATAAAAAAAAAGTGATTCAGTAGTATAAAAAATGAGAACCAATGACGTTTATTGTTTTCATTATTATTAAAATCTAGTTGAATCACCTGTTTTTTGTGAGATATTTTAAACAATGTTTCATTAAAATTCAATTATTTTGATTGCCGTTTTTATGTAACGACCGTTTTTGTTTTTCAGGGCAAAGTCTGCAAGTTAGGCCCTTGCAGTTCCCGATGCAACATGTACAGCAAACTGTGCCCGTTCAAGTTCCAGTCACTGCCAGCAACGGACAGACGGTATACCAAACTGTTCACTTTCCTGTTCAAGCGCTGTCCAGTGTTTTCAATATGCCAACTACTGCTCAGATGATACCACAAATTACTCAAGTGAGTCTCTTTGAAAACCCAACAAACCAGCTAAACCGCAAACAATCAATTAAAAATTCCTCAATTTATTATAATGTTTTTGATTGTAAAATGTGATTTCTTCTTTCAGCAAATTCCACAAGTAGCACAAATAATCACCCCGGGTGGTCAAATCCAGCAAGTTCAAATAGCCAATCTGTCTCAATTACAAGGATTACAGGCAAGTTCGGATATCTCAATTGAAATTAGGAAGATTGCGATCAATCGGAGACGTTTGACTGATGACTAATTGTGCATTTTTCTCGAAACCTTAGGGTCAGCAGGTAGCGCAACAAGTGGCGGCTGCTCAACAACAGGCGCAGCAACAACAGAGTCAACAGCAAGTTGTGCAACAGCAGCAACAACAGCAGGTACAACAAGTCGTGCAGCAAGTCATCCAGCAGCAGCAACAACAGCAGCAGCAACAAGCGCAGCAGCAGGTCCAGCAGATTCAACAGCAGGTCGCACAACAGGTGCAACAACAAGGGTCTGCTGCGACGCCTGCCTCTACCGTCTCCACCTGGAGCACTTCCGCGAGTGGTCCTAATAACGTACAGGTGTGAAATCGATGGACAAAATAATAAACAATAAAAATAATGAAACTTAATGGCTTGAATTGTTTTAAATTATAGTCATTAGTACCCTCAAATTGTGTTTCAAAGAAACGCGGTTTTCAAATCTGGTCTCATTTGTTTTAGGTAGTAGGAATTCAGTCCCTGGCAAGGCCCGTTGGTGGTAACACGAATCTGATCACTAAAGACGGTCAAAAGATCGAGGTTCAAACTCTGTCAGCGATAGGCAGGTCCGGCGAACACGAGATCATGAAGACAGAAAACGACCAGATCAAATTAACGAGCATCGATGCAAGTCAACTGGCCAGCGGCCAAGTTATACATATCCCAACGGCGCAAACGAACACACAGAATAACATGCAGCCGATCACAATAACCGGTGCCCAAGGCCAGCAACTCACTCTGATCCCAGCGTCGGCTTTGACGTTAGCAGCGCAGCAGGGCAACGTGATGAGAGGCATGAACCTGGGCGGGGGTGTGATGCAGCTGCAACCAGGCGGCGGTCTCAACACGGCTAACGGTTTCCTTCAGTCGATCCCTGTGCAGAATATCCCAGGGATCGGCAACGTCCAGGTGATCCCGGCAACGGCATTGCAACCGTCCGCTGTGCAGACACTGCCAACGGGCAATGCTTCAGCCGCTTCCCCGATTGTTGCCACTGCGACGGCAGGCCCGACGACCACCACGCTTCACTTTGAGTCAGTTGATCAACCGAAATGGCAGATCCTTCAGACGATACAGCCCAACGGCGCCATTACTACCACCACCCCTGCGACTCAGCCGCAACAACCCCAGCACCAAATGAACGTGCAACAAAACGTCGTCTCGGTAGAACCTGATCCCAAACAGCACAGACGAAGGATACCTTGTACTTGTCCCAATTGTGGTGACGGCGATAGGTAAGGAACTCGTGTAATTGAACTTACTAATCAATGTCGCAGGAGATGAAAACACTAATTGTTTCTTGGTTTTTTGTAGGAATCGTGACATGACAAGGAAGAGGCAGCACATCTGTAATATTCCGGGATGTAACAAAGTGTATGGTAAGACGAGCCATCTGAGGGCTCATCTGCGATGGCACACAGGTGAACGACCATTCGTCTGTAGCTGGATATTCTGCGGCAAAAAATTCACCAGGTCGGACGAGCTTCAGCGTCACCGCAGGACGCACACCGGCGAGAAGCGGTTCCAATGTCCCGAGTGCACGAAGAAGTTCATGCGCTCGGACCACCTTACCAAACACATCAAGACGCACACGAAAATTCGCAGCACGGTAACTTGAAACTTTGCTTTTTTTTAACACTGCGATTGACAAGTTTTGAATGACATTGTTGAATCGGAGACGTTTGTGGGATGATGTCTTTTATGGTCATTATTTTCCCATCGAATCGACTTGTGTGACTCTAAGTAATAAAGTGTCTTTCTCTATTGTCCTTTCCATGACCTTCAACTAGGAAGCAGCGACATCGACGCAAGAAGGCTCGTCAGACTCCCAGTCATCAAACGAAGAGAAAATAATCATTTATCGCAAAGAATCGAATGAGCAGGCTGACAACATGATGTCCGAACAAATGGAAATTGCTGATAATCAGGCGTCTAACCATATTTCAAATGAATGAACAGATTTGTCTACTTTTCTAGGAGAAATCACTTAACATTTCGACTCTGATGGACAAATCTTATTGTCGCTTTTGTAAATCGTGATTTTTAATCTAACTTGAGTTTTTTTAAGATGAACATTTTCGTTTGTCTGTTCGTTTACCGGGTAAACAATAAATATTTTACTCGGATCTAATTTGAGTCAATTTGTCCGACCATCAGAATCGAAAAGTTTGTCTGTCCTGATGGTTCTCCATTTGATGTACTTTGGATAGTTTATAACACCGAAGTAGCCTTATGAAATCATTTAAATTGAATATAGTTTCAAATGAATCATTGAATTAGGTAATGATTTTGGTGCTATTTAGATTAATGTTGAATCGGTTCAAAATGGAGAACATATCGGTAAATAATAGAAAAAAAAACATGATATACGTAAAAATATTCTACGATCCTATATTTGTATTAGACAAAAATTGATGGCGGTGTTTGACACTAATATAAAAATGATTGCGTTTTACATTTTTACAGAAAAAATGTCAAATTTCTTATCAGCTTGAAAGTTCATCTTATATAATATAGAACGGATCTGATTTTTATTTGCAATAATCATGAATGCAACAAAACTTTATCATTTTTTGTGAATTTTTTTCTTCTATGAGATCCACGTAGATATTTGATTGAAAATTGATAAGGAATTTATTAAAACTTTTAGCTGCGTGAATCGAAGAGTTGAATTGAGTGTCTGATATTTGTCGACCTGAATGATTTACATTCATTGAATAGTGGCACGAATGTATCGTATTTTCTACAGAAAATGCCGATTGAACTTATATTTTTGTACAAGCGTTGTATAAAATTTGTAAATAGTGTACATCGATGTAAAGAGTTTTCCACAATTTTCCACTTTTGGAAATTTTTCTTTTCCTTTAACTTGTGTATATGAGGAGTTTATTCCGTATTAAAATTACAACAATAGTGTCTCGGTTGAAGGAACTGGTAAAATCCTTTCTGATACAAACTGTACTACATATTGTTAAATGAAAATAATATATTGTTATAAAATAATAAATATATTGATAAAATGGAGTTGACCGTTGATTCATTCATGACAATACCCTATTCTTATTTCAAATTCTAAAATGTTCAACATTAAGAAAGAAAGCTTATAGGAACAAAAAGAAAATCAATTTTTATTCCAAATTCATTTTATTACCTAATGATAAACATCTACGCGTATATTAATGTACAAAGTACAGGAAAAACGATTGTTAGTTTGTATATCATAAAAAAGTTGTTTGACAAGTTCATAAATAATTAACGTTGATGAACATACATTGCGTTCGAATGCACAAAAATGCAATCCGATGGAATATCGACCTCCGCGAGAAGTAATTCACTTAAATTTACAGTCTTCGTTTATCAGCTATGCGGAGCATTTAATTAGGACCTGGTGTATTTTCCCCAGATGTGAAGCATAAATACTGATGCGATGAACAGAAGGGACATTACGAGAACTGGAACTGGACCTCTGAAAATAAAAAAAAGACAATTGTTACAACTTCCCATTGAATCACGATTGCATCTCGGTCATGAAATGAGATTACAAAATATGTATAACGCCAAACAATGTAAGTTTATTTTAAAACAGTGCGCTCATTTAGATAACATTAATACACCGTACTCTAATTATAGAGCAATGTGCAGTTGTCTGACACACAAATCTCATAAGTCTACGTAGTCGCAAGTTTAAATCTGATATTAAAGAATAACCATTTTTTTAATAAAATAATTAATTAATCTCGAATGGTTATATTTTCCATCCAATCACTTTTCAAGACTAGATTAACAGAATTATACGTCTTATTGGATATCGGAAAGTTTTTTTTTATAAGTTGTCCTTTTTATAATTTTGTTTTTACTTTTTTCCTCTGAGCTATTTTTCACATATCTTATCAATTTCATTCTTTCACTAAGCTGCAATTTTATCGGCGATTTTCTTTTTCAATTGATTTTGTTTGTTTTGTTTTTAATATTTTTCATTTTCTATTTTACTTACACTTTGATTCCCAAAGAATCGTCTGTGTAAGAAATCCACATTCCACCAGAAGTGTTGCTTAAACGGCTTCTGGAAGTTGTTGAGGATGTGGTTTTCCTTTGTCTAACAACTCCGCTGCTTGAACGGGCTGCTGCGCTCTTGCTGACTGGGCGTCCGGAGCCAACGGTAGTCGAACTTGCTGGAGCAGGCTGTCAAATAAAGTTGCCATAATTAATTCATACACCACATAATGTACAAAAATATATATATAAAATACATAATAATTAATAAAAATAACAATCAAATGTAATTAAATTATTTCATCTTAACAATAATTTCAGTCAACCATAAACAATCTGGATGGAATTTCGTTCGAAGTTGATGAAATGTTGCAAATCAATTTCAAGTTCAAAAACTCCCAACCAAGCAATTTCAGCTCCAACAATGCAACATTTTCATGATGAGAAATTTGATAAAAACAAAACAGATTGATTAAATCTCATTAAACTCAGTGCTAACAAGTAAACTTGGGCAATATTGTTAGAACAATACGTAATAACTTGCACTTACCATGATTGAGTTTTGTTTACAGATGTTTACAAACGGCTAACAATCTGGTTGAGATGTGGAGTCAAAATGACAGACGCTTTGACAATTACCGAAACAAAGCGACGTGGAGTTTTATTTAAAAATAAAATTCAACAGAAAGTTGAATCAAACTGTTTTTTTGAAGGGTTTCACAGGTTCCAGCAGGTGGATCCTCAGCGAGCTTGGTTAGTCGAAATGCCAACGCAGAATGACTGGGGAGTGAGAGCGGCTTTTTGATTGCAGACGTGTCGGAGTCGACACACAAGCGCCTACGTATCCACGTGTTGTGCTTGCTTACACGTCACCCGGTCGCCATTGAACGCAGTAACTCGCCGCCAGGTGGCGCTGCGGTGATGCACTTGTCAAACAATTCAAAAACAACTGGAAAAACAATCAAGATTCCTCTTCAAGTTTTGCAAATCAGTTTTTGTTTCAAGATTTCCAAATTCTACAAAAAGATTTTTTTTTTTTCAATGAAACAAATTTTTACAAAACAAAAAAGTGTTTAAACAAAAAGTATCAAAAGGTGAGAAAGCTTCTAGTATAAACAAAAATGTAACAGTTATTTTCAAGGAAAGTTGTTCATCAATTGTTTACAATACGTAAACAAATAAAGTGTTTCATATTCTTAATAAATAATACAATTTTTATCGATGTATCTTAACGGTAACGGTAACGGAATACCTGGCTTAGATTCTCATATTACACACGCACACACACAATTGCTCGCGCAACTGTTAACAATATTTGTCTGCTACTTATTTTATCGTTGCAAGACGTTTGTTTGTACATTACTTAACAATTTTATTCATTTACCATCACCACAATTTATTTTTGCAATTCTTTCACTCTCCCCTCCTTGATCCTGAAAACGAAAAAAAAAAAACTTATAATAAGAAAACGCAAACGTAAACAAACCAAACATAACAAACACATGCAAACCTAAATTTACATCTAATCGTGGGATCAAATTCCGAAGGACCATCATCTTCAAATTGTATGCAAACGAGAATCATTGAAAATTGATATCTCAGCGAGATCTCTCGACCTCGCATCCTCTTTGTTCGTGGATGCGCCGGCAGATGTCGCGCGTTCGTTCATCGAACAAATTTCAAAAGTGAATGGCAAGGAGCAAAACAGCACTTACGGGGCCAACGAAAAATTGTGCTGACCGATTGCGTGTGATTGATGACGATAACGCGTGTGCGCCGACCGCGATCAGACCGACTCGGTGCGAAGCCGCGATTCGGCTGCCAGTGAGGCGCGTCCCCTCGCTCTTGTCAGCATCGTTCGCACAACGGAGCCATCAAGCCAACGACAAAGGTGCCGCGCGACAATGTCCCCGCGTTGCGATGCGCCCGCGAGTCGCCGATGATAAACCGTCGATGATTTTTGGTGAGCCTCGCGACACCCAAGGTTAATCTCCGAGTACCCCCCGCCCCGCCCCCTCCACTAACCTTCATCCTTGCCTCTAATTCTAACCTCAAAATCGATACAAGCGGGCCCGCCGTTTTTTGAGGTTATAATTAGGCGATTGGTTTGTTTTGATTGTCAAAAGCACCTTGAGTCCCTCGGCCGACGTTTTCACGCCGAGCCGTCAGTTTCTGGACGTCCGCACAGATGCGCGTGGGTGTGTGCGAGACGATTGTTATTATCGTACGATAAAACAATGCGTGTGTGTGAGATTGATCAACGTAATTTTTTATTTTATTTTTTTTTTTCTGCAACTTAATTAGTTGTTTCGAGGAAGTCAAGATGACGAAAGTTTGACTTCGTAGGCGGCCCACTCAAACAACGATGATTGCGGAAACAAAATTGTTATCGTTTCGTACGGAATTGTTTCCTCATCTTTTTATTATTTTCAATTGAAATAAATTATAATTTGTTTTATTATTTTTTTTTATTTCGTTTGACAGTTGAATTATGAAGTTGTGTTGAAATTTAATTTGCGTTTGCGGTAAAAACTGTTTTTAAAGACTTCTTAATTTAAATTTTTATTCATTTTTTCATTTATTTATCTATCTTTATTTTTTTAAAGTTTTTTATATAAAAATCAAATTATAAAGTTGTGAATTCCAGGCTTTTGTCTAACAATGATTCACAATTTATCAGAGTAAGACTTTAGTCAAACAATCAATGGGATTATGTTTTTTATTATTATTTTTACGACAGTCATAGTTAATAATAGTTTAACTTTGAAAAGTCATTTTATTTCAATTAAGAAAAATTTTAAAATATCGTTGGATGTTTTTTCTCAAAAAATATCTCATCATTAATAAATAATCAAGCGCAAAACATGATGAAAACAATGTTTGCTTTGCACAAAAATTTCATTTGATATGAAAACAGTGTTATGAAAATGTTGAAATATTTTTCTACTAATTTTTTTAGCAGAAAAAAACATTTTGTCTTTAAAAAATAATTGAGCGCGAGAAAGTGATGAAAATAATGGTTTTTATTTTGCGGGGAAAATTTGATGTAAAACGAGAACAGCGGGGTTGCTAATTTTATAATATGGATATGAAAAATTTATTTGATAAAGTGATATAATTCCGACACTACTGAAGCCATATATCTATTAACATACTTAATTAATCAGCTCAAAAATAATGTAGTGACGTATGCCTTAATCAATATAAACCTCAATGGTTCGCCTCAATGTCAAACCCAAACAAACACCAACTCGCACGATAATTTTTTCCCCTCCCAAAGATACGAAATTTAATCAACAAAATTATTTTGAAAATACCAAGAAATAAATAATCCATTTTTAAAAATGAGATGATTTTCCATTTTTCAAAATTGTTTAAAGTATTTTAATCAAAGTGTGAAAATCTTGTAGCTTTTTCGAAAGAAAAAAAATTAAAATTAAATTAAAATGAAAAAATAAATAAATAAAATTGAAAAAAAAATGGTCTTCAAAGTTTGTTTTGAAGATTTATTTTTGGTATAAAAAAGTCAGAGGAGAAGACGGAGCCGATTGGTTTCAAACGATTAAAAAGTATCGTATTACAATAATTGACATTCTTGTTCATCTAATTAATGCTTTGTATTTCATTGTTACAGGTAACGGTTGTGTAGGAAGAGTGCCAATAGGATGGGCAAGCTCTTGTCAAAAATTTTTGGCAACAAGGAGATGCGCATTCTCATGTTGGGATTAGATGCAGCAGGAAAGACCAGTATCCTTTTCACAAATTCAACATTATAATTTGTCATATCCAATTTCGCGGGAGCATAAATCAAAACCATTTTTATTTGTGTTGTTAAAAAAGTTATATAATTTGTTGTTTCAATTTTTCTTATATATGTTGATTGTCATAAACAGAGTAATGAAAATTAACATTGCAAAAATGAATCGAGTTGAACACAAGAAGATCTATTCAATTATCAAAGCAAATTCTTTTCGCATTAAAGGCGTCTTTTTTGAATGGTACGCCCACGCATAAATATGACTGAACGTAGATAGGCGCCAGGTTTATTCTAATTTCTTGCTTTTCGTTGTCTTCAAATTTTGTGAATGTCATGTTTTCACTTAACTCACCTTTCTAGCTATATTGTATAAACTTAAATTAGGACAATCTGTCACCACTATTCCTACAGTAGGATTCAACGTGGAAACAGTCACATATAAAAATGTCAAATTCAATGTCTGGGTAAGATAATCTTTGTCGACATTGATTTTTAACAGAAATAATTTTATAATCCTTTAAAATAAAATGAGCTTGGAAATTGAAAATAATAAAATATGTTTTTTTTTCGATTTAGGATGTTGGTGGCCAGGACAAAATTCGCCCTCTTTGGCGTCATTATTACACCGGAACCCAGGGACTCATTTTTGTCGTCGACTGTGCCGATAGAGATCGAATCGAGGAAGCTCGTCAGGAGCTGCATCGGATTATTAATGACAGAGAAATGAGAGACGCAATTATTCTTATTTTTGCTAACAAACAAGATCTTCCGGATGGTAAACATTTTTTTTCCTCTTTTTATTTTACTGCATTTTATTTATTTTAAAATAGTAAAGCTACACTTGAAAGTACCAGATAAAATATATATATATATATATATATTTTTGTTTTTGAGAACAAGAGCAGATAGCATATTAAAAGGAAGGTAAAGTTAAAACTCGATAGAACATTGTCTTGGTTCTTTTGAAAAATGATATTTGAATTGAATTTCAAACGGCCATTCAATATCCTTTTATAGATTTGAAAAAAAGTCTATGATTTAATGCTATAAGAGTATTTAAAAAGTTTGCACAGCCAGGCGACGTTTATTCAAGCGTTGACATGAGAAAAGTAAATATGAGAATGACGACTATTCAAGCTCTGTTTTTGAAACAAAAAGTTCCACGAGTTTTCAAGTTCCTTTCTTCCATCTTTTTTTGTCAGAAGTTTCGTTTCCAAGTCCATAACATAAATATTTGAACTGCATTATGAAAATAATGTTCACGCGAAACCTTGATCACTTAGTATGAGCATTAAACTTAATTTCATGCTTTCGTTCTTCCATTTTAAGGAAACTGAACAAAAAATGTTAAGTAAAGTGTAAATTTTGCAACACAGCAGCTGTTAATTTTTGTATCAAAGCAGTGATTTTTGCTAGAAACCTGTTGAATTTTTTTGTTATTTTGGAGGTGTTTCCAAAAAAATTGTTTCACCTTTTTGGGATTCGTCTCACGACTAAATATCGCTTTCAATTTGAGTTGATGTACGTGCATCAGACTAAACTGACATAATGGAACTTTAGGAGGGACACGCGCTTCTCTTTGTGTCTATCGTCGTGCTTTGTTATTACACACTTCTCACATGTACAATCAAACTTTCAGATATGACACGTACGCTACTGAAAACATAGTTTCCATATCATTGTTTTGAACGCCTAATCAAATTGTCCGCTTTGACATATGAAAAAAAGTGAAAGCGAAATGAAAAAAAAGTTCAACTTTGCGCTTGTGTTCATTTTTATTGTATGACTCAATGAAAATAGAATGTAAGTCAATTCAGTTGATGACACGTCGATTGAATGTTTCTTGTTTTCTATTTTTCAGCGATGAAGCCACACGAGATTCAAGAGAAGCTAGGTCTGACACGAATACGAGATCGGAATTGGTACGTCCAGCCATCCTGCGGTACAACGGGGGATGGTCTCTACGAGGGTCTCTCGTGGTTAACTAGTAATCACAAATTATGAACAATTAGTTAGATGCGTTTTCTTCCCCAATTTTACTCCCTGCCGTCCGGGCGTGTTTTTGTCCGAATCGCAGGGGACACCAATTACAATAAAAACGAACGAAAAAGAAAGAAACAAAAAACTTTCTTTTGGTCACGATTCGGGACACCGTTGAGACGAGGACACAAACGTATAAAATAAACAGAGAGGGTAAACAAGAAAAAAAAAACAAAATGCACCGTCGCTAACAATTAACGATTGCACATTAATTAACAAATAAACGATTGTATTAATAAAGAAATAATTATAAATGACAAATTAATAATCGACTAGCGCGTTTGGGACGAACGCCGTACCTCCGAGATCAGAAGCCAAATGATAACAAAACAATCGAGTTAACGAACATCGTCAACGCGAGATGTATAAAATTGTTTGTTTCATAGTCGTTAAGGTCTTAGGCTTAAAAAAATGCACGAGGTTTCTTTATTTATTCGGAACGATGTACGACATTGTCCTTACCCTGATGACGAGTAGCACCTCCAAGTGTTACTAAACTCTTTTCTCCTTCGGTACCGAATTCTTCTTACATCTTACAGGACACTGTAACTCAATTTACAAACAAACAAAAAAATTAATAATAATAATGATAATTTCAACCGTTGCATTCATCAGACATTTTTCTGCGAACAAAAATTAAATTTTTGATGTTAAATTGAGTTGTGCGAACAAATTTGTGAACAGTTAATCATGCGACTAAATAGAATTACAGTGTTCATGAGTTATTTGTCACTGCGACACAAACATTCCATGAACTTTATTTTGTAATTGTAACGCTCGATGCCAAATTGGGGACAGTTGATCGTTCGACATGTACTTTTTAATAATTAATTTATTGAATTTGCATCAACTTTATATACTTTTTTTCTTCGTCGTTTCTTTCTTTTTTTCATGAATGCCCGATTTACAAAATGTTTGCGTGCGATCTCGCTCGTCGATTCATTTATTTCTGTGCTTGCGAATAAATGGAGTGTACACATGCACAACTTTTGTACAAAGAGACGCAACATTGACAAGGGAAAAATGAAAAACGGGCGTGGTTTCGTGCAAAATTTTTGCTTTGTCGGTAACTTCTATATCTTACCCTTCCCATTGAGAGACAATACGTATATGCCATGTACCCGATAAACGAGGTTCCGAAAACGGGACAAGATTCGATCGCACATTTACAATGATAATGATGATGATTTTAGCATACTACTTCCGACTCTGTATTTTGTTCACTTATTGTAGATATGTAAAAAAATGAACGATCAACGGTTGTGTAAAATAAATGCATGGAGATACTTATTCAAAGACTTATATATGTGAATGGACATAGATATATCAAATATACTGTACGAACATATCACAATCTTATTTATCATTATGTATTGCGTCGATTAAAAAAATTGTTTGTCTGTGACTTTTTTAATTTTATTATTATCTTTTTAAGCAAAGGTACACGTTTGTGAGGTTTTTATCGGTACCGAGTTTACGAAGATCAAAATACTGGTCGGTAAGGGTGTTGGCAAGGGCCTTAACATGTAATAAAATGTTCAAAATGTTGATGAATCAGTTTGAATTAGATTTGGTGTCAGGGGGAAAAATTAAACTTCGGATCTTTTCCCGTTTCGGAGTACGCGACTCTGATACCGTCAACGACGCATAAAAGTTGCTTACAAAAAGATTATTATATTTGTAAAAAAAAAAAAAAAAAAAAGAAAAGCAAACGATGATAGAAAGAATTGCACATTCATGTACAGGGGTGCCCGCCGGTTTTTTCCACTGTGCTACCATTGTGGCACCGAGTTAAGACTGGTATACTTTTGACCGTAACCATTTTTATCCTGAAAAAAAAAAAAACAAAACTTTATGTAATTACCGCGACCCTGCTTTTCATTTTAAGAATTGTGTTTGCCTGTCGAGACGTGAATAGCTGCTACAACATTTTTGACTCTGCAATTTTGTTCTCTCTTCGAAAATCAATTGTAAAAATGATAAACGAAAGAATGCGAATCCGACGGAAGAACTCTGATGCGTTATTCGAATGTAATATATCATTACGTTGCAGCATTAGAATATCATTTTTGTAATTGTCAGATTTTGACGAATATCAATAAAATATATTTGAGAATGTTTTATTATCAAACATTTTCGTTCTTCATTTTATATAATCAACGTTAGAACTTTTTTTGTTTTATTTTGTGTTCAACAGCGCCGTAACGTGGAAACAAAAGTTACATCCGATTATATTTACCTTTAAGTATTAACATCAATCGATCAAGTGCTAGATGTATTAGGGGAACAGTCCATTATTAGGGGAAGCGCACAACATTTTCCAGAACAACATTTTCTCCCCTGCTATTTTTCACAATGAAAAATCGTTATACCACTTTTAAGTGACCCAAAAAATGTTCGCACGTCGATATTGGCTGTAAATTTTGCAACTGCAAATTCTTTATTGATCATACGAATCAGATTTAAAAAGCGTCAGTCAGGAATGCATTAAGTTGAATATTCGAATGATATTCTAACGGGCCAGTTTAGTGACGTCGAATCAATATCGATTGCCGGGACGATTTCGAAAATGCTCTCCACCCGAGGATTACAGAGTGCGTGGAATGTTCCTCTCATTCATGCCAGAATACTATCTTGATTCATCTCTCACGATTGGTTAAATAAACGAATCGATAAACCTCCACACGAAAAATTGTAAATCCAAAAAAAATAACGAAAAATAACGAAAAATAAAATCAGAAACAAAATGAAAAATTGCGTTGTCTGGCTGTGGTGTATATTCGCTCGTGAAATCTTGAAGGTGTGAGATTGAATTTCTGTACAAATCTGAGCGCGACGTAACTCGTACGAGGCTGTCACGTGGGGTGGGAGCCTCGAATTCGATCGAGCAATTAGCCAGTGGCGTGATAGCAGAGCGTACACATCTATGCGGCACACCCACGCGCGTCATACATTGTACGCTGACCGCGTAGTATGCGGTAGTATGCAACTGGTGCGCTCAGAGAATCTTTCCTAATGAATCGCGCACGATCGTTTGCACGCCCGTCTTCCTTCACGTTCAAGTTCATCACCGCGAAGCCTTTAATAAAGTCAACCAGTCTCTTTGCCTTTCATCCGTCCCTCGTTTTCGTTTCAACGAAAACCCAAACTTGCTTTTAAGCCTAACAATTTTCAACAACGATGCCAGTGCTAAACCGCGACCAAGGTTCAACACTCTCGCAACTTCATCGGCTCGCATTAAGCCTGATGAAACGGTGCTTTGAGGTTGCATGCTCTTCTGCTTTATGGACACCAACTTTTTCAAAACTATTATATTTTTATTTAAGTTTCATTATAACTTTACATACATTATCCTTTTTACAAGTTCCTTTTTTTTATTTTACTGAAGTAAATTTTTTTAAATATATTTTTTTAATGAATGTTTGTTAAGACCAATTGGTCAGTTTGTACCATTTTTGTTTGAACAATTTTGTTACACAAATTCGGTTGAAACTGTTTGACTTTTTTTTTCAATTGGTCACTGTAAAAGGAAACTATTCAAATCTAGTAACTTGATATATGTATTTTCATTCAGTTTTTTTTATTTCAAATTGAATGAACGAGAATGAAAGAAAAAGTGGTCGCAATCTAAAAAGGGCAAATTTTTCAAATCAAATCCGCACTCTACCTAACAAAACCGACAAACTTCCGCGACAAACAAAGCGCCGGCGGGGAAACAAAGTTACCTAATCCAATTCCGCGAAATTTCGCGCAGTAAAACAACAGAAATTAAATTACCCTGAGCGGCAAAAGGAATCCAACAGGGAGGGGGAGGGGATAAAAATTATATCAATTTTTATATGCGGGATATTCACACTGTTTACACCCAGGCCATTTGATTGTGTCGCGTAATAAAATTTGTTTCCTAATCGAATAAACTCCCTCTGCAACTTCGACCGCACATTCATTAATGAAATTTTACTGCTACAGTCGCGGTTGCATTTCAGAATTGCATTACGATAAAGATGAAAAACATAAAAAAATAATATAGAAACAAAAAGAGGAATACCAACAGATATGATTTTCACCTCTACCGTCAACCCTCTATTGAAGGGGGGGGGTGAAAATTATTATTTTGAATAATAAAAATTAAATTTTATAGGATATTCAAAATTCAATTTTGAGTGTCAAAATTAAAATGTTGGAAAAATAAGTAACTTAAAAGAAAATAGAAATTGTCTGAAAACAAGTAGTATAAGTTGGCTTATGTCAGACGGTCCAGGCCGGTTGCATAATATATGCAAGGTAGCTGGTGAATTTGCGCGAAACAAACGAGTCCCTGTTCGCGACCGCAAACAAATAAGTAAAAAATCGCGCCTCCCCCTTCGACGTTCTCCAATCAAACTGCCACCTCCCTCCCCTAAAAAATGACGTCATGCCGACGGCCCGGTGGTGAACGTCGCAAAACTTTGACAGCCAATCGTCGTCGGCCGAATTTATGAACGACTAATTCAATTTAACTACCGGAATACTTAATCTCGATCGGAATATTCAATCCCGCCAGGATTGCTTTTGTACTCTCTATCTTACAAGCGACAATCGGCGGGTACAATAATCAAATCAGTCGCACATCCACACTGGGATCGATTTCCATTGCATTTATGACTTTTAAACATAATAAATAACAAATTACAACTTTCTGACAAACAATAAAAAGTGAAACAAACTGTGCTTGTCGTTTAAAAATGATCTCCAAAATGAATAAACGAGCAAGTCAGAAAGAACAATCATAATATACAAACAGAGGCAAATTAATTGTTTTTGAAAAAAATGAACAATTTTTTATCAGTGATTTGCTAAAAAAAATTATTGATATTTTTTAAATTGCATTAATTTACTTTGGTGTGATTAAATTTAGATGATTGATTTTGTGGGAGGGCTGAAACACAACTAATAATGATGGATATACAATTACCGATATAGATGATTAGATTCGAATTTGGGTGTTGGAAGGTGTTTTGGCTCATAATCGAGAAAGTTTAAGTAGTGATTGGACGAGGAGATGATGCATCATTTTGGGCGTATTCATGCACAGGAGAGCTATTGGTTTTTGAATTGATTTTATCTTTCACGATGAAAAAATAAAATGATCAGTTCATTCGATATAAATAATTTCTACTGGCAATTTATCAGTTTCTGTTTTTTTTTTTAATTTTTTTCCCAAAAAACTAGAAGAGTCGGACAAGCTAAATGATTCCGAGGAAAAATTGTTACATCCAGTATGGAACGATCCAATAGAATCTTTCCACATGATTCAACACAAAAATCCTGAAAACTGTTGTTTTTTTGTTTCCTTCAACTCCAATGAGAAATTGAAGCGTGTACTTTGTAATGTGATTCTAAGGGCTCCATGTTTATTGATTGTACGAGAGCATTATTACAATCATGAAATAACTGATCTGAATACCCTTCAGCACCTCATTGTCAGAATGTTATCACGCAGTACGATCCTAGGCACAAGTCAGAGAGCTCACACAGAAAGCGTGGCCCATAATATTCTAATTCGAGCAATGTTATATCTTGCCTGTTTACAACTTTATCAATCCTACTGTACCCTCTGGGTCAGTAAATATCATATCATTCATTCCACATCCTCCAAACTACTTTCTAATACCATTTAAAACTGCAAATAAAAAAAACAAAAAAAAACAAAAACAAAACCAGCAGTAATTATAAATAAAAAAACAAAATAAAAAAAAATCAAATCATACAAAAACCATACAATCTCTCAAATATTCCTTTCCAATCGGAATCGTCTCGTCAGAAATCGGCAATAATTAATTAATTGCTCTCGTAAAATGTCTCGACTTGACGAAAACTTTTTACCCCGGAAGAAAAGTCGCAAAGACATCAGAAGAAAAAGGCGGGACGGGGGGCGGGAGGGGGGAGGGGGTTAGCAAGATCTCTCCCGCGCTAAAAATCTGCGGTGGAAGAGGGAAAAAAAATTGTGGCGCGCCCGGTTGGGTGGACCAGGGGGTGTTTGGGGGTGCGGATTACTGAAATCCGGCGCACGTCCATGGGGCGCTAAATTGGGAAAGAATAATTGCTCACAAGTGTACAGTATAGTGAGTAGTAGGGTCCCCTCTCTGGGCACGCACGTTTGCACGCAGCCGTATACACCCAGACTGTGCACACAGTCACACGTGGAAGGCACGCACACCCGCGTGTTAAATCAATGATGCCGAGCTTGCGCGCTTTGACAGTCGCGCGGGTCACACCGCGGACGCCCTGCGCGGCCCCCGTCTCCCTGCGGCGCTCTCTCTTTTTGTCTTGCCCCTTCGCGCGCCCCCTCCGACTCTCTCCAGATACTGCCGAAACGCCCGTAGACGTAGCATAAGAGGAGAGACGCGCTCGTCTCTGTTTGCCTCGCGCCGAAATTTCGACGTGAAAAAAAGCCCGCCTGTACGCGATCGTACGCGACGAAAAAAAAGCCAACCGCCGAAGACGCAACACCGGGGCCGCCGCCGCCTCGGACAATGCCCCGACGCTCACGTGCTCTCGGGCCCCTGATAAACGCGTGCGGAAAAACAGGTTAGCCGTGAGTGAGGTTGGGGTGTAAACCGTGAAACGCGGTGGCGCGCGCGCGTCCAAGGGTGAAAACGAGCCGAGTCTAGAGAGTGAGAGAGAGGCGAGTTGGAATGACCAGAAAGGCCCCTTAGGAACTCCGACTTTGGGCCCCAGCCATGGCCCTCGGATAATTATCCTCCCACCGAGAGTTTTCCTTATCCTTTTTTGGTTTTCCATTTTCGTTTGGAGATAACATCTCGTGTGCACGGAGGAAGGAAAAAGTTTACAGTTTTTTTTTGATCAGTGCCAAGTGAGAGGACCCCCCTCCCCCAAAATGTCGACCGTCAGGCTGATCCTCGTCGGTTGTCTGATCCTCCTGGGCAGCCAGATCAGCCGGCAGCAGGACGAGGACATCCCTCATATCGAGTGAGTACCCACTCGCGGGAGACGAGCTCCAGCACGTAGATTAACTCTGCAACGCCTTTTTTGAAAAAAAAAAAAAAAAAAATTTCTTCTCGCCCGCAACAGATGATGTGAATTTTTAGGTCCATTGGAGAGCACGTTTTCGGAATTGAAATTCGCACCCCGGGCTAGAGCAAGATTGATGAAGATGAAGGCCATTGATTTTACCCCCCTTTTTTTCGTCGTTTTTTTGTTGTTTTTTTTTTTTTGCTTCTTCTAGTTCAAGTATTTTAATGGAGCACTAGGGTTTGAGTTACTGATGAAGGCGCGTCGCAGTTGGAAAGATCCGGCCAAGATGTGTGGCGGTGCTGACGAGAGACAATGACTCTCGTTTCGCACTCTGATGTCTGGCTTAGAGCTAGACGGGATTCCCGTCCGTCATACTCCAATTTGATTTCCCACCCAAGATGACTTTTCAGCGAACGAAAAGATAGTCCAAGTTATATCTCGTAGTTTCAACTTTTGGACAGATCGAAGTTTTGTCGAATCGAAATTAAAAGAAAGATTGATGCGAGGGATGACGGATCGGGCGAGGTTTGCCTGTTTTTTTTACTTTTTTTTGTCGACCTGCATAATTTTGCTATTGGATGAAAATCATTTCGGGGGGAGGTTTGGACAGATTTTTCGAGACGGAAAAATTTCTTCGTTGTCTTTTCCGCGACGAGAGGCGCGCCGGGGATGGGAAATTTATACGGGCAGATGAATGAAGCGTTGAAAAATTGCGCGCCGGAAATGGGACGCTGGGCGAGAGAGAAGGAGAGCGTTGAACGAACTTTATTACCCGAAATTCAACAGCGAAGGTGAAATTTCGGGGTCGACCTTGATTGCCAAAAAATTATCGCCCAGCGATACAAATGTAAAACAGCGAGAGCGTGGAGCGTGGCGTTTGGTTTTTGCCGCCGCGCTGGCTGTTATTTACGACGGATAATTTCGTTGGGCCGCCTGCATAATTTGTCGCGCGCGCGTCTCTCTTTTCTAACGACCCACGACAATTGCGGAATAAAAAAAAACAAGCCCTCGTAAATAAGAGTAAGTTGCGAATCGGTTGGTTAACTCGACGGGATAATTAGTAGCCGCGAATTTTACGCGAACGACATTTCTAACAGGGTCAACGTTAGACAAGTTTTTTATTTTTCGTTATATATTTTCAATTATGGGTAGTTGTGACAGGGGCGAAATTAAGGCCACGAAATTCATCATTTATTAAATTGATATAGATTTAATAATAAAAAGAATATTAAAATTAAACTTTTTTTTTTTAAATGTTTTAATACATCTTTGTAAAAAATTGATTACAAAATTTCGATCGCAAGCGAGATGAAGAAACTTTTTTAAAATAAAGTTGATAAAAAAATGAGATCCCAATCACCAATAGTAAAAAAAAAATAAATAAGTAGGAAGCGTCGCAATCTTGATTTCCATTCGAGAGGGCGATATCATTCATTATGAAACGTCGCTTATCCTTGACTCGTTTTTTTCCAAGTCACTAATGAACAGGCTTGTGTTTCACTACGACGAAGTCTCATTAATGAATGTAAATATTCCCACTATGCAGTTTAATTTTCACTTTTTTCGCCGTCGCGAGGACTTTAAATACGTCAATGAAACCGCGTCCCGCAGACGAAGTTTCGTTCATTCAACTCTCGTAAGTTTAAATAATAACCACTCATTAGCAGCACACCCTGACGAGGGAGGGCGCAGGGAGAGGCAGAAAGTTACAAATTTTAATAATACATGCCCCTCTTTTGTTTTTTCATCAAAACCGTTGCCCGATCTTGGCTGAATTGCCAAAAAAAATTTTTTTTCAACCGCGAATAAATTCTGGCACGAATTTTTCATCTTCAGACACTCCGATCGATGAACAAACACAAACTCTTCTCGTTGGAATGACTAGATTTGCATAAATAACGAGGAAAACTTTTTTCCTCTCCCCCCTTCCTCGCTACTCTTCGTCTGGTTTAATCAGTTTGTTAAACTTTTCGCGGGAAACACGGGTGATATTCCACAGTTGTAAATTGGTTAACGGGCGGTAAGAATAAACGTCTGCGAGGCGGTTGGAATGTGTCCCGAGCCGAGAGGAGTGCGCTTATTGAGTCATCATCGCTCGAATCTCGAGTTGAAACGACCTCTGAGAGGTCGATAGCAGTCGACATGGTTCGCAAATGAGACCTCAAAATACGCCAATTGGATTGAAAGAGAGGCACACCGCGGAAAGAACGATCGTTTTCTATGGGAAACGGCGAACGTCGGGATCGGAATTAATGGATTGTACCAAAACGCCGTCTTGCAGCGTCCCCAATTGTTGATGGACGAAACGTGTGTCTCTTAAAATTGTTAAGAATAAAAATACCAAGTTGCACCAGTTTGGATGGCTATTAACAATTGAAACATAAACTCTCCATTTTGGAGATCATTTCGGACATCAATTTTTATACTCAAAGTTTTTAAATTGTTATTAACTTTGTTTCTACAGGATGGAGCAAAAGGTTATGTTGCACCGTTGCACTCGGTGCAATTTTTATGACAACAATTATAATTGCAACTGGTAGAATTCGAATGTTCACCCTTCACAAATTCAGTTTTCTCGGCATCGACGCGAAAATCTCACGGAGGAAATAATAATAATTTAATTAGCTTCGGTGTTTAATTATGAAAGATATCTCAGCGGTTATAAATTTCTATGCCGTCCGGCTCTGGTGGTTTGTTGTGATTGAATTATTCGAGATTATGTTTTGGGAGATGATTATTATTTGCCCATCGGGTGTGCGATTGTTTACCGAGTTATGGGGCGTAGCTTGAATAACAAAATTGAATTTTGAAATCCAAATTTAAGTGTTATCGAGTTTCTCATCCGCGTAACCTGCCTCTAAAACTTTACATCCTGTTTCGCAGCTTTGATTACATTTTGCTGGCGCCGAGAATAATGCTTATTTCACTGCCGCAAACATCGGTAACAATTTCATTTCACCGTCGTAGAAAAAAAAAAACAAACAAACAAACAAACAAAAAAGGCAAGAAATTGAACAAGCCAAAACTCTTTTTTGAATTAATAATAAAACGAAAATAGATTTCAAATAATTGTTGACATAAAACAAAATATCGAATAAAATAATGTTGTCACTGAAATCCAGATAAATTTGTAGACCTTTTTTGTCTCGGTCGTTTTAATGGAAATAGAATGCAGAGAATGAAGACATTGGTTTTATCTGTTAGCTCTCGGGCCCACGTGAGAACATGTGAAAATATGTTCTCGACGCAATATATTACCGAAGAAACAACAAGCGAAAGTTGAGATACTTGGGGCGCGCGAGAGAGAGTATAGCGGTGCGCTACGAATATAATAAATTGCGTAATCGGTTTTCGTTCGGTCTCAGTCGGGCTCTTTGTCTGACGGCTCTGTCCCTCGGCGTAGTTTGGCGGAGTCCAGGTCGTGTTCCATTCTATTCCATTTTCACGTCCCCAACCTACTCTCGGGTCGAACCAACTTTGGCGCCAACGGATACGCAATTTATATGCCGCGAAACGATCAACTTTAAACTTGGGTATCTCGGCTGGTTGAAGCTTTACAACTTTCTGCCTAGATGGCTATTGTTCGCCGGTATGACGGCATTTTTTGGGGTCGGTACACGGAATTCATTCAGCCCGAGACCAACTTTGGTGAAATCAACGTCTGTCCGACGATTACGGACGATGCGAATTTGAAGGCAAATTTGAATGGAGTTGCGGCAGAGCAGCGCTTTCATTCAATTGAATCGCTTTTTGAATCATCCCTAAGAAGGCCTAATAGCCATATCCCTTTCATTTACTTTTCTTACCGATTTTTCTTTTATCAATTATCAAAACATCATTTATTCTATCATTGATTCAAACTTACAATGTGATGTTTTTGAATTTTGAAATGTTATTATTCATTACATTGAGATTTTTCCAGTTTAATTTAGAAAATCAGTAGTGCAGTTTGTAATTACGTCAGATATATGTTGTACTTTTGCTGACTTGGCCGACCTAATCTGAACCTCCACTACTGAATTTTAATAGATACAACTACCAGACTTGTCTCCGACGAAATTTGTTATAAATAAAATAAGTGCAAGAAAAATGAACAAAAATAAAAGCTGAAGATATTGATTTCGGCTATGAGAGATTCTGTAACATTTGTTCATTCAATTTGTTATCGTTTGATTTTGTTTCTTATAAAAAAGTTAATTGATATTTCAAAGCGTGTAGAGATGAATGAAAAAGTCATTGTTACATTATATTTTGGTTGAAATCAAGGAGACAAATATGTTTTCTTGTTTAATTACGGAAATGTCGATTCTGAAATTTATTTTGCTAAATCAGTAGTACAGCTCTTAATTACGTCAGACGTACGGCGGAGTTTTGCTGACTTGACCGACCTAATCTAGACCTCTATTACTGAATTTTAACAACTTTTATAATTTCATCTCGTGATTCGCAGTTGATCCAGTTTTTGTTTTAGATGATAATTCAAATTGACATGAAACATATAATAGAGAGGTCTTTTAAAACATCCATGATCCGGATTTGATCTCAACAAATATCTGATTAAATAGCGGGATTTCACGGATTAATTTCTCTTAGTGTGGGGTACAATTACAGGAGATAATAAATGAAGGAGACTCGGTTGTAGTAATTAGAAGAGAAATATATTGCATGCAAACATCGGAAACATGACGTTAGAAACTTTGACGAGCTGGGTTGTTGCTTCGCAATCTTTCGTGATAGATTTTATCTTTGCCAGTTGGACTGAACGGATGTCTAAAATAAAATAACGGATTTTTCGGGATTAGTTCGTCTGGTAAAGATACGGCAAGGTTCGCCGACTTCCTCTCGGATTGGATATAGCAATATAATAATAGGATTCATCTCAATCAACCTCTTTTGATCATATCGCAGCAATAAAAAAAAATGAAACAATTTTTCTTCTTTGTTCTGTCGCAATTATGAAATTTTGTATCTTAAAATTTTTTCAAACAATTTAAAGACAACACAAAATTCATTAAAGTTTAGAAATTAGTTTAAATGATGTTTTTAACTAGTTTAACTTTTTTAATTAGTTTAACTATTTTAACTAAGCTGAAATAGGTTCAAAAATTGTTTATTTTAAAAGAAATGCCACAAATGATTCAAAGATTACAAAAAGTGTGCCTTTTTAAATTGACCGAGCAATTTGATAAAATTGTGTATACCCTGGAATCAGAAGGTGTTTTTTTTATTTGACTTTTCAAAGTTGTCGAAATTTTCTTATAAAATGTTATTTTAATTTCCATCAGAGGCGCAATTCGAATGAAAGTATTCCGACATCCGGAGCATAATTTTGATCCGAATCGTTGGGATTACACTTCGATTCATTTATTTGGATCTGCAATTTTGTCGACGTAACCAACACAATCAAAGAACCGAATGAAAATCTCTTTCGAATTTCTGCTCGAATTCTCGTCGTGGACGAATCAAATGGTACGATGGCCTACCGGCCTATTTTCGACTTCCCGAAGCCTAGAGCCGTGCTCCCGCTCGTGTATACCTCTGGTCGATTGACCTTTTAATTCACACGAATCGCGGCCAAACACGTATTTTACAGAGAGAAAAACACGTTTTTCGATTTTTTTTCGCCAGCGACGATTTTCCTTTTACCGTGAGGTAAAAGCTGCGAACAACGATGTTTGAAAATGACGTCTGAATATTGAAATCGATGTTCTGGGATTACGCGGACAGATATGTTACGCTGCCGCACGGCTGCACATTTTGTTTACAGTAGTTTTTTTCCTCCTCATTTCCAAAGTGGAATTCCTCTTGGTACATGAAAAAAAATATTGATTTAAAATTGAGTTTGATTATTTAAAAAAAATGAAGGAATAAATTGTTATGGTTCGTTATAAATTCAACGGTCGAGTTGAAACAGTTCAAACAGAATGAGAAAAACAAACTTTTGGCAAAAGTAAATTGAAAGAAGGCGCAGCAAATTCAACTGCACAATTATTTGAATTTGAGAATTTGCTTAACGATCAAGAAGGAGCGCATTTGTTTTTCCCGATGCTCTGAACTCCTCTTGACATTTGGCTAACGAAACTCCGCACAGTTCGCCATCAAGTAAAAATCCATTTTCTTTGAGACCTCTTGACCCAGAGAAGAGCATCGTCCCAATTGAACTTTCAACTGTTATTCGTTCCAGATTAAAGAGCATCACTTGTCTCATAATTCAAAAATGAAACAAAAATTCCTTCCCCGGACGAAAATTTCGCCTCTGCCAATATTCGCACGGAATTCACGTCCGCGTTTCACATTCTTTCGTCCGTTAAAATTTATTATTTCAAAATTCGTGATTCGAAATTTTAATGGAACGCAAATAAAGTTCCGCCGACGGAGCGAAAAACAAAATGTGTACCTTTTTTTTTTATTATGAAATCACGCACAATGGTCGATCATATTTTCAGTCGCAAAAAAATAAGGATAAAATTGAAAATGGAAAAGAACAAAAAATCGAAAAAAGGTACACCGTTTGTCATATTTATGTTGCAAAATCATGAACGACATTGGGGCGTTGCATTTGCAGTAAAAGTTTGACGTAAAATGCCCGGGACAAGCATTTGCTGCAAAGAAAGCCCGAGCATGCACCGGGGATAATGCATTCGAGAATATTAATGGCCTCATCATCGCTGCCTTTTTTACCGGGGCGGCAAAATAATTGCGCGCTTGAAAATCAAAGCACAGTGTGATTGCCTGATTGTTTTATTTGCACGTTTAATATCACTTTTATTATTCAAGTGAATGGAAAAAAGAAAAAAAAAAGCAGATAAAATAACAATACTTGTCATCTCTAATTGGTTTTTCATCGCAGATCTGTGTTGTATTTACATCTGCATAGTTTTTGATTCTTGATTTAATAATCAAGTGTTGTTAATTTCCTTCAACAATCCAATTACGTTGCGATGAATGCAATTTGAAATTTCCATTTGATTAAAACACGACTCTGAAAATGATGCCGACTATTTATTTCGTCATCACGGCTAATAACCGGCGTCGTGGGTGTAAAGTTTGCAGACGCACAATGTCGGCTGGGTGGTGGACATGAAGAGGTCCTCACATAGTTGGTAAGTACATGTCCCGTGTTGGCGGTCTCGTACATCCACAGACACGTTGCGTTGCGAGTGCTCCATTATCACCTTCAAAACTCATACGATGGTACTGACAAAACACCAATTCACTCCTCCTGGGACATCAAGCTCACCACTCGGATCCTCTGAAATACCCAATTCCAAATTACTCGACTTTGGTACCATCAAACCATTTTATTATCCAAAATATATATTCATCCTCCTGTAATATGATGAATAATAATTCAAATCATTTAAGCTTTAATTCATTAAATTAAATTCCCAATAGTGTTTCCCGAGTTTAATTAATATATAATTATTTTGAAAATAGTGAATGAAGGGAATGAAACGTGTTGACCAAAAAAAAGTAGAATGATACAAAAATGATGATGAACATGTGTAGAAGATCATTTGGAATGGTTTAAGAAAAGTTAATATCAGATGAATTATTGATACTGACTCACTTTGACTGCGGTGTTTATGTCGAATGGAACAACATTTTGTAGGGGATGGCTTGATGCGGTCTTTGCACATCTCGTCGGTCCCTAACCAAAATGCTCAAGCCTGATTAACTTGCGGTGGACCTAGCCTCCGGTTGGGAGGGTGCCGCCACGTACATTTTAATAGCTTTGAGTTCGTTACATTTGCATAAACGAGTTGGCTTCGGACAGGTTTCTCGTGTCCGCCATCCCTCCGTGAAAATCTTGCCAAATGATAAACAATTTGCCCAAGCCCCGGCTGTACGAAAATAATTTCTCAAATTAATCTCCCCCTGTGAATTATTTCGCTCGCTAGGCTTATTTTTTTTTTCTTACTTTCTGCGATAAATAAGTCCGACGAAGCACGAAATATCTTATTGCCGGGAAACAACTTAACATCATTGATTATAGATTAACCACTAATGCCTTTACCAATTGCGCACGAAAAAGATAAACGATTACACGGTCCGAGCAAAAAAAGCCGCATTGTCGGTCGACGAAGCGATCGAGTGCCAGTGTACACATACTCGTGTATAAAACGTGCTAAAGATGTGTTTACTGCAGTCGTAAAAAGGTCCAACTTTAAATATATACTATTCAGCCGCTCTCACAGGGGTTTCCGCTGAAAATTGATAGGCAAATAGCTTTACATTCCCCAACGCTCCAATTCTTTGTACATCCCACTATTAATCTATTTTTATCCATTAACTTTGGCCAACATTAAACAACTTGTTCTTCTTCCATTTTTTTTCTTATCTTTTTAAACTTTCATTTTCAATATTTATTACACAATTTGCAACGTTTACTAAACAAAGTAATACGTTCGAAAAAAAAAATCAGTTTTTGCAAATAGTGCACAATTTATAATGTTGTAATAAATTGACCAAACAAAGTTATAAAATTTAATCTAAAATTTAATCAAGATTACAGGATGAAATTGAAAAAAAAATTGAAGTAAAATGTAAAATGTATGAACAAATTTATCTGCGAACCATTTCTTTTCTTCTCATTGTTGGCGACAATTATTTGTTTAGATCTTCAGTGGCCAATTGGGCGAGGATTAAATGGTCCACATAAGTGGCGGTTAACTAAAGTCCAATTAGGACGTTATAGTACATTGATTTCATGGTTATATAAATGTCCATCGGAAATTCGGCGCAGCTTAACCAAGGCGAGCGTTTCTTGCGAGTTCGTGTTCAAGAGCTAATGTGTCGTTAGCATGCGTCGAGCCTCTCGCAAGTCTCGAAATTATAATTTACTTATGGTTCCTATCTTCGTAACTGAATATTACCAACCGGGAACCGTTTATGAATTGCGATGATGTTTGTATGGAAATCGAGCGCCTTTTTTGTTCACGTCTAAGATTTATCACTTTTTTTAATTTTCATCACAGTGAATGAACATTTTTTATTCCTTTTTTTTTTATTCAAATTTAGGAGTCAATCAGGTTTGATGAAATTAAAATATTACAAATATTTTTTTGATGTACAAAACGATGTTTGATATGAAATTATGAAATGTTGTTACAAAAGATTTAGAGATTTTCAACAAGGGAGGAATTTTTACTTTTTAATTGTTGTATTTTGAGACTATTATTTTTTTTGTCTTGTTCGAGGTAAGGAATGCCTTTCTGGCGTTTGTAGACGTGAAAAATGAACGAGAAAGGAGCGTATTAAATAATCGGTTTAGCCCGAGAAGAAGCCCCGATTAGCATACATTAAAGCGCTACAGCTTCGGAATCAGGGAATCGATATAAAGAAAGTGATACGAACACAAAAGATCGCGCACCAGCTTAGCGTAAACCAAAGCAATGCCAACGTCAGTCGTCGTTATCTTAGGGGAAGAGCAAGTTTTCTAGCATGTGACTTTTCACGTTTTACAATGCTAAAGCCCGCCTCGATGCGCGGATTTTTAATTATCAGTTACACTTAACACGACAAATCCCCTTCTCAGTGTAGGTTTTGAAATAAAAATCCTGCCAAGTTTATATACGAGAAAGGCGAAAAGCGCGTTAAGAATTTTTTTCCTCCAACTATTTTTTGTTTCTTCACTCTTTTTTTTTTCTTTCGAATTTCTTTCGTTTCAGAGGAAAATCGTTATCGCGAAACGTATGTCTGCCATGCCGTGAAAGAACGCGAGCAATTTTTCTTATTGATAACTGTTTTTCATACAATCTTTGTGCACGAAACGTTTTCACGTTTCGCTGTTGTTTTTCCCCTTGTTCTTTTTTTGGATTCCCAACAAAAAGATGAGAGAAAACGGAAATAAAAAATTGAACAATCCCGTCGATAATATTTCACAGTAATAGCTTGAAGTTTGATGCGAAGAAGTTTTGAAATATAAGTTTGGCGATGATTTAAGAAAGTAAAGGAAGTCATAGAAATGTTTTATCCGCTTCAAACAAGTGTAGAGTGGAAACTTGGCCCTAAAAATAATGTTTCTCGCTCGCGAGATCTGCAACAGTTTCGTTTTTGCTGTTTAGTGCCGAGATTGAAAATGTCTTTTTCTTTTATCTGCCGCAGGGTGAGGAATTGGGCCTTGAAATTTGGCGTGGACCTGTGGGAGTTTGGCAAACAGATCACAAAAATGAGCGAAATACAAAAGGTAATTCAAATATTTCATCATTTTTCTAATAACAAATTACAATATAAACTTTGTCGAATAAACATTATTTAACATCAAACTTTGACTTATACAAAATTGCCAACAGAAATATATTTGCACTTTTTACATGTTCAGAAATATCGAAAAACGAATCCCTACGTAGCGAGAAAAGATGGCCTGATGATCGTCAGAGAGATGGCAGCGGAAGTGAAAAATATGTTGGACTTCAAAATGAACGCCGTCATGGTAGAACTGAAATTCTAAAAAAAATTGTCTCTTTTATGGGGTGGTGGCATGGGTTGGATTAATTTTATTTTGTTCCCTTCATACAGAGACTGATGGAAAGCGCAGAACAGGCAGCACAGTCCCCACCCCGGGACACGAACGGATACTTAAAATATTACGCCTCGCATCGTCTGAACCTGTTCACGGATGATGGCAAAGTGGCGGCTGGCGCGCGAGAGATGCTCCTCATGGGCAATCGACACTTCGATCACCTGGCGGTCAATGTCAGCTTGTCGGCCGTACTATTGCCGCCGAGAATTCAGGACACGGGTAATTGTCAATTTCACGTGTTTCTATATATACCACTCGACTATATATACATTTATCATTACTATGTCCCTGGGATGCTGTTTTAACAAAGGTCACGGATACATGAAATATACATTATTATATTGATCTTTCCAATTTTACAAATGCTGATTTGACATTTCACCGATATCAGCCCAAGATATCGATTTTTTTGTTCTCTCAAAACCAACTCTTAAGCCAAAAAGGATCTGTCAAATAATTCATGCATTTTTATTTTGTTAATTTGTTTTCTTCTTAGATACCGATGTTGCGGCAGGTTTGCAGTGGAGCGAATATCTGGACGCACTTTTTGTAAATAATTATGAGAGTGACCCGTCGCTTTCGTGGCAGTACTACGGAGCGACTTCGGGATTTCTTCGCCGCTTTCCAGGTACAAATTAACGACACGCCGGTGCTTTTGTATTGAAAGCACTCGGCGAGCTATTTCTATAACGACGAACACTGTTATTAAGTCGGTAAAAGTGCAAGAAACTTTGACTTTAGTTATTGCACTTCATTTTCAAGATAAAGTGCCCGCAAGGCATTGAGTTAAATATGATAAACCTCGCCTGAGAGAGAAAGAGAATGAGAGAGAGGCAAGGAGAGAGAGAGAGAGAGAGAGAGAGAGAGAGAAACGAATTAAAATTTCGTTTACCGCAGGCAAAAGCCGTTTGGAGAGATTCGACGCAATTAGGTTTAACTTGCATTCAGCCGAGGGCTTAGGTTCTCCCATTTGATGAAAGCAAGATCTAATTACCTCAAAAGAAATTTTCGAGACAGCGATTCTGAAGCTTGATAATATGTTTTCGCGAATTATGAAGTCAAAATGTGAAAACGTAATTGAACATCTGCGCTAATTGTTATTGCAATTTGAGATTTCATTAGAAAACAATCGTGTCGGTGAAACGTTTTTAACCAAATCACGTTTTCATGTTATTTCAACTTTAAAGTTCATTTGAAAATAACACTGCTCTTTTAAAATGTTCAACTCAATCAATCTACTGATAACTTTTTTTTCCCCATTTAAATTTGTCTACCGAATATAACTTTTATGATAACTTGTTTAAGTTTTTATGATTTAAAAATCGACCACTTTTTTTTGAACTTAGGAATATCCTGGCCACCGATAGACACAAGTTCCGGGCCAAACAAACCGCTCGACCACGTTCGTGACGTGTACGATTTTCGTCTGTCTGACTGGTTCGTGGGAAGTGCGACAAGTCCAAAGGACCTGGCGATATTGGTGGACGCGGAATCATTGACAACTTCTGGGAAGATTCGAGATCTAACGATGTCAACGACGAGGACGATCCTGGACAGTCTGGGCCCGAACGATTACGTGAACGTGTACCACTACGCGGAGAGCGCGGAGGAGACGGTGTCATGCTTCAAAGATAAACTGGTGCCCGCGTTCCCGCAGACCATCAAAGAACTGAAAGACAGTCTGAGCTCGGTCGAGAAGCCTGACACCACGACGAACTTATCCGCAGCGCTGCACGTCGCTTTTGAGATACTCCTCAAGTACAATAAAACCGGCGACGGTAGCCAGTGCAATCAAGCAATCATGCTGATCACATCCAAGACAGAGGGACCCTCCATTGAATTGGTCAAGAAATACAATTCACCGCACATGCCGGTTCGCTTGTTCGTCTATCTTGTTGGCGGAGACAAAAGTCCCGAGCACAACAACTTGGCTTGCACCAACAAAGGTAGAACAACATTTTTTTACTCCATTTCTTTAAACGTGACATTTAATCTAAAGCTGTCAGTGAAAAATGACAGAATTAGATGAAATTCTAAAAAATTGAATTTTTAGTTGGGTTTTGCTTTTTGGTTTGCAAATGTGCTAAAGTTTCTAAAAATGAAAAATTTTAATTGCATAATTGGCATAATACATAGGTATATATGTTATTTATAGGTGCTTGCAAACCAAATGTTACTTGATTAATTTATTTTTGCATTGCAAACAACTATTTTTATACAACATAAAACATTTTAAATCATTATTCTAATAATATTTTCGAATAAAAATTGCACATTTTTATTTCAATATTTTGTTCACCTTTTGAATACCGCATCTATCGATTTCAATCTTCATATACAAATAGTTGAACAATTTTCAAATCGAATTAACTTTCCACGAAAACCTCGACGGAAACTTTCGGTCTCACGAGTATCAAATTTAGCAGCAAGTATTTCAAATTACAAATTATGAAACATTGGAAGGGGAAAAAAAGAGGATGAAAAAACAATGAGATCCGAATGCAAATTAATTACGTCGTACATTTGGACGCTCCTTGAACCAAATTTCAAATAGCCTGCAAAGTTGCGCGGTTTCTCGCGCGATCCCTCGCTTTCATCGTTGTAACTTTGTTTTTTGCCCCCGTATACTTTTTTTATATTATTTGCCTGGCAATGGTAGCCTGAGGCAAAAGTTTTGTTTCGAAATAAATCATTCGATCTTATTCTGTAGTTAAAACCGAAATCGCACTCTTGAAAAGTTATTTATAAAGTTTTTCATAAAGTAAGTTTTCCGTAAGAAAAAACCGATCAATCGGAGGGTATATTTTCTTTTATTTATATAGAAACATTCAGTTTTTATTTTATCTTAACTGTTATTTTTTTTCTTAATTATAGGTTTCTATGCCAGAATCACGAACAGAGAGGAAATTCCTAGCAAAGTTTTTGAGTATATCAAGGTTTTGGCAAGGCCAATGGTTTTGTACCAACACGACCACCCGATCCATTGGTCTCCTGTTTATGTCGGCGGAAAAGTTAGTGATAAAGTAATTTGAATGAAACAAGTTCTATAAATAGAGCTGATTGAAAAATTGGTTTCAATATTTTCAGAGTGGAAGATTTGGCGCTGAAGATGAAGGCCAGTTGATGACATCGGTCACTGTACCGATTTTGGATCGACAAAATCATACGGTGAGAATAAAAATAATTGAACGAAGAAGTGTAACTTGCAAAATTATAAACTAAACAAATTCAAAAAGATACTTTTAAGAAATTAGAATTGATTAAACTTTTTTTTTTTCATCTGCAGGTGAAATCAGCTAATCTTCTAGGTGTCGTAGGAACTGATGTTCCTATAGAAGAAATTCAAAAACTGGTTCCACCATATAAGGTAAAAAAAAAGTATCTTTGTAAAACTGACTTTCATAAAGTTGAATCTGCAAAAGTTCAGATATAGTTATTAAAAAACGGATATTTGTAGTGCATCAAAATTAGATTCCGTCGAATAATTGCACTTGAATTTGCCATCACTATTGTTTTAGCTGGGCGTTAATGGGTACTCTTTCATAGTCGATAACAACGGCCGCGTTTTATACCATCCTGACTTACGCCCGTTGGTGAGTAAAAACATAAATTTGCCTCGTTCGTTATACGCTCGTCAGAGCTTTCTTTGTTATTAATTAAATTTGCGTTTCGCAATTAAAGATCCTGTTTTCTCGCCATTTGCAATTTTATTTGCTCCTGTAGATCTAATTATCCCGTCCAATTTCGTAATCCCGACATCATCAAAGAGATTTTCATTAAAAATTAAAACAAAAAGGTCTGAGGAAAACAGTGATTAAAATTTTTCTTTCAACTTGTCCATTTCTTTCTAATCTTGCGACGGAAACTCAGCCCGGAAATATCGAGGTGGGTATATTTTATTAATGCGCACGAAACGTATTGATTTATTAATGCAAAGCCGAATCTAGGAAAGAAGAAGGAGAAAAAAACATAAAATCTCATTTTTCGCAGTATGAGGAAACTTTGAAGCCGAGATACATCAGTGTCGATTTATCCGAAGTCGAGCTCGCCGAGTTCGACGGACCCTTGTATCCCCTGAACAACTCTCTCTTGGACGTAAGTCGATTGTGCTATTTGTTAACGCAGAGAAAAGCAAAGTACTGTAAATACGCGGAGCTAACGTTTGCGATTTTTCCGTTTCAGTTGCGCCACGATATGATCGAACAGAAAGAAGGAGAGACGGATTTTGCGGTGAAAATTCACTACGACGATATGGTGGGGATCAATTAAAATTATTATCCCCCCGGATTTCTCGCTGTTTTCAAAAGTAATAATTTCGCGTGTGTGTGTGTTTTTACAGAAAAGGGTCGCGATTAGACGACACAACTATTTTTACAACCCTATCAAAGGCACACCATTTTCCCTGGGGTTGGCCTTGCCTGAGGGCTATGGCATGTTTGAACTTCGTTCCGAGCAGGAGATAAAACATTCCAAGGGAAATGGTGAGCATTGCGCATTTTTTTGCTTCTTCCACAATGAAACTTTGCTTATTTAACAAACATGAGTTTTTTTTTAAATTGATCCAGTCTCTTTTTATAACGTTATCTCATCCCCAAAGGGTTTCAATTAATTCCATCCATTCTGTTTTTGCAGTCACCGAGCATTTCAAAGGTAAGAACTGGAAAGTACATCCCGATTGGACGTATTGCGAGTACAGTTCAGCCTCGGACAAACTATTTGAAACCCCAGAAGAACGCATCCTATACTTCTTAACCAGAGCTCAGATGCCTGGATGGAAGTGGATGTCTTTGAGGCCTAGAAGCCCGACCTCGCATCATACACAAGCGAGCAAACCCGACAAAGATTGGCACTATTGTAAGTATTGCCCTTAAAAATGATGAAAGTTAAAAAGTATATTTAAAGTTGAAATAAATAAAAGTTGAACAAATTGAAGTTGAAATTATGTAGGTGAAGTAAAAATAAAAAAATAATAAGAGATAAAAGAAATTAAAACTTGAAAAGGTTGAAGAAGAAGTTTTGAAAGTTGAAAAGTGAAATGTTTCAAGTGTCGTCTTTGAAATGGCCAATTTTTTTGATCGAACAGGTGATAAACCGTTGGTACAATCATTAGTAATGGACGCTCTTATGACAGAGGACTTCGACAAACGAAGCGAGAGCAGCATGCACAATCCTGAGAAGTAAGTGTCGTTATTATTAGGGACGGGCCACTAATGTAAGCACGTACAATAAACACTTTTTCAAGCCAAACTAGTGAGAAAGGGATAGCGAATAATGCACAAAGCAAAAAAAATCGATCTTATGAGGCAAAGAGCACCCGAATTGTTGGAAGCACTTGAGTCAATGACTTAGTTGGCACTGCCTGACACGTGGCATGAAAATAACAAAAGATATTAATGTCTTTTTCGTGTTTTATCACGACGCTTAAATTACGTGCTAATTTTTTCCCCTCTCCCACCGTCGAGGACGGAAAAAAAGCTACTTAGCACTTTTGTAACAAGGAATTAAAGCGGGATAAGAAAATGGTAATCTGATGAAAAATAACTACTTTGCATTTTTGTAGTAAGAAGTTGAGCAAAGTTGTTGCGTGGTGGGACGGAAAATAATCAATTGTTCACGTAATTTATGCGGAGGATTTTTTTTTAATTTAATGTTTTACAAACTGCACAATTGCACCTTATGTCGATATGTTTCTATTTTCTTGTTATATTTTTATTACATTATGATTGTGTGTCTTCACCGCTAGCCCCATTGCCATACTGATGGCTGTTTTGGAAAGGTAATCACTCTGCACAAGTTTATGTTTAAAGCACACGAATAATGCACGGTAATGTTCCTACACCAAGGAAAAAAACATGCTCGTCCAATAAACACTGCATATCCATGGTCAATGGTCGGCTATTATTTTGATAAATATTTTTCCACTTGGAGTACAATTTTCTGACATGTTTAAAAGTGTCATTTCATTTTGATTGTAATTTTTAACTTGTTTGCTTTTCAAATTCGCTCGAGCGGTGGAAATGTTACAATTTTATATCATGTTCCGATGAATAAACAAAAAAAAAAAAAATATTGTTTCATTTGAAAGAAATTTCAACGTTTTGGTGTTTCAACTGACTTTAAAATTCAATCTTCGCATAAAATTGAAATAAAATTTAACAGGCGTTGAAGTTTGAAAGGATTTTTGTTAAATAATTGACAGGACAATAACGTCAATCATGAGAAACGTTAAAAACGAGTGACAATTTTTCTCTTCTATTGAAATTCTTTCCTTGCGTTACATTAAATATGACTGAAACGTAAAAAAAAAAAAAATTTAACAGATTGAAAAAGTTGGGAAAAAAAATCTGTAATAGATATTGAAAAAGTTGTGCAAAATGGAACCAAATATATGTTCACTCTGAATGTTTGTCGACAATTTATCATCAAAATTCATTCAATGAATGAAAAAAAGAAAAAAAAAACTTGATCATCATTGGTGAAACCGTATACTAACTGGCCTTGCGATTTTCAGACAAGGAAAAGGGAGATTTGAAGTAAAACGTAGTTTCATAGCAACTAGAAGTGGACTCTTCCGATGGCACAATCATCAGGAAAACGAAGACTTACACGAAGAACTGTACGAACAAATTATTTTAATTGTAAAAATTCAGAACGAATTGATCAAAACAACAGTAATAATAATAAAACCAATAATATATTTTTCAGAGATTTCGCGGATAAACACGGTCGGGCCATCGATTCATCCTGGTACAAACGAGCAGTTGATCAGCATGCCATTGAACCGGAAAGTTTTGTCTTTAGCGTACCGTTTGATGCAGGTACGAATTTCAAATCTGAGACTAACGAAAATTCAGCTTTGCATACATGGGACGTAAATGGGATACAAATTGGACACAAATGGGACACAAATGGGACACACATGGGACACAAATGGGACACATGAGACATATATGGAACTTACGTGATATACATGGGGAATATATGAGACATATATGGGACACACTTTAGACATATATGGGCCATAAATGTGAGATATATGTTCTAACGTGGATGGTTCCGAGATGCACAAGTCGTTCGCGTTAATCTAAATTCAAAACTTAACTTGGAACTGTGTACTATAGCTGACAACCCGAAGCCATTGGTAACTGCAACTCACGCAATGTTTGTCGAGGGAACGTCTCACAAAGCGCCCGTGGCAGTAGTGGGACTTCAGTTCTACCACTCATCCCTTGCGTCACATTTCATCAATATCACTTCAGCAGTAAGACCCGATAGATTTTCACCCGCCGCATTGAAATTCGCTCTGACAAATTTAATAACAACCGATCGACAATTTGAAAATTAAATAAACTAGCATGACTCTTTGATAAACAGCCGGGCAAATATTAAGTAAGACAATAAAGCACTTAGGTAAACTTCTAACGGATTCAGACTCCTTAGAGTAACTATTCGCAAAGTGATCAAGCAAGTTTTCAAACTGTTTGCGACAGTTTAGCTTATAAATTTTCATCCTTCTACAAAATTTCTTTAAAAAAAACTTGTAAAAACTAGTTTAATGATCAAATTTTGCAAATTAAAGATTATACTTTTGTCTCGTTATTTCATTATAAATTTGTCTACAAGATTTCTTAACAAAAATTAGAGATCAAATTTTGTAAATTGAACAAATTTCTTGTTGGTTAAGTTTTTATTTAATTTTTGTTTTGTTTAATGAAACAAATTTATTTGTAATATTTTCAGTGCACCGGAGGTTTGTGCAAAAAGAACTGTGCCTCGGACGAACTCGACTGCTACATTCTGGATAACAATGGTTTTATAATAATCAGCGAACGCCACGAACACACGGGCAAATTTTTTGGCGAGATTGACGGCACGATAATGGACTCTCTAGTGCAGGATAAAATTTTCAGGTACAAGCGCCGGATGAGAGTTAAAAACCGACACAATTTATTCAATTGTTTACCAACTTTTTTTTTTCAGGAAAGTCACCGTGGTGGATTACCAAGGCGTCTGTTCGACGCAAGCGTCACACTATTCCGCAGCGACAAGGGTCCGTGAATCAATTATTAAAGCATTCGCTAACGTGGGCAATGTTGTTTGGAGCATCCTGCTAAATCTTTACTTAGAAGGATCATGGCAGTCGGTGCAGGCTTACGGGAATGACCCCGATGGAGATGGTAATCTTATCTGTTAATTTAATAAAAATATTTTTACGTTACATAAAATAATTTCAAATATTTTCATTCAACTTTTGGTACACTTTTCATACTTCTCTTTTATATTATTGAATTGTTCAATATTCTTTTGAACCTGTGATACTTTGATACAACAAGTTGGTCTATACGTTTATATTTGTTTGTAATGAATGATTTTGGAAAAAAGATAAGTACGACAGAAAATAACATCAGACGGTCGTGAATGGTTATTTGAACAGATAACATTGTCTACCACGACGAGTATCTACCAGATATGACGGACGATTCGGATGTGGAACCCGATCGGTATCCAGGGGTAATGCAACCATCTATATCAGTATCGCCTCCTAGTTTACAATCTTCTACCCCGGTCGATTCAAGCAAATTGCGCTCGTGTGAGAAGAAAACCGATTTGTATATCCTTCAACCTGAAAGACTCAACAATAATGGCCAAGGAAATCCTCTCAAAGGGAAGCTCACAAATTGTCACTCATCAGGATGTGAAAGGTATATAAAAACGTATCAAAATATCAAAATGTATAACTATATAAAAATATCTACAAAAAATACATGATGAAATAAAAGATTTATGGAAAAATTGAATTGTAATTGAATTGTACAATTAATTTTCAGGCCATTCAGTGTTCAGAAGATCACGCACACGAATCTGATCTTGCTTGTGGTGGACACCCTGTGTCCTTGTGGCAGCAAGAAACTCAGCATAAGGCCCATCGAGGCTTTGACTGAACCCGGAGCCTGCACAGCGCGCAGGGAGCGCCTATACCGGCGACGCCCGTCCAAGTGCATCAACTATCACCCAGAGGAGTTAGAAATCAAATACTGCGGTGCAGCGATCGAGTCGGTCCGCGCAACTCTTCCACTAACCCTCCTACTTCTCCTGATCGTCTTAATGTTGTCGCCTGTCCGATTCACGTGATTCGACTGCTTCAGTGGAACCGCCGCCGACCACAATTTGCACAAAAATTCATGTTGATGTAAAAAAAACTCCCCCAGTATTATATTTAAACAAGTCATTCGTGTTCCAAAATCTGATGTCGAAATTACATTTACAAAATGTAAAATATACCATTGCTGTTTTGCACCGCGCCTGCGTAGGTGCTGGTAGCCTTATTATTGCACGGTGAAAACGCGATGGTAGGCACTAGGATGGGTAAATTTGGGTATTTCTTCTGTAAAATGAGCTGTAAAAATATATATATAATTGCACAGTAAAATTTTTCACTTTTGATGTAAAGTTATTCGACATATAGTGTAAATTTTACAATCAAATGTAAAAATACTCTACAGGAATTGTAATTTTCAATAACAATGTAAAATTACTCAACATATAGCGTAACTTTACAATACAATATAAAATGAAATCACACGTGGTGTAATTTTTACAATGATAATGTAAAATTACTCGGCATATAATGTAATTTTACAATAAAGACGTAAAAATACTTAACATTTAATGTAATTTTACAGTGAAATGTAAAATTACTCAACATAAATTGTAATTATACGATAAAATGAAAAAAAAACCCTACTCAGCATACAGTGTAATTTTATAATACGATATAAAATTAAACCACACGTGGTATAATTTTACATTGAAAGTGTAAATTTACCGCACATATTGTGTAATTTTATATATTTCTTCACAGTATTATACCAGAATTTATTCTAAATTACCAGAATTGAAGGGAAAAACAAAAAAAAAACAAAAAAGAAAAGAAAATGAAATCAAAGAAGAGAAAAAATTTGCCCAGCTTAGAATTTCAATAGAAAAAAGTATAGTCCAAAATGAAGATCGGCGGGAATTAGTTGAATGAAAATCATTGTATTAAAAAAAAAACACTTGTGAAGACGGGAGAGCGAAGAAAATGCGTGGAAACGATTAGTTCGAAAAAAATTTTTCCCAGCGTGTTAATTGTGCGAGGGTGTTATTCAAAGAGTCGCTCAGCAATTGAGATGCAGTTTCGCACCGACAAGCCGAACCCGAGCTCGCTATGCAGACGACGAAATGAATACGGTCAATTCGGTTTAGACTGATTTCGCACTTTTGAAAATTTATTTCCCTCTCGGATCAAATCCTATTTAACATATCTTGGAAACTGTTCGAATTGACGCAAGCCCTCGATTGTGAGCTCCTCTTTGACACCCGCATATCATTAAGGATCTTGTTTCAGTGAACAAGGGTTTTGGCGGAAAGGGTAGTATGATCCCGAGTCCTTGTTCCTGAAAGAAGGGGACCGATTCAGCACAAGTACTCGATCGTATAACACAGGTGCCTTCGAATTTCTGTTTCCGTTTCTTATGTATTGTATATGGTTTTGGAAAAAAAAAGAAAAATAGTAGACGGACGACACGCGACGCCAAACGACTTTGACTGAAATTCGGCTGGGCGGCAGAAAAGGAAATCGGGGAATGATGAAACGCGTCGGAATCGGGTGAACTGAGGCAACCAACGAACAGTATTATTTATTTGATATGTCGCTTTTTCGAATCCTTTTACTAAGCTGACGAGTGTACAAAAGAAAAATAAGCAAAATGAACAAAACAATTAAATAATCTAACCGAAGCTAAACAGAGAGGTAACTGCTAAAATGTATCTTCCATTTTTTAATAGAGATTGACGTGAGGAAATCAATCGCACAAAATGTACTCAACTTCCGACCCGTTTTATACGAGCTCTGTTTTCAGACATCGTTCCGACGATAATCTTAAGAGATAACTCGAGAAACATCGCTGAATCTGGGACTAGCGACTGGTCAGGAGACAAAGTCAGATTTCCGTGAACAACCTAACAGGCTTGAAAAGGCAAGTGAAAGGGTGTACACGTTTTTTTTGCGCAAGGAGGTGTAAATGTGGAATTCAAAGAGAAAGATACTTTCTTGAGAGAAAAAAAAAAGAAAGAAAGAAAAAGAAAATATAGTGTCCTCTATGTTTAAAGGAAGTTTTTTCAGTCATTTTTTCACCATAGAAGATACGACTTTCTTCAGTAAGGGTAAAGAATGATGAGCGAGAAACTTATTCGAGAGACTAGAGGGAGAAAGCGAGCGTGTGAGGAAAAATATGCGAACAAGAAGATGAAGATGAAAAAAAAATGAATTATAACCGGAGGCACATGCAAATTTGCCTTACGCAAAGAGTTGATGAGAAAATTCTATTATTATACAATATTAACTCTAGATACATATTATTGTTGAAAATAAGAGGAAATTACGAACCTTACAGACAATACACGCACTATTAGAATTTGTACCGGGGGTCGTCACGGCCACAGTACTTAGCATAATGTATAGTAATAACGTTACTGTTGTTATCATTACCACATTTATTATTATCGAGTTTCATAATTACGATTTATATTATATATACGAATATAAAAACAAAATATATATCTTTTACTATCCCGCGGTCTAGCGGGGCCCTACCCCCCACCCAAAATGGCCTCGCTTCAAAGTAAAAACGATATTGAAAAAAAAAAAAAAAAAGAAAAACACGATCGACGAATTGGTCCACGGAGAAACGTTTCGATGTACACTTTTTTCCGACGGGTAACAGTCCAAACGAGGATCAGATCAGGCGTGTGCGAATCAGTACAATTTTTTAATGTCAAAAAACACGAGACCGCAAAAAATAAAATGATTATCAAGATTGTAACACTTCGTCCGAAAACCTCTAACCTTCGACCTTTTTACAACCGGCAGCATTGCAAAGCCAGATATCTCATCAGCGGTTTGGATTTTGTCATCTACAATTTTAGGGAAAAAACGTTTACATACAATTGTTCTCCGTGCGAGAGATTACGACTGAAAATTATGAGAAAATCGTATCGCCGTTGGTGTTGGAAAAAAAAAAAAAAAAAAAAAGAGAAACCGGAAAGACAAGAGCAAAAAAAAATTCAACCTGACTTTGCCACATTTGACACCATGATATAGAATTAAAAGGAAAAAATAGCGTTATCCTGGATAACAGAGTGCTTATCGAAATTTTTCCATTTATATAGTTTTTGTAAATGACTTTGTATGGTCATGCGAGTCTGCGCCGATGCGATTGCTGCATTGCTTCCAACGTCGTATTGAGGGTCGGCCATTTTGAATTTTAACTAATTATTACATTTATAAATAATATACGTGTCCACTTTATCGAGGTGTGGAAAAAAGAAAGCGGCGCAATTGTAATGATAAAAAAAATCAGACGGCACGGAAAAGTACGACAACGCTGTAAAAATAAAAAAAAATAGGAGAGGTCTAACGTTAAATCTTTTCGTTGTTGATGTTCCCCACTTTTGTGGTTAATCGTAAGTGACGGAGTTTTTCGAATCCAAAGAAGATGAAAAAAAAAAAAAAAGAAAAAATAGTTGACATGTGTTTCTCGGTTTTCAACGAATGTTGTTCTTTTATTCGTCAGATGTTTAAAGTGTTGATATGTTTTGTGTCAATCATTCAAATAAAAACTAAAACCTAAGAACAAAGTTAAATTAAAAAAATCCAAGAGAATTAAGGGGATGAATAATAAAAGTGGTAGGGAGAAAGAGAAAAATTGCGAAAATGCAAATGAATTTCGGAGCACCGCGCGCTTCAGGCAAAACAATTCTAGCCCGTTTTTTATATGGCGACTTTTGATTCTTGTTGTGACAATTAATGTTATTGTTCACACATTTTTCATAAAGTGTCGCGTTTGTAAAGACTTGATTTGTAGTTGAAATTTTGGGTTGTGAGTCGGGGTGTTCAAATGAGGACAATATTTCATTTACTGTGATGATATTCGTTGACGAAAGATGATTTTAATGATGTTAGAGTATTATTAAAACAAATAAATTAATATTAAAGAGAAAATAAATAAATAAAATTTGAAACTCGCGAATTTGTACAGTAGTAGATTATATCTTGGAGTGTGACGTAATTGATTTGCGGGCTACATTTTGTTTTGTCGCCACGAATGAGAGAACTGCAAAGTTTTCCAACGACCGGTTGCGGTTGATGAGCGAAAAAAATTAGGTGAAAAAAAAATTAAATAGGAGATTGTGTGAATGCCGACACACACGCACACATCACACATCACACAAGCACACCGAAGAGTCGAAGTCTGACGAGAACGAATTTCGATCACGTCGATCAACAATTTATTATGAGAGGCGGAGAAGAAGAAAAAAAAACAAATGAAAAAAAAAAGCAAATGAAAAAGCAAAGAAACTCTTTCAAAGTGTCCCCGGATGCTGCTAAGTCTTCCATTACTCGTATGTTAACGTTTAACTGATGGATCTATTGATGCGAAAAAAAAGTAAGATGTAATATAAATTTATCGGCTCCACTACTAAATATATTATAAATATTAAACTATAAATATACACTGTGAGGTGAGAGAGCAGGAGACGCGGAACGAACAAGAGCGGAGGGTATGAAACCACTGAAAAACGACGCACGGAAAACAGAGAAGAGAAGAAAAAAAATGAAAACTGAAAATTCGAAGCGCTAAAAGGAACGTTTTGTATCTTTTGCAGTAAGTTTTAAGAATGCGAGACTCGATCGATCCGATTAGCTATAATTATATATTATATTATTGTAATCAATTGAAAACGAGCAGTCTCGCTGTCCGGATAGCTCGACTCTCATGAAACCGACCGCCCGGGGAAATGAATCGCGCCCGATGAACATGCAAAAAGGAACATCGCTGATGGCGAATGAGTTTCCTGGGTGCGCGCTATACAATGAAATTGAGTCTTAAGATGCTTAAGCTCTACGATGTAATGTAATAAAATGCAATATACACGTCACTCAAAGTAGTGTCCAGCATGCCCGAACAGACCAATGCCTATTTTTGTATCGAGACGATTTTTCATTCCACTTGTAAGCGGAAGCCTAATGTAACTCGAGGTTGAGGGAAAAAAATGATGATGCATTATTAATATTAACGTAAACACCGAACAAACGGCTCTACAACGAGATTCGAGCTATTGCGGTGCGATCCAACAAACTGACAAAAATGATATGTGTATAATTCGCACTTGATTGAAGATGAATCATAATGTCGCATGTGCAAATCTTTTCCGGCCAGGTGTACATTATCCGATGGAACTAATAAATCTATACAAAATTGCAACAGATATCATCTTTTTATTTCAACACCTTTTTTTATATATTTTTAATTTTAATTAATTGTTTTATAAGAATGTGAAATTTTCCTTCAAATAAAAAACTAATTTTCAATTGTTTCGAATTTATTTGATGTAATTTTAAAATTAATAAAAAAAAATTTTTTTCAAAGAAGTTGATGTGTCTTGATGAATAGTTATTTCTCAAACATCTGCAACTTTTTTCCTTTTGTTTGTTGTAATTATGGAACGCGAGTTTTTACTCCCAAATGTTTATTTTGTGTAATTTAAACGTAAATGGTTTGAAGCAAAGAAAGATGAGAAAAATGATCAAATTTGATTGCCTTGATTTATATCTCTTATTTCCAACTTTGCGCAGTCGTTAATCACCGTCTCGATTGAATGAGTTATCGCTAATAATTCACACTAGATTTTGTCGATATATTAATCATAAATATTAAAAACAAATTGATCGTCCGTGTTTTAAATTCAACATTTTTATGTACGACTTCGAATCCTGCAAAATTAATAGTGATCGTGAAAGGACAAAAATTTTCCACTTTTATCGGGATAATTTTTATTTTTAGTTCCAATCATTTCATTAAAAAATTTTGTTCAATTTTATTATTTTGCTTTCAATTTTGATGTATTTTTTCTTATGTTTTATTACCACAAAAAACAAAGATTTTCTTTCATTAATTAAACTTGCACCTTGGTGTATTAAAAAAAAAAAACCGGCCGGTCTGGGTATGAAATTTGGATGATTTTTTTTCCCCCATAAAATGTCTTTCATAAAAGGGAAAACTCGAACACATAGAAATGTCACGACCTCATCTTTTATTGCACGTATACACTTGGGAGCAAGTCGAAGGGGTCGAGATCGATGCGAGAGAGGCCTTATTGTGTGGACAAGCATGCACGTACGTGAGTACACTATTTGGTATATTACGCATCACACGTTATTGAATATTTCATTCCAAACGACAACAATTAAGCGATTAAATCCAATAACTTTTATTGATATCAGAAAAGGCATTTTGAAAACAAATAAAGTGAATGAATTTTCAACTGACAGTTAATTAATTAAATTGTTTACAAACAAAACTGTTTGTAATGAAAATTGAAAAACAACAGTATATCTTTTTTACAATAAAATTGTGTAAAGTTGTGTTTTTTATTATTCCAATTGTTATTAAATTAAATTAATTGTTATTAATTAAAACAAAATGAAATTTCAAAAAGTGACGCTTCTTTTCCGTTAATTTTTGAATTTATTTTTTGCAAATTGTTGAATTTCGATAATTTTTAAAGGAATTCAAAGTTGTTCGAGGAGTATGCGAAAGTGAGAATTGATTTTTCGCGTTCCCTCCAAAACAAACACCCTTAATGAAGTCACCTGAGAATTAATCAAGAGTGCTGGTGGTACGTCGATGGTAATCGGTGCGTATTTTAGCATCGCAAGGGTTCGCGCAAAGTAAATTTGTCGGATAATTTTACCACTTACGGGCATAGTGAACTCAAATTCCAAACTTTATAATGCTGTTAGTCGAACAACGTATCATTTACAAGCATTTTTGCTGATGGGGATAGTTTTAAAAGTTTGTAACACAATTTTGTTGTGAACTCATCTAAAACTTACCTTTTCAAATTTAAAACAGGCTCATTCGTTTTAGTGATGCGTGACTTTACACTTTGTTTCCAGCAGAAAGCAAAGTTTTTCGTCTGATAAAAAAAATTTAAAACTAATTTTGACAATTTGCGATGTACGAATTGAAAAATGTTTTTTTTTTCAATTCAGATAAACTGAAAAAATGTCTTTAATTTGGAAAAAAATGTTTTTCTAATTCAGCAGATTTAATTTTAATTAAATCTGCTTTTAATTAAATTAAATAAATTATTCTATTATAATTGCAAATAATATTTGCTTGATTGAAAAAAAAACACTTTTACGGTAATTTCGTTCACTTGTTTTATTTTAATTTGCTTGTTTCGCAAAGAGATGAAAAAATGGTTCTTCAGAGTCTGCTAAGGGCGAATAAAAATCTTAAATTGCGGATATTCGGATGTTCTTACGATGCTTTCCACTGTCTTTGCTTTATCTTATTACGACATCAAAATTGTATCCTAGAGGGGCTAATGGTAAAAAGAAGATTCACATTTATGGATCAGACGTTTTCTTGTCTTTGATCTCCCACTTGGTAAGGAATTATATAAGCCGTATAAAAGCTTTCAGATTAATGAAATGACCGGTCTAAGTCGCTGCAAATATTCCCATTATATTGCCAGACTTTTGTTTTATTTTCTCGCAACAGTTTTTTATTGCAAACTTTATGCTTGTCAATTTTTGACAGGTCGGAAAGAAATTGTCCACATTTTTCCGTTTTTTTTATTCGATTAGTCTCGTTCCTTTTCTTAATTTAAAAATTCAAATAATTTCTACTTCTTCATGACAAATAAATATAATATACAAAATAATTAATTTTATAACACAATCAAATGTTACATGTCAAAGCGTTACTTTAGTAAATTTTCATCAAATTCTAGAAAAATAAAACAAATGAAATTTTATTTCGTCATGTCAACTTTTATTTCATTTATTTGTTTCTCTTTTATACAAAGAATAACTTTTTCCAAACACAATTTTATTTTAGTACATTTAAACATTCCAAGAAATTTCATTAAAGTAATAGAAGTAACAGAAGTTCATCAATATTGATTTAGGAACAAATCCTGTCGACGGTTTCCAACCACGATAAAATATTTTTCATCGTTTCATTGAAAATATCACATTTATTATCATTGTAAATGTCAGTTGATGAATTTTCATTTTGCACGAGACAATGAATTTTTGAACAGTCTGGCTGATGCGATGTGGAATCTCGATAACGTAAATGATCAAATTAACAGATTATTGGTGAAATTAATTTTCCAATTTTCTAGGGCAAATTTGTTGACAATATCAGACCGAATGAATTCTGATCATCGATCCGCTCGTTTCTATTCGACTGCAAAAAAAAAAAAAATTTTCCAATTTCACTGTAACTTGATCAATAAATAATTAGTAAGCCTAATTAAAATTTTACTGGTCATTTTCAGAATCAGAAAGTAACAACAAAATCTCAAAGTAACTCTCATGTTCTTGATGAAAGCTACAATTGTCAACATACCGTTCATGGTAGTAGCGCGGAGACAACTTTTGAATGAATCATTAAATTTGTAAATTTATACGCCCTGTTCGACGGCGGAAGATTTGCATGTTCAACATTTTCATCACTATAGTTGAAAACTAATTGAAAATTGCACCTACACTATTATTCGTCATAAGGATTATCCAAGCAAAACAAAACATATCTGTGACATACATATGCAGCTATGTATGACTATATACATGCTTTAAGAAGTGTCTTAAATTAAGATGCATATGGGTCTTTTAAATACAAAAAATTCAGTTACATTAACACACATTCAAATTTAAAACGCTTTTGGATATATTCTAAGTAAAATTTTGCAATGTCATGAAATGACAATTTTGTTACGCCGTTTTATTTTATTTTGTTACCGTTGATAAGAAAAAACTGCTCCAAGGGGCAGGGTGACGTATTAACGAAGTCGCAATATGAATGAAGGGGTAGTTTCATAACGCCAAATTATTCCCATTAAAGATATTAACTTAACTATCATGTAAAAAATGTACTACATACTTAATTAGTTCCCATGTAATTTTTTTAATTCCTGTCTTATCAAAGTTTTTATGGCCTGCAATAAAATGTTTTATCGTAAAAACTGAACAGTTTTATAACAGTGTCTGAGATTTCGGCATTAATTTAAAATGAACGTAAGCGTTAGTTCAAATTTTGTAGTTTATGAATTTCAATTGTTTCGTATGAAATGATGTCGAACAATCTTGTTATACGCCGACGCAGAGTCAGTTCGCAAACAAAACGGTTCGAATTACGCATTAATAGTGATTCAATGTTGTTTCAATAAAACAACAAGTACTTACTATTGAATTGTTACGATCAATTATTATGAGTCATGATATGCATCATTTTGTAAATCATGTACAATCTCGATTACCAAAATGTTTGCTCTTGTTTTTAATAACAAAATGTTCGTTGTATTTTAAATGAAATATTTAGTTTCAATTTTGTGTAAAATTTCATTCAGTATTGAAATATTTCCATTTTTCCTTTTTTTTTTATATTTAAAACAAATATATTTTCGTACTCTGATCAAATATTTCTTTTTATAAAATAATACATTTAATGACGGGCGGGGCTGGTTGAAGTTCTTTAAATGCTAATTTTCCAAACATGACACACAAAGCAAACAAAGTGTTTCCTTTCAAGTTTGTTTCAGTACAAAAGGTACCAGAAGTATCTCATTAAAAGCACCGAGAGAGACGCACTTGCTTTATACTAATCACTCCGGAGAACAGATCCGCTCAAGGCGATTCTCTCAAAAACAAAATTATACACTTTACAGGCAAACCATCCTATTTAATTTCATCTAAAACCTTCCGTCCAAAATTCAGCTCTCCTTTAAATTCAAATCGCTTATCTCCCCTGATAAAACGTGCCCTCGAACGGGGCTTGAAAATTCGTACCCCTAAAAGGCAACAAGAAAAAAAGTACAAAAAAAAGTTGCTGAAACACAAGATTCATCATCAAAAGGGGGGTGCAATTTTTGATCGAAAGCTCGCGGGTTCGACGGCGATAAGGTTCTCGGTGCGCGCGCACTTAGCACGTAACAAACCGAAGGTGAATACACAGCTTTGGAAGGAGGCAGCCAGTGCGACTGACGCAAGTGCGTTCGACGATTCGGACAGGCGTTGAAGGAGAGCTGACAAGTCCGTGTTCGAGTTTTCGTACGATTCGCGAGTCACGTCAGACGAACGGCCGCGTACCACGAGAACAGACCGTCGTTTGCCTGCTCGAGCCTCTAGGCATCAAGGATGGTGCTCGGGGACGCTCGCACCTGCTGCGCCCTGGCACTGGGCCTGGCTCTCACGGCCTGCGCGCTCACTCCACCCGGTGCCATCGCGATAAACCTCGACAAACTACACGCTCGCAAATCCAAAAGGAGCGGTGAGTCCAACTCCTTTTTCTTTCAAATTTTTTTATTTTATTTTATTTTATTTTCTTGTATGACGTTGTGTAACATTTTCTTTCTTTCTTTCTTTCTTTCTTTTTTTGAGGGTAATGTCACTGAAAAGAAAAATCAATCCCACCGAATCGACCCGAATCCATGTGATTCATGGGCTGCAACAAGTTTATACGATCTTACGCCCTGATACCTGAAACCGAATGGAACGGAGCACATGTAACATATGTCGCATTCAGAACTAGGCGAAGTACTCACTGACTCGAGTACTTCAAAAAGCTTTAGATTCATTTTGTCTTTATGTAAACGGTGTGGAACAAATTGTTTGTTGATTATTAATACTCAAATCTTTTGAATCAAACGAATTTTTGTATGTTTTTATAACAATACGACAATTATTTTATTGTATTTGATTGATTGATTATTGACAATTGATTGAAGAATGTTGTCATTTTATTGTTAAATGTTTTTGATAAAGGTAACTTGAAACAAAAATTAATCACTCATATGGTGGATGTGAAATACTTTTTCATCAGAAAGAAGTTTTATGTTTGGGTAATGGTTAATGAAATTGGAAATAACTCTCGTATCTCGTGTAAACAAATATACTCTCACGTCATATACGTATATGTCGCGCAATGCACCAGATGTGTAACATGCATACGATATTTGATGAATTTGTGCTAGGAGTTTTACAAACGTGGGCAATGTTTCGCAATGTACTTCATACATTATTTGACAAGCTACATTTACAATTCAACCGAGTGGAAATTCTTTTCTTTTAAATCCCCTTTTTCATTCTCGCATGCATGATCTACTATGACAAATATATTTTTGTCTTTTTTTTTCCTTTTATTTCAAATGGCACGTAATTTCAAAATTATTTAAAACTTTTTTAATTTCAAACTTTAAATTGTCAATGTTCAAAAAATATTCAAATTTTGTACTTGTTCAAAAAGAAAAAATACCAGAAAGTAAAGTTTAATAGTCATCAAAGTTAATTTTCTAAATCTGTTTTGTGTGTAATCGTATTTCATTTTCAAAAGACCATTTTATAGTTTACGACATTACATGAACTTCACAATAGCTGTTGCAATTTTAATACACTTTATCAACTTTGAAAATGCACTTTGCCGATGAAATGACGGATAAAAATCGAAACAGGTTCTGTTTTGTGACTGCAATTCAACGGTACTACCGGGAATACAATTCGCACCAGCTGATCACTATCACGTGATGAAATGAGATTTCTTTTTCTCTTTTAAAAAGCCGGCTAACAAAAAAAGACTTTCTAAAAAATAATTTACTTGTTGCAAGTTGCAATTGTTTTTCAAAATTCAATTTCAGTTGAAATTATGGTAAGTTTCTAAAATGTTATCATAATTGTAGGATTATAGTTTGAAATAATGACAAAGAAAAGTGAAAAAAGGTTCAATTAGAAGAATAAAACAGGAAGATAATAAATTAATTAAGAAAACCAAATCAACCCACAATTTATATTACAAATTTATTATGTCAAAGTTGAATTTGTATCAAATATTACAATCCGACCTGAAATTGTATCTAAATGTAACCATCAGATGGGATTGGGTCTTATAATCAAAATGTTACATTAGGCATCATTGTTTGTTCAATGAAATTAATCCGCCGACGTAATAATTAAATTAATTTTCCAACTGCGATTTAGATGTTGAGTTTCTATTTCACGGTATATTTGATATTTGCGTTCCCTTTCAACTCAGCTGCGAAACTCAATACATATCTTCATTCAGACTCATGTTTCTATTTAAAGATCAAAATTGTTATCCACCGTCGCGGCCGAACCAACGTATAGGTCATGCAAAATTTGTCTGACTTTCGATGAGACAAAAGTTCGCCGACCTTTGCCTTGGAAATTTTTTTTTTTTCACTTCCACAAATCAAATAAGGGCCTGACGAAAAACTGAAATTTGTATTTTTAACATCAACAATTTTAATATTTAAAATGTTAATTCTCACATATTCAGCTTTCAATATTTCAGAATAATAAAATTTTAAAATTTTTTTTTTTAAAAGTTCAAATTTATGCAAATTTTGTAATATTCCAATTTTGAACTTTCGAACTTTAAAATAGTAAATTAAGAAATTTTGCAACCTCTCAATTATGAAGTACAGCATTTTATATTTTTTCAACGAGGAAATCAAGCGAGAATAAAATATTCCCTTCATTTTCGAATAAAAATTGAGGGAAAATGATTTTCTATTTATTTAATTATTTCGATTCCAGTAGTAAAATCAAGAATTAACGAAACATTGATTTTATAGGTTCGGGTTTACCAGATCGTTTGGTTTCACATAAGGGCTCAGTTTAGCCAATCGTCCGTTGGGTCGAATTACAATTGATAAGCGTGTTCCTTCTAATTGAATTCGTTGAACGGTCATTTATGGTGGGCATTAAAATTTTTGTCAGATCCTCGACTGCGCAGCAGCCCGATGTAAAATTCACATCAAATTTCACATAAACGTAATCCACTTATTGGTTGATGATACTCGGGACGGTTGACCTTTAGTTATCATCAATTGCAATTACGTTTTGTTCAAAATGGAAATGTGTTAAACAAACTGCAGGCTACCATTACGTTATGACTTTTGCATTCTAATTGAACGCAATTAATGTTTTCAAATTAGATGCAATTAAATTTGATGAAAACCGTTGTGATTCCGATGCATCTTGATTAGTTTTTATTTTTATCCCAAGATATGATTCGACCTTGAAGTTAACCTGTTCTAATTGAAAAGAAAAAAAATAAGTAAATTAAAAAAAAAAACAAAACAAAACAAAAAAAAGAAGAGGAAAAAGTCAAATCAGATTTTTTAATATTTTTTTGTTGCTTTTCTTCGGAGGAGTGATTGAAGGAGATTCAGCAAAACGAATTAAAATTGTTTGTGAACAACTGCTAGTAATTAATAGAATTAGACAAAGTATTGAACGAGTAAGAAAGATGTAAATTTTTATCAAATTAAGACTACTTAACGCAAAGTTTCAGGGCTGGAGAGATCTCCACTGTCACTAAGCAGTTATAAAGGGAAGGGCAATTTATGAGACTATCAGTTGCCGTTACAGTTAGCCTTTCAGATGAGACTTGAACGAAAGTTTATGCAATTATAGATGTTTTACGGCGACAATTCCGACCGAAATTTGATCCCAGCAAAGTTGCTTGGTCGACGATAAAACGTAAATTTTTGGTCCGGGAAAATGAGTTTGGCATTTTTATGAGCTTTTTATTATAAATTCGTCCAATTAACTTTTGTCATTTGACTTTCTTTTCCTTTTTTGATTGTGTCGAAAAACTTTTTGACGCTCCTTTCAAAAGGAACTCGGTAAAAAATGTTCAAGACATTCTGCGTTCCAACGACTAGAAAAGAGGAAAAGTTTTGGGAACGTTTTTTAAAACGTTTTCATAACTGAATGTCAAACAGATGTTCTTTTCGCTTGAACAACTTGCAACGACGAGACAAATATCGTTAAATACTAATTTCAACCGAGTTGCATCAAGTTTTTGGCTTTCAAAGATTTCCGTCAGATGAGAAACGTATCCACCGCGAAATTACTGAATGTCATTAAAATTTCATCTGGTTCAAAAATTTTATCTGGAAAGCCAAGTTGTATTTGATGGCCTGCTGCGTACATCACGTTTGTCATAAATGTTCCTCCCCCCATCTTTTTTTTAATTTTCAGGATTTTGCGTGATTGAAATTCGTTGCGACAAAATTCAAAGCTTAAATTGGCCGATTGGTATTACACGTCCACCCTGACCTGATTTAATTAATTGCACATTGTACAAATGTTGCGTCAAAAAGCGAAAATGATAACGATGTTTAATTAAAATTCACCCGTCCTCTCTGACATGAAATTTAATGTATCCCGAGTTTGGAAATTATTCGACCAGATTGTTTTAGATGTAAAGATTTGTTTGTATTCTTTTTCAGTTTATTGCCATAGTTTAACACACGCACACAACTTGCAGCCGGAAACTTGTTTATTTATTCCAGTCATTAAAGGCGGGAAACAAGAGATGCCGGCATGTTAATATTTTATGCGCGGATTCAAAGATGGAACGAAACTTTGCACAACTTTGTAAATTATAAAATTTGAACTTGTAATTTGACATCATGCAAAAGAAATATCAACTAAATTTAAATTAGCTTACATTTCATATCTGTTTTATTTGAAACAATTTTTTTGCATTAAACTTTTGTTCGAGCAACAAATAAATGAAAAAAAAAAGTTATTTCAAACAGAAAAAAGATGTGGGATTTATGAAACAATAGGTTTCTACAATAATGTAATTTGAATATGAAAATGAAATTAAATGTATGAATTGCAAATTGAAGTAATTGTGAACACAGAGTAATTATACGTTTGTTTGTCACAGAAGTACAATCCATGGCTTGTCATCCATACGAACCATTCAAGTGTCCCGGGGATGGCCAGTGCATTTCCATACAGTACCTTTGTGACGGAGCCCCGGACTGTCAGGACGGATACGACGAAGATTCACGTTTATGTACAGCAGGTGAGCTGACCTGATTTCAAGTCACGATTACAATAACGACGCCTGCACATTGTCTGCCTAAAATGCCATTAAAGCTCCATTACCGTCATGAATTACTTAACCAAGTCATAAAAAAAACCCATGAACCACTCTGCTAACAAAATTACACGATTCGTCCTTTTTCGTGCGCTTTTTTTGCCCATTTGATGAACCTGCTCTTAGGATCATTGTTAATTTATATCCAGCTTTCCTTTCTGAACTATAACTGACTTCAAATGTTTTTATTTTTTCAATTGACTTCCTTTTTTGCGTTTTATTTGTCTGATTTAGAGAAAAATTCTTTAAAAAAGGTAGAGTTAAAATAATATTTAAAAGGCAAACAAGAAATAAAGTGAAAACAAAATGAAATAAAAAAAGAAAAGGTTAAAGGTGAGATGAGTTGAAGATTTATTTTGAAAAATGATTTAGTAATGTGCGTACATATGTTAATGAATATATGCAACATTTTGCAGCCAAGCGACCACCTGTGGAGGAGACGGCGAGCTTCTTGCAATCGCTGATATCAAGCCACGGGCCAAACTATCTCGAGAAATTATTCGGCAATAAAGCTAAGGATGCGTTGGCGATGCTCGGGGGCGTGAACAAAGTGGCTATTGCTCTTTCTGGTAAGCGTTCATTCTGGCTAAACAAAAACCGCCCAATCTGGTTACTACATTTTTATTCGCCTCTTTAAATAGTCTTCACAAATTTAATGTTCCTTTCTTCTCATACTTTCATTTCATTCCAAAGAAAAGTTAAAAACAATTTTTAAATAATAAATAAACATGAGTTTGAAAAATGCCTTTTTCATCGTCTAATAGAAAATTATTGTAATGTCATCGTGTATTTTGAAGTGACAATTTTGTCATGGAAGATAAATGCAAATTTCTTGTAACATTTAGAAGGTCTGCTCTTATCAATGGTAGCATAAATGGAAAATGTTTTAAGGCAAATAAAATTTCGAGAGTAAAGACTGTTTTACGCCGTTGAAGGTAATTAAGTTGCGCGCTAATGTAGCGCATCTTGCTGCTGCAGTTATAAAATTATCATACAAAATGTTCTAATAAATTGTACGAGCTGAATAGCGGTAAATTTTTTTGTATCTCGAAGAACATCCTGTGGATCGAATCAGTTCGAGAATGTGAATTAAAAGGAAAGAAAAATTGCATTCAAAAGGAGGACGAAATATTGTTCATAACTCGGATTGAGTTTGTGAAACATATTTACGGAAAATCGAATTGCGAGCAAAATTTGTATCTTTCAAGATATTTTATAGAGGTGAGTTCGATATAATCGTTATGATAAAATTGGTGCCGACATCCACCAAGTTTTTATTCTTTTTTATTTGCTCTTGTAAAAATGAAATATGATGAATAAAAAATATAATTTTTAGTATTGTGAATTGATCAAAAATAAAAATCTAATATTTTATTATCATGTTTCATTTTTTTTTCATATTTTTTTTTTTTTTTTTTTTTTTTTTTTTTTTTTTTTTTTTTTTTTTTTTTTTTTTTTTTTTTTTTTTTTTTTTTTTTTTTTTTTTTTTTTTTT
>JAQQRF010000244.1:0-153484 GCA_030523145.1 Trissolcus brochymenae | reverse complement strand
AAAAAAAAAAAAAAAAAAAAAAAAAAAAAAAACAAATCGAAATTGGTCGACGACTTCATTGTCAATTTGGCTCGGAAACAGAACAGCATCATCAATTGAAAATTTATGCGGCTAGCTCGTTGCTTTCTAAATCAAGTCTTATCTGCACTTTGAACCGAACTTTTCGACTTTTACACGAGGGACCATGGCTCCCTGGAACTTCAAAAGTCACGGCAAAGCTGATAACGCGCAAAAGAGTTATCCGACAAGTTTCAAAAGAAAAGACAGCAGCTGAAAATCGTGAAACTCGCCAGCCGTGAAAAATTCACGGGGAATGCCCGCGCGAAAGTCAAACTGACGAAAGTGGCTTCATTTTTCGCTTTATTAAAAATCTCTAATCTAAGCAAAAATCTAAAAAAAAGTTTCATTCAGAAATAATCCAACGTTGAACGACAATTATTCTTTATCTCATAGAATGCGATATGCTTTTAGTGTCCCTATACTCTGATACGTTTATACTATTATTTCAGAATTAGACATCTCTGAAAATCGTCAAAAATGAATTTGCAAAAAAAAAAATAATAAAAAAATAAAACAAATTTCACTTCACTCAAACGCATGTCAGACAGTTTGAAACAACCACCCTGTTTTTTTCGTTGTTAAAATACAAAACTCTTCGTGAAATTTGTGTCAAATTTTAAAACAGGAAAAAAAGTGATTAAGAGAAAATCAGTTTCGCAAAATAAAAAATAATATTTTTTACTTTCATGAGAAAACGATTCTTTTTTTGAATGAATGATTTATTGAATTGCATTATTTTAAGTGAATCAATATGAGAGACAAATTGTTATGTATTGAATCAGCAAAAATCAACTTCAAATGATTGAGAAGACTTGTTAGGAATAGCGACTGATTTGACATGGAATCCCCCTTATAGAAAACCAAACCTCTGTCAACTTGGAACAAATACATAAGAAAATGTTGTATTAAGAAAAGTCAACAATAAATATAAAATATGATCCCAGTTCAGTCGGGGACAAAGCTCCATATAGCGGGTTCAGATTATGAATATGATAAGCTTTGTGCAAATCTTGACCCTACATCGACGATGTATGTTTACTTGATATTCAAACAGTTGAATAAATCTTTAACAAATCTTGTATGTCCTTTTCAAGAAAACATTTTATTAACTCACGATTAATCAACAAACAAGATTCATGCAGGGAATGTTTAATCAAAAATTAGCAAAATTATGAATGAAAAAAATTGTCATTCCGTCTCTTGTTTATAAATTGGGTTTACGTGTGAAAAAATATTCAAGTGTCATATCGTGTACGAATTTCATTTTCCAGCTCGAAAAGGCAAAAGTCAAAAAAAAGGAAGATAAATTTTGATTATGTTTTGCCCCAGCGCGTCAAACTAACATGACAAGTGAATGGAAAATAATAGACAATGCAATTTTTCCGCGTTACTTTGTCCAGCTGTGTTCATGTTAAGATATTTTTGTTTTGCGCGTTCAATATATATATATATACATCTGGGTGTTTCGCAAGCAGTGCTTACAACGGCCCAAGATATCAAAGAAAATGTTGATTAAAAGGAACGCAATGTCAAACGAAACCTTTTTTCTACTTCCCCTTAGAAACTTGCCGTTCAATTTTGTTTGTCGCACTTTTTAATAGATGCAAAATTAACAAAGCTAACAAAAGCACGAATTAATCCTCAAGAGCAAGAGCGACATCAAATTTGTTTCATACAATTAAAATATTACTTGTTGATTTTCCGTGCAGTTTAAGAGTTTCACTTTGTGAATTGATCTTCTTAAAATGTACGTTTTTGTTTATTTTGAATACATTTCATTATCGTTTTATCTTACTCGTACAATTTTTCGTATTTGACCGAGAAAAAAATCCAATTTAATTAGTCGTAAAATTTTAATTGTTATCAGTGAGATTGGTTAGTGAAAAAGGCTATAAAGCAGTAGCAATAAGTGACATAATGGGAAAATTTTGTGGGTTTTTGGCAGTTAAAAAGAGCTGCTAAGATTTCGAAAGCACGCCACTCTGCCTGGAGAGATACGCTTTTTGTCGATTTTTAACACCGGCGTGATGCCCTCTTGTCATTTTCACCTTATTCTTATCCCGAAAACTTCTCGTCACGTTCTACTATCTAAACTCTGAACAGCCTCATAAACCGACTCTTACACCTCATCATCCATTTTTTATTTCAAATACCAAAGAAAACATGTGCCCTCACACCCGTCCAGCAGATCTCAAGATTTTAATGCGAATTGTTTTTATTAGAAACATAAAAAATCGTCAACAATCTCAACTATGAGAAGAACTTTGAACGTTCATCTTGCAACTCCAGACAAAAATTGCAAAATGTCACTTATTCATATACGTCAAACTAACATTTTTAAAACACAATTTTGACATTTTTGCATTCAATTTGCATTTTATCAGTTTTAAAAAAGCATATAATTTAAATAGTTCGTAATGTTTTGCAAAAATCGTTTGCAATTTCACAGAGAATTCAAGAAAATAAAAAAAAATTTCTGCTGATACCCTTTTCCTTCTTCGCCTGGCCCATGAACGGGCAAGTTTGCAACAGTCGTCATATCGTGCTTTCTTCGTATCATATTTCCCACTTGAAGTTGCATAGCTTTCCGCTCTCGACGGCACAATATGACATTCGTCTCTGCGATGCATTCAATTACTTTTATATCGGCGTTTCAGGCTGATCTGTTCTGCCATATACTAAAGCTCGGAATGTTGAATTAATTTTAAAATATCTCTTTTTCACAAAGGAAGCAATGAACAATTTTGTCCGTCTTTGACAATTAACAGTGTTGTACGAAAAAAGTTGTTAAGCAATTATACAATGTTGAAATAATAAATACAATCGCAAATTTACATACAAATACGAGGGGCTTTTGAAAAAGTTTGATGAAGAATTTTGCCTCCTTTCTTTAGTGAATTAAAAGTTTCTTGAAAAAAAATTAAGTCACGACGAAGTTATTTCACAATATGATGACGGTTCAGTCGGAAGTTGAGTTGCAAAAAATATCACAAGAATTTTCTTTGTTTTTAATTCAATGCTAAAATTGATAACGTTGCCTAATTTTATAGAACAGTTTGTTACATAAAAAATGTCAAATTTGGCCTATTTTTCAGACTCGTCCTAAATAGATACCTTCTATTTCTCAGAATGTTCATACTGAAAGATCTCTTCCATAAAGATGTGGAACAGACTTTCTTAGCAATTGGCTGGCTCGAGTGAAAGGCAAAAAAGAATTGGAGAAGGAAAACTTTTGCAGCATAGTTGGTGAACTTTTGTGAATGAATATGCCGAAATGCTTGACAGTTACTGGGGTGAATTGTCAGAACCTGTTAAATGATTCGCGTTCAACTCAGATTGTTCAATTTTAAATTATGAAAATCAGTTATGGTTTCTGTTCGACTGTGTGTGTGTGTTTTTTTTTTTTTTTTTTAATTAAAATATTGTTGACAAGAAATAAAAAATGTTTATTTTTTTGGTTGAATCGATGGTTTTCATCATTTCGATGGAAAAGTTTCACAGCAAAGATGTTCCTCTAAAATGCAATTTCATTATGTTTCTTGTAAGCTTATGTATATACTGATTCCGCCTACTTCTTTAAACATGAAGCTCGCCTGCTTGATATCAGACGTACAAATATTCCAAGAGCTTCGTATCGCGCGCTTCATCTGTGGGGACTTGTAAAAATATTTTCTTTGCCATTTATTTCTCAAATAGCAAAACCAATAATATTGAGCATGCCTTCTGAAATATGAAGATGCCTTTTCAACCAATCCCAGCCTTTTAATATTGGCAATGTTCGCGCATAAAAAATATAGGAGAAACAGCCGGAACGTGCCAACTGGTTTAATTCCTTGACGATTTAATTTATTATAGAAAATGGTGCATCGCTTACGTGCATCTTAACGTATACAGCTAAGAAGAAAATTGCTGATCAATATCTTCCTTTGACTCATTAAATAAATATTTATTTAATCTTTGATGTAACAATTTGAAGCAACACTATCACCCCTTGAAAATGATAATGGATCGATAGACCTTGAAACAGGCAAATTGAAGCAAAGATTAATGCACTCTTATACATTTTTATAACCGATCGGGTCGTATTAGCGACAATTTTTTTATTTTCAATGTTTGCCTCGTAATCGCGAGGCACTTAAATTTTCAATCGGTTAATGTTTCTGTAAACTAAAGAACTGGGTTTATTACGTTGCGTACATGTTGACAAAGCCAAGCTTTTATGACGAAACTTACATTATTGATTTAAGCATTAAAACGCAACGGAATAAAGAAGGACGGACGAAGGGCAGTTAATGCCGCTTACATTCCTTGATGTCCGGCACGCGAGTCTGGCGTATTCACTGTGCAATTAATTTGCAATTCAGCAGGAGCCTATGCTACAGTCAACTTCAACGCGAAATTCGGGAACAATTGCGATAATTCAACTATTATTGCGCCACCGTTCATGCGAGTTGCTGCAACGATTCTGGCCTGATTATTCCGACCTCTAATCGATTGCATGCATGCAAAATCAATCCGTTTCTTTCATCAGCTGTGGAATTTGAAGATGTGACTTTGATTCCACTGTGACTATTATTTTGTCAATCCTACAAAATTCGGCTGCGAGTTATTTTTCCTTCTTCTATTCCATTTTATGTTGGTCCCATCCGTCTCAATTATTCACTTTATTTTTGCATTCACTGAACTTTCAAAGTCATCAATACAATTGAGACGTTCAATTTGTTTGAGTGCATTCGACTCTTTTCGAGTCGCTCTATCATCTTACTGTCAAAAGACTGCATCGGGCCAGTATCCAAGCAAAAAGGTCACCCAATTTTCTCTCTCTTGATCTTTGTGTTTTCCCTTGCTGCCCGACGCTTTTTCGTCCTTCGCTCTTCTCGTACAAGTATCCGTTTGGGAACACTCTGTATCGTGACATTTATATTTTTGTCCGATGCAACTCCGATGTCTCCGGAATAAAGTCGTGCGCTCAGCCAACAGACGCATTCCTGCATTTTGTTGTTTCACTCACCCTCATATTTCTTTCTTTGAGGCAATTTTTGATTTAATAATACTTTGATAGCGGTTACATGTCAATGTCGGACTTTTTTTTTTGTACATTTTTTACATCATAGTACGAAGAATGGAAATAAATTGAAATTATAAAACGCTCCGGGTAATATGTTTATTTTTGATCGCAGAAAAGGGGATGTGAAAAGAAAGAACTCAATACGTCGACGGATATTATCTTAGCATTATTTGCATTGCGGATGACATGAGTGGCGCGACGATTGATGTAAAATGTGTCAGCGTGAAATTGATCGACCGATCATTCAATGGCGTGAAACTTATTTGTTGAAATGCAATGCCAATCATTATATTGGTTCGATCAAGAATGGGCTGTAATCATTTTCAATTCAAACATCGGAGGTCGCTTTTAATTTCAATTTCTTACTTTTTCCTACAATATTAATCTTTCAGTAATTTTTACGTTTGACTTTAAATCAAACATAATGGTAAAAATATTAAAATTTTGATTGTACCTTGGTATATTGGCTTTGAGCTTTATAAATAGAATAATAAGTTTTAATAAATTAAAAAAAAAAAAAATCTTAATAAAAATAGAAGAAACAGTTGAAAGTTCAAAAGGAATTCTTTTCGTTTGAAATTTGTGTCCAACAGATTTAATTTTGCTGCGAAATTGAAATCAAATCAGTTGGTTGAAATGATCTATGAGATCGTATAAGGTATACGTTGATCGATGGAAAAAGAATTGGACAAAAGATGCCATCTTGCGTGTAACATGGTTTATTTCTACGTCAAGTCGCCGGGGTGGATCGACCGCGACTCCAAATGCGCAAATTCATGGGTGGCTTCCTTGCAAATTTGGTACCGGAATTGGTGGATACGGAAGGAAATCAACCGCGAAAAGACAAATCAGCCACTTACGAGAAACCGTTGAGTAAAAAGCGACAGCCAATTTTTTCATTTTCCTAAGCAAAGCTCCAACTCTGAGATCTCATTCAATCTGATTTATCAACCTCTTAACAACCATAAGATATCTTGAGGAAACAAAACAAAATTTCTGGTAACAAGAATGATCAAAAAATAATGGAAAAAAAGACAAAGTTTTTTCGAATTGTAAGTTAAAAGGTAATTAGAAATCGGTAGAAAAATTTGGCATTAAATTCGAGACCAGTGGCAAGAATAAAAATGAAATGCGACAATTGCGGAGTATTTTTTGTCATCATTGGGGGAAAAAGACGGCGGGAGAAGGAAAAAGTTTATGCAAATGTACGGAGCGAGCATCGAGATGGGAGGATGCAAAACCCCTGGATGACTTTCACGAACGAGATGCGGAATAAGAGATATGGGAATAAGAGACGAGGTAAATCGACGCGGGTAAAACGTTTTAATGCGAATTTAAGGGAGGCGCAGTTGTTAAGGTGGAGCCGTGTCTTCGTGGAATTGAAATCGTTAAGGTGGGATGCATAAAAAAATTTAAAATGCCGTTCGATCGATCTCAGTGACGATTTCATTTACCTCGTAATTCAGCATAATAATCTACCGTTATCGTGAATACAAATTCTTTGCCGATTATAAGAGATTACAGGCGAGGGATGGTTTGATAAGGACATTATATCTACAAATGAAAATTTGTTTCAATTAATTTACAACTTGCCAAGATATAAATGTCTCAAGTTCTATTTTTCTTTTAATTTGCAAAATTTGTAATACGCGACATAACAATTGAGATGAATATATATATATCACGAATGGATTCATTACCTAGTTAGGTATTATGTACGTTGACCGGTTCATTGTTCTGAGTTTGGAGCTCGCTTTGAAGCGAAGTAAAGTTTCCTACTGTAATTTGATAAAGTTCAACGAATTTCTCGCTATGATGAATAATTTCTCACTAAAATCGATAGCATGATTGTTTCTTGTTTTAAAAGTAATATCAAATGTATACGTTCCATTCAAATGCCACCGCCTGTCGCGGTCCGGAGGCAAAGTTTCTTATCCTCAGGTTTATTGACGAAAATCGCGTTTCTCGCATTTGTTGAGCGGTATCGCGTTAAAATTCCGATATTATGAACGAAACACTGAGAAATTTAATCGCCAAGTCAGGGCGCTTAATTTAAGAGGAATTCCTCCAACCTGAAGAGACTACAATCGAATTTTGTAAATTGAATTCACAGAGTGGAAGTAATTTTGCAAACGTTAAATAATTTATTTTCATTGCACTTCACCAAGGTTGACGATTAACAGTCCTCGAAAATTACGTTTGGATCTCTGCATGAATCAACTGAGATGCATGAAAAAATCGAAAATATATCGATATCTCTCTTCTTCAAAATATTGTTTTTTTTGGGAGATCGTCCATTCGTACCAGTTAAATTAGAAACACGAAAACAAAAAATGTAATGTATAAAACTAATTAGATAATTTTATAAGAAACTAAAAATGAAACTGTTTTGGAGAAATGAGAAACTTTGAGCGATATTTAGAAATAAGACAAGTTTTTGAAGCGAGACACTATTCGTAAGTGGCGACGATGCGTTCAATTTCATACAAACGTGAGAAAGATATTTCGGAACAAGTGATTTATTTGCAGAGGTCAAACGAGATTTGTGTGATCGAACGGCGGAAAACTCATTACGACGAGTGTGCTCGAAGTATGCTGATAACATCCTGGAAATTCGCGCGCAGAAAAACCAACACGTACGTGAAGTTTCGCCGACAAACCACATATCGCGGATAATTTATCATCCGAAAAGTGCGCCTCGCAACGATGCATACGAAATTGCCCACACATTCCACCCGGTCCAGGATTAAAAACCTGTCACATGCCAAAAAAATGTTATACTAAAATCATATTTAATAAATTTGCCTTGAAAAATAACTGGAAATTATGAAGGTAATTAATTTCAATGTTGGTTGAACGAAAAATTTGTGCAAATCAAAATTGAATTGCAAATTTCCGAGTGAGTTTGCGGAGAATTCATTTTTATTTCTTGATTTAATTTTATTCCAGATTTCAACTTGTGATAAAACGCAATTTCGGTTAGGTAACTTTTGCAATCAACCGAGAGCTCACTTGATCGCAAAAGGTGTTAATTTTCTATAGGAATTGATTAAATATAGTTATAATGGACACACAGCGAGAATATCAAATTTATTTCATGAACAATGAATAATTGACAGTCGTGTGCAACTGAACCAAATCGTCCATTTGGCTTGGCAATTAACAAAAAAAATACGACAGGTTATTTCAATTAACGGTTCCTGCTAATTGGATCGGTGGAACCGTACATTCTCCTTCAAATGATCAAAAAAAGAAAAAAAAAAAGAAAAAAAAAAGAACATAAATTGTGCGATTACAGTTTTCAATCTTGCCATCAAAATGGGACGTGTACATAAATGTTATTTTTTTTTTTTTTTTTGGTCGTGTGAATACTGAGTGAGAATTGACGATTGTTGAAATATGAATGCAATCTTTCAAGCAAAAACAGCGCAATAACGTTAATTCAAAAAAATCGAACGCACTCTCTGTACCGAACGTCTGTCGGTGATCGACGGCCAAAATAAATCATCACAACAAATTAAAAATGCTCCGAATCGTGTAAGTGCTGCGCAGCCAGACGCGCGCTGCCAGCAACCCGATGATTTATGACGCGCCATAATTATGGAGCCCATACTCAAAGAAGCATCGCAGCCTGCAGAGAATGAACGGGGTAGGCGTGATCTCAAAAGGAACTCTGCGAGTTAAAGATCATCCGCTTTGATATTGAGATTAAATTTGTACGAAAACAAATTAAAAAAAAAATCGTCCGAGTTTTTTATCTATGAAAAGAAGGTAGGAAAAGGAAAACCGAAATTCTCGCATAAAAAGTCAGCATGGTTTATGGTGAGCATCAAAACTAGGAGCAAAAACCAAACCAACGAAAGCATCGGCCAAATTGGATTCGATAAGTAATTCCCATTCACAATAGCCGCGCGAGAATAAATCGTTCCGAAGATTTCGTATTCTTCGGCGCGTCGAGTTCATTATAAAAATGAACCAGCGCAGTAGTAATTTAATATCGAACAACGCGAAGAAAACGGAAAAAACAAAAGAAACTGGCGCGGAAGAGAGACGAGAGCTCCTTTGAAACGCGCCGCATTTATTTAACCAACGATTTTTCATGCCGCCGTGGCGATAAATCATGAACGTGATGTATTTTGTATATCCCCGAACCTCTTCAATGACTCGACACTTTTTTTTTTTTTTTTTTTTTGTTCGCAAAAAAACTTAGATCCATTTTTTTCATGTTGAGATCTCGTGAAAAATCATTGAACCTGCGATGAAAAGTGAATTAGAGAATTTGAAATTCATTGCTATATATGTTCGAGAAAGTTGCATATATACATTTCATTTGCAGCATTTTAACACTGAAGGGAAGGAATCGTGTGATGTTCGTTTGTTCAAGTTATGCAACTTAACGTCGTGCTTCAATGACCTAGGCATAAGTGCAACCGTAATGTGTCCGAAGCACACGACTTGCATTGCAGTTTCGAGAACCCCGACAATTTCAGCTGTTGTCAATTGCAAACGTCAGTCCAAGTTCTTGCTAATAAGATTACAGGTATTTGCATTTGATCTGCAGTTGAAGACATAAGGATAAATTAAATTCATTTTGCAATGTGTGCCTCTCAACTATATCTTCGAATAATTTAAATATTGAATAATTTGGAAAAGTAAATACCTAACAATTTCATTCCTTTTGCAAACGTGAGATGGATTAGAGCGCATACTTTATCGTCATATTTATTGAAACAAAACTCGCTCTTGTTCAAAAAAAAAAAAAAAAAATGTTTAATTGGAATAGTTACAATCGAATGAAATATTTTATATGTGGTTCTATGATTTCATCAATTCTTGCATTTATTCCATTCGGATAACTATCGTTTTACTATAAATGTGAAATGGTGATATTTTTATTCATAATTTCGTTCGAGAACAATTTTAATAATGATCATTCCGAATAAGACGATAAATTAAAAAAACGATCAATTAAAAACAAATTTTAATAAACGTGAAAAAAAAGAAAATTCTTATTGAAAAAAAGATGTTTTTAGAATTTGCAGGATCATGATCTCTTTTAAATTTATATTAAAAAGAAATCTTTACGCTCCTAATGTTAAGATTATTAAGCAAATGTATTCAAAAAGACGAGATTTTGTTCTTGAAGATGATGTTGATGATTGTTTTATCATAATTAATACTTGTAAAGCAAGTTTCATCACGCGATCCCAAGGGTCGTTAACGTTATGCATGATTCCAAAGGATTTTGCAATTGGCAGGGCGTTTTCATGCCGAAATGGAATTTGCGTAAATTATGATAAATTATCATTAGACAAAAGCAATTCAACTACTGCAATCCATGTTAAATTTGTGATATATCAAATGTTTTAAGAATAGAAATTGTATGCTATTATATATAATACTCATGAAATAATTATAACCTGGCATTGTTGGATCTATAATTCTTGATGAACATTAAATATCCGATTACATATAGAAGATATAAAAAAACTTACAGATTTTACTCTGTTGGCCGCCTAAAAACTGTACTCACCTGAAACAGACAAAAAAAATTGATTGGTAAATTTATGATTGGATCAAAAACGAAAGGTGATGGAGAAACCAGGGGCATAAATGTTAGCAAGCATATCCCCAGTGAGTGTTACCATAAAAAGGATAATAAAGCAAGCAGTTGGAGTGTTACAAAATACGCCCGGCTCTTTTGCCCTAAACGGCATCTATCACCATAAAAGCGTATGGCTTATTCCAAAACTTATCTTGCCATATCAAAAAAAAAAAAGAAAAAAAAATGAAATTTGAACTCGCACAGACGTTATAAATTTTACTTTTACAGTAACGCGCGGGCAAAATGAAACGTAACGATTGGGCTGCTCTGTCGTAAATATTTTTGCCAGTTTCGTGTCAAACGTAAAAACATATTCCATAAACGGTGCCTTTGAAATAGTTGAAATTCACTCTTTCAGACTAACACAAACTGCGACTTTGCTAACCGCAACATGGGGTTAAGTAACCGCATGTCCTATCGGCGAAGTACCCGGTCATAAATTGCATTGAGGAATTCTGTCAAAGGATATCAGCCAAGTTCGTTAAACATGGGCGCTGTCTTCGGGCACTACCAATTACAGCCATTTCGCTTCTCGGTCAAATTCACCTGGACTTATTAGTTAGGGCTTAATTATTACACTTAAAATGCGTGCATAATTTATGGGACGTCCCGAGCAATGGTGCGGGCCAACCGGCGATCATGAATTTTCGAGCGAGTCGCAATTCATCAGAGCCGGTGAAATTCACGCCAACCAGATTTCAACTCATCCGGGGGGACGATTGCGCGGTCGTTTTTCAAAGTTGCTGCGAAACATTTTAATTGATACCTCGGCCACGATCAACAACTTGAAATCGAAAATTCTTTTCCATTCGAAATGTCAGTCAACGGGGTGTTGCCCCGTTTACATCCGCCAAAATTGAAATTGAATAAATTTTCATGGAACTTGACCTCTGTGGATTTCACTTCGAAACATGTGCTAATTTCAAACTTTTAATTACTAGAGCGAATTCCGTAACGGATAGCAATTCAGCGGACAACCGAGTGACGTTGCGAAGCGAGTAGAAAAAAATTTTTTTTCCACCCCGGTTTTTTTTGTTTTTTTGTTTTTTTGTTTTTTGGTCCAAAACTTGTTAAGCCACCAACGACGTGTTTTGAGTGAAAACAAACGAGTTTAACATCATTTCAGGATGTTTCATTGAGAACTCGCGCGCATCTTGTTCGCGTAAACTTTTAATGGAACTGGTAAGGCAGACTCGTTTCGTCAGTTTCGCCCGTTTTGTGGGTCATAAATCTGGGCTGCTCGTTATTCTTGCGTGATAATTGCTGGATTTGTTCTTATTCTTCCTAATTGCCGATAAACCATCGTATTGGGCACCAAATAAAGCAACCATCCTTAATCAACCAAAAACTAATGAAATAATTTTGTCCAGAGTTGCATCCGATTCAATAATAACAATTCCATTTAATTAAAACAAATATTCTGTGAACGACCATAGCTAATTAATTCTGAACGAACCCCATTTATTTCTCTCATCAAGTCGCATGTTGAACAGAATTTCCGATTATTGGCAAAATCAATCCTCAAGACTCAAATTTGATTGGTAGAGAGCGAGGTCTGCGCGTAACAGTTTTATCTATTATTCATGCTTGAGAATTAATTAGGAGCTATAATTTGAACAGTACGTTCAAATTGTCAGTTGAAATTAAATACCGCAAAGATGCTCTCACAACAACTGAATCCACTGTATTATAGATTTGCTTCGTAAGGTAGCACTAATGAACAACCATGGAACGACTATTTTGGTGCTTTCTCTTTCGCGTCACGGAAAGATCGCATAAAATATCGCTAACGATTATTCGCAGTTCCTCAGTTTGTGCAACGAATACACCGCCGTGGTAATGTTTCCCTCCATCTTTTTTGCCCCAGCTATATATTTTATTGATTTGATTATATTTTTCTTCGTTACAATTGTGATCGAGTTAAAGTCTCTTGAGTACAAAAAGTATTATATTTGGATAAAAAAATGAACATCAAGTTGGAGATGAAATTAAAAACTTGTAACTTAATGGATTCAAGGGAGATTTAAAGAAGGGCCATTTATTATTGCAAATGGCTTCGAAAGGGAGGCCCAGAATGTTGCACTGGCTGGGATCCAAAAAGCTCGAAGCTACGTTTGTATCTTGCATCCGGGCGACAACATAAACCGTGCGTGCACATTCCCGGTCGAGCGTCCGACAACATATTACCTAAATTCCGCGAAAAATCGAATACCCACGGTTTTGCAGACATCGTGAACTCGGCTTTCAGCGCGATAAAGAAGCGACCGCGCTTTCAAAGGCAAGCAGCCCCTGTTTACGAAACTCCAGGGCAAGAAAATACAGCGAAAACTCTCGCACGAACGTTTTAACGCGATTTGTTATTCCATCAAAAACATCCCACCGTTGGTCAAATTAAAATGTTGAAAATGCAAAGCATCGACTTTGAGTGTGGAAGTCCAACTTTTATTATGACAACCGGAATGACTACTTGAAAATGCAGAGCCCCATCAGGAAAAAGCGATTAATGTGAGATTGACTTCAATTATAATTGCAACAGGGAGAGCTTTCAAAATCACAACTTTTGGACCTTGACAAGCACAATTTGTTGAGAAATTTGCGCTAAGCGGCATTTAGGTCAGTGGCGTAATTACAGCATCATATAAAATATGATAAGCTATCTTTTTCTAGTGAACTCACGTTCCTGGAAGAACGTAGAAAGGAACAGTTGAAAATGAGTCTACTCCACCGGGGAGGAATGAATTCGAGTTAGCAACGACAGTAGTTAATGCGCTATACGGCAGATACACTGGACGCACTTTTATCGCGATGTTTTTGCCCGACTTACGGCGAACTAACTCCAGTTTGAACAAAAACACTGCATTTGTGCATGTGTCGCCAACCGAGTGTGTGCTGTGGCCTGCGGCCAGCTAATTTTCACGCAATTTGCGCACACAAACTTTCTTCACGCTTTAACGAATCGCTTCAACTTAATGAACCTATAACGCGTCACTGTAACCAAAACTTGTCACTCTTTTTTCACTTTCTTAAGACTCGGCCACAATTCCAGCCAAATCAAACAGTATCTCTGTATATTCCTCTCTTAAAATTATATCCCAAATTCAACTCTTCACGTAGTAACCAACTGTTCATATCATTTTCTAACTTTATCATTATTTTTGCCGAGACAACGTTTAATAAGAACATACGGTAATGTCTCTGGCCAAGTAAACGCCACTTTTCGACTGCTGTAAAAATGCTGTACTATTATTGGTAACTGTCACGATAAGTGCGATTAATTCAGTCTGTTTGACTGAAATTGTAGTTACAGGTCTGAATCTTACATTTTTGGTAACCTAAATGAAATAAAATAATAAAAAACTGATAAAATGTTATTACACTACATTTTAGTTTAAACAAAATAAAATGTAAAATAAACAACATATAATCCGCGCGAGGTCATGAAAGTAACTTTCACGTAATCAAATTTCATTAATTAATTAAATATTTCACTCATTCACCTCATCATACGAGCAGTAGAATAATTTATTAGTCGTTTGTTTAACAAATATAGAGATATATATTTTTTATCAATTTGATAAATTGCATATGGAACTAAACAATCGCAATAATTTGATAATTAACCCGTTAGTGTAAAATAATTATCTCTTGTTCATGGATGATAATCGAAAAACAATTTCGATGATTGTTCCATAATACAAAATTGTGCATGGAAACCAGGCCATCGAATGCCAACTACATTCATTGGTTATTTACGCGAACATATGACAGCAATAATGTGCTTCTCTTAAAGTGAACAGCGACTTTAATCACTTTATTTCGTGCATTTGATTTGTACGATAGCATAATTATCAAAAGCCATCGTCTGAAAATATCGAGCCAAGTATACACAGCTGAAAATGAAATGAATCACCGACTAGTGTTAATCCGACATTGGTCATACAGCCGCGCCGTTTTACAAGTCGAGCGCAAATTCAACCGACACCGAAAATCATAGCTAAATTTCGTGTGTTTCGTCAATGGCGCGGTATTATCAAACGTTTGATCAGAACGGTCAAAATTCAGTCGAACCGCTGATGTGTGCATCAAGTGATAATTGTTTCACAAATTATACGAGCTTAAGCAATATGTCATTCAATATAACACGTCGTACATGAATACATAACTTAAGAGTGCAACCTTTTGGTCAAATGTGAAAGCCACGAATTATGAAAATGTAATTGATTTTTTTGAACTTTCGATTCAACGGTTGGACGTCCGTTTTCGAAAAGCCTCGATACTTTTTAGGTATCATTGATTGAATTGATATCTTTGCGGTTTTATCATCAGTACAATGCTAATTATACATAAATGCTCTTGGGTCACTTGAAATTGGTCAGAGATAACAAATTATTTGAAACGTTTGTATAGGAACCACATACACACATTTATCGTTTAATACTATTTATAGGTCGATTTTGTTCCATTATTGGGTCGTTTTTTTAAATTTGTTTCGATCTGAAAAAAGTCAGTAGTAATCACTTCGCATTAATCAGACATATTTGTTTCAAAATAAAAAAGAAACTACAAAAAAGCTAAAGAAGAATATAAAACTGAATATTCAATTAGCGAACAAAATTACCACGCATGTTACTTGAAAGACACGCATTTAAATTGTACGATTAAATTATAGATTGTGTTTGATCAACTGATTCAGGAATCTCTGGGCCTTTCGTGCAAAAATATTCACTCCAACAAACCAAATAAACTAAAACTTGGATATAAAAAAAAGACCACTGATTGCAAGAGAGCGGATTGCATTAACAGATTACTTCTATTTGCAAGTCGATCTAATCTAGGTGAAACATACACCGTAAATCCAAATTATAACATTGTTCGCCACAAAATCATTTCCACCTTATAAATCAAATTTGAAGATTAAGGTGATTGCTCAAATCAGTGTAAAAGTTGGAAAGCCATTTTTGAAATAGCAACAACAGTTCTCAATATTTTTGCACAAAAATCGATCCAGCAGTTGAGCGACAACTAATTTTCACGTTTAATGTATTGCAAAAAAAAAACTGTTGGTTTTCAAGAAATACGAAATGGTTTTTTAAAATTTAACCTGCATCTGAGCAATCTCCTTAATCATTTGGTACAAAAGCGCGAACTTTTGACTTGTGTGGCTGGTCGAATAAGAAAATGCATTTTGTTGAGGATGAAAAAAATTTGTGTCAACACAAGTGTGAGAGAGAGAGAGAGAGAGAGTGAGCACATGAGAGTGGATGAACACAAAAACACTTGGGTAGTTGTGTTGTAGGAACGTGCATAAGTAGATACGTACACATGTTGAGTTGACGTTAAAGTAGACCGCGGCGTGATATATCCGAACTACTTCGAGCTTTGATAAGGTCGTTGTATGCCATTATATAGAAATGTTAGCTCTGCATAGATGCAGTTGCAGATACGTGTAAATGATGGTCACTCAGCGTCGGAACCCATTATGCCGAGGTTTACGCGAAGAACGACACGAGCAATTGGCGGAATACGAACACGACGTTATTTATGGACATTCCACGTGTCATTGCTGTTGGCAATTAACACTCATCAGTCGTTGACTGATTAATCAGTGCCATAACCTCCTGCCATGCATTCGTCTTGTTCACGCCGATTCAACTGCTTCTGGATATCGGCAAATCAGTGTTATAGATATATCAAAAGAGGTTAAACACTCAAGAGGGAAAAAAGTCGCCCTTTTGACCAGACATGAAAATGTTGACCTAATTAGTTTAATTAAAAATTTAATCAGGCCTAATTTTGCCTGATTCAACCGAATCATGTCTAATCAGAACTATTTTCAGGTTTAATTAGACCATTTTTTTAGAATTTATAAAAGAAAGCTTTAGAACTAAAGAAATAGTGTAAGAAAAAGTTCAAAGATTAAATCTGTCTAAAACGCATTCATCTAGAAACTTTATTAAAAAAAAGTGTATGTAGAAAAGGTAAGAATAAGTTTTGAACATTTTGTTCATCTCGGTGAATAATTGCATGTCTCGGGTACAGTTTGGTGACCAAACTGGAGTAATTTTTATCTCATGTTTGACTTGGATAGTCAATTAAACTAGGTTTTATTCATTAGGTGAACAAATTTAGCCAGCAAAATATTTGTCTTGGAGTGACACACGACTGATTAGAAGCTAATTATTCTTCGAGATTTGATTTAGGTCCCCGAGTTGAAAGGCAATCGCACCACGAAGTGTTTCCAATGTTTGGGGAAACATAGCTCAAAATTCGAAAAACAAAGTTCGGCCAAAGCCTCGGGAGTTTGAGTTTAGCTTGAGTTCTCGGAACCCGCAGCAACCGGGCGTCTCACTTTATGAGCATTGTACGTTAGCACAAACTTGTAATCTTTTTTTAAATAACTCGAGGCTTATTCGGTGCAACCAAATAAACCACCCGCGCAGAAGGTCGAGTCGCAATAAAATGAAGAGCCATCGTGCTATCAAAATGAGGAAAATACCGTGACTATTTATAGCCGTCTTAGCAAGACACCCATAAAAGTGTGATAAAAGTGTGAGGTACTTTTAGTTTGATGCTTCGTTGAAAAGCTTTCTTCGGCGTGTAAACGCTGGAATCCATATGTAGACTTTTATACGATTTAGGCAATTTATCTGTCGTTCATTGGATCATGAGTATAATTTTTTATGACTACTTTTTATACATGACCCACATTCGTGCGGCGCTCTCCAAATTTACATAAAGCTTCTGCTTCTGAAACTTCACAATTTATGTTTTCGAATGGATAATAGGTCCATTCAGAAACAGCAAAATGTCAATAGAACTCTTTCCGAACAATATATGTGTATACAAAAATTATACAGAACCTTTTTAAGTAATCTCTTTGGCTTTGTCAGTTTTTTCTAACTTCGGGCAGTTTTGCAAATGTAAAAAAAAAAAAACGAGTCGACTCGAGTTATAACTTTTGTAATCAAACGAAACTCTGACAGAATTTTCTTTCTCTCGCAAAGGGACAGTTTCTTTTTAATCCTTAAATAAGCTTGATTCGATATAATACGAGTTTTTTTATTTTAATAGAATGTAATTTTGAATTTGAAGTATCATAATTGAGTGGAGACTCGATGAGATTGGCCCGTCGTTCGATGCATTGAATCAGGTAGAATCAGGATATTGAGTTTTGCGAAACTGTTTTGCATAAACTTTTATTTAACATCCCGGATGGATAGCAAACTGAAATGACGATCAACTTAAAGTAGACCTAAATCTGAGCCAGATTTATTATCAGTAACACTAACAGGGAAATTGATTGAAATATATAAAGCTGAATTTTATTTAGCGTGCAAACGCGAAAAAAGAAGAATTGAAGACGATTTGGCAGGAGCGACATCAAAAGAAGATCAAACGGTATAAATAAAATTGCACGCAAAGCAAATACAAAAGTTTGGGCGCTGCGGTTGAAATCCCAACGACTGGCAGTTTGCATCCGGCGGTCAGCAAGAGGAAAGAGCACGCGAGGAAAAACGTCAAGCGAAAACACAATGAACGGGCCGCGTGTAGTTGAAGTGTAGCTCACAGGTGCATTTTGCGCAGCCCATCTCAAACGGCTTCGGCCGAGGTTAAGTCCGATCTGCGAGAGAGCAGGCGGACTGCAAATTCGTAACCGCAAAAGCCAACCAGCCGTCCGTGGCAGACGTCTGAACGTACGTTCAAACTTGTAGTTTACGAACTAAGAACAGATTTCGAACAAATGCTATTTGACCGTGCGGCCTTAAGCTTCGCTGCGAGCAGACCAAGCTACCTTACGGTATAAACAGTCATTCAAAGAGCAACACCAATGAAGAACAACATTTTTCTCATCCACAAAAGTTAAAGACGAAAAAACCAAATTCATTTGGGTTCCCATCATACTCACGGGACGAAAATCATGATTCAATCCTCAGGGAAAATTATCACTAGACTGTGAGCACCATAAACTTGCCATAAGAATCGTAATCAGCTTTCATGCTAGAGTGATTTATAATTAAACATAAGCTTGGAAGGATTCACAATGAATCCTAGCTGCTATACAAATATAGAATTTCCCATTACTTCATGACAGATCAATGAATACACCGTTGACATAATCAATATTCTTTTTATAATGAGTTCTTGAACAGTCTGTGATTCAGTCAAACGGATACCCGAATGAAATTTTATAATATCGATTATACGAGTCGACTGTAAGTAGAAAATGAACACCAAATGAAATGAAATGAAATCCCTTGATTTTGAACTTGTAACATTAAATGGAACTTCCAGTTTTAACTAGGAGTAATTCTGAATAAATTTGAATTCCAACTTAACTGAATAGAATAAAAAACCAAAAAAGGTTTTTTCACTGAAAAAAAAAAATATATATATATATATAAATACTAAAAATGAAATGGCTTTCATCATTGTGTGACAAATTGAAATGAATCGTTTTATGTTTGATTAATAAAATAAGTTCTTTTGCTTATCATACAACTGAGACGAGTTTTTGTTTCGACTAATTAAAGAAATAAATTTATTTCTACCTAAGTGTGAAAGAGTCTTAGTTCTTACGTGATGGAATTTTTGTAATTGAAAATTAATTAACAACTAGCGATGTCTATCCATAAATAACATCAGATTGAAAGGTTGAATGATCGATGAGAGAGTACACGTAAGACGCGTAGCGGGTATGTGATAGTCCCTCATGCTAATAAGGAGAACATACGTTAGGAGGTAAGTGCCTATAACACGGCAGTTATGATATTGTATAATTTAATTTTGTGGATTTATTACGTGCAGGGTTAAGCGTCTGAGGCATTTATAGGGGATTCGGTTGGATATAAGGGACGCCTGGCGCATAACGGTCGACGGCCAAAGTCGCTCTTAAACAGCGCTCGGCCTCTCCACGCCGACTACAAAGAAGGCTCGTCTCGTTAAGGCGTAAAATATTTTGGCCTACAAATTACGCAAATTAGACGTTTTAATGTAACGAGTCCGCCGCTACGCCGAGAGGAATATTTTGCATCGCTCGAGTGAGCGAGTTCATTTCACTTTGTCATGCGTCTGAGAGTTTATTTACCTGCAAAAATATAACGTATTTTGAGATAGAGAAAGAGAGAGAATGCGCGCGCAGCAAAAGCTCAAGCGAGTTGTCATTTCGTATTTATCGCTTCGGGTTATTGTGCTTCCCGCCATTATACTCCTTGAATGTATATGGGCGCGTCTTTAAAACGAGCCTTTTAGTTCAATGTACCAGATATTTTTACAGCTTTCCCAACCAGAGTGTTTTCCTTCTGGAATGAACTCGCCGCGAGATCACTAAGTTACCCTTGTACGGATCATGATTATTAACAAAACTTTTCAGTTCGCTCACGCATTTATTTCTCTTTTTATGTATATGTTCGCTATAATTCATGGTAATCCAATGTAAACTATATAGTTGTTGTGTGATATACTGATGTGTACTATCTTATAAATAAATAAACAAGGAAAAGAACAATCGTGTCGTGTGTTTCACTTCGAAATTATTTTCTCGTTGTGATGGGAAGTACGTGTATACTTCGAAACTGAATCTAAACCAATTATTCTGCAAGATAAATTCCAAGCGAAGTAGTGCGACCTTGTTTTAGTCAGACGCGTAATTTTCTTTAGTTATACATTTATCTGATTCGGTTGCTGTCAGAATAGACAATTCAGTAAATACTTTGAATCAAATTTACACATAATTTTGCACAAAAGCATATTCTACATTCGAATATGATTTGGATAGGACTTCTCGGGTGCCTGAGTATGTAGTTCAAACAACTATATTCCGCATTCCAATTTCATCATTCACTTCCAGATTGGTTCAATTTAGTTAGACTTATACTGTTCAAAGATGTTTTTCTCAGTTGACACATCAACCAAGATTTGCTGCTGATTAATTGTCAAAGCATTACGTATTAATCGCCCTAACACACAGGTGGCGCTGAAGCACGACATTCGATGTGATTTGCGGTTCGAGAGTGGATAATCAATAAAATAATTTAATCGCCTTCTCCAGCGACCACTCGGATTACCTTTTTTTTTTCTCCCTCAGGTAGCAATGTTGTCAACCGAACTTGTTTTTCCTAAATTTGAAAAACAGATAAATTTCTAACGGAAAGGCATTTCGTGATAAATGTGTGATGTGAATATAGCATGTGCGGCGTTCAATTTAAGCGACAGAGTTCCCTCAGCGATTTTCATTCGTCGATTACTTTTTCTTTCTCTTTTGGTGTACACGATAGACGAAATTCCCCAGCGGCGAAAGTAAAGTCATGTAAATAAATAACACGAATTCGCAGCGGTGTCAAACGGTAAAGCAGATGTCGTGCGGATTCTACTTTAGTGGAACGGATAATCATTTACTCGGCAAGCCCGGCGCTTGCAAGAATCGGTACGCTTCACTGGTACGGCAGCAAGCGTTGCGGCGTACTACAATCTGTGGTGCTACGGCACTCGGGGCCAAACGCCAGACGCAGGGCAATCAATAGTACGTCAGACAAACGTGTTCGACGGATTTAACCAGCTTAGACACTGATTTTCCACCGACAAATGTTTGCACGAAAAACGCGTTTACATCGAATTATCCCGACCGCGCTTCAACAATTATTCATACACTATCTTTTGTCGGTTAATAAATATGTTAATGGTACTTTTTCCATCGGCTTAACTGGACACTCTCCGCATTGAACCAATGCTTTTTCAGTTACAAAAACTACGATTAACTGATTATTCAAAATAATGTTGATTTAAATTAATTTAATTTATTCGTGTCAATTCATTATTTTTGTCAATTATTTGTCGCAATTTTTCTCAAGGATACGACACGAACAATCACCATTCATTTGGACAAACCTTAAAAAAAAAAAGCGTGTCTGACTGAATCATTGCGTGTTCTACTTAATTCCATGTAAAACTTTTCGTAAGTAATTATAACTTTTACAGTGATTTTAACAAATTGCATACTTTCGCAGCTTCGTACATTTTCATTTTATACTTTTCATTTTTCTCGCAGACAAACTGCACGGGCAAATTGTTATAGCTTGGCATTTTTCGGCGCGACCAAATGGACAATTTGAATAACAGCCAACAAAATTTTCCAACATTTTCGAAAGTTTTGCAAAATAAGTTTGATGGCACCAAAGAGTGCGCCATTTGTTTGACGCATGAAGCATTTCCGGGGTTCGGTCGTGATAAACGGCAATGATTTTCGTTGCCGAATGTATACAATTTTAATATCATATTGTCCACGTTAAAAAAATGATAACAAAATCGTCAGGATATTGTATATTTAATGCATTTTTGAAGTAATTTTGTCTGTCCCTAAAAAGTGTGTACCCTATTGTTGTTACCCGCGGACACAAAACGTTTCCAAATTATGTTCAGGTCAACAAGCAAAATTGAATGGTTTTCAAATTGCTTCAAAGTACACGCGAATTTAATTTTCACGCGAATCGTATAAATTAATAATGAAGATGAAAATTCGCAGGTCAATTGGATGTCCACTTATCGGCGCAATTGCAAGCTTGTTCAAACAATTTTTTTGTGTAATTCATTGAACGCAAATATTGAATTTCATATGGGTTCGAATTTCAAAACACTTTCCTAACTTCAGGATGATATTGTTAATTTCCAATTCGATAATACATGTTCGGGTGTAAATTTCAAAAACATGATTATTTTGACTTTTTCACTTTAATGTGTCGTTCAAATTATCTCCGCGGAATTAGTCCACGGAAGCAAAACGGAAAGCAGAAACAGACGCGTGTAAAAACATTAGCCCTTCTCGCTTGTATGTATTTCGACTGTGCATACTTAGCTGTACTTTTTCCAAGATTTGTGCTCAGTCGACTTCTTTTCCACGTTAACTAGTTCGTGTTTTCCAGCGAGACGGTTAAACGAACGAGATATATAAGAACAAAGTACACTAAGTCTATTCCAATCCTTGTTTAATTCAAGATCCAAAATGAAGCTCGATTTTTTTTTTTTTTTTAAGATTAAAACTCATTTTAGGAGTCTTCATTTAGTCAAAATATGATGGGGTTGAACGTGCGACAGGTAGAAAAGATTGACCGTCCTTTTTCTATTGTTATTTGTATTCTGCTAACTGGTTTTGAGAAAAAATTTTAATTAAAAGGGTAAAAAAAATGGGAATAAAAACTGTTTGTATCAGAATGTATTGTTGTGAAAATAGTCGTGACTTTAAACATCATGGACAAAATTATAGCACTGATTAAAAAAAAATTATTCTAATGCTGGTAACGTTTTTTGTAATGCAGTTTAATAATTTCTGCGAATTCTGATAAATCTTTTCCGATATTTTTATAATATAAGATAAATAAATAGAAGTTGATTCAATTCATTTTATGAATTATAACAAAAATGTGAAGGAAACATTATCCGTAATGTTGTTATTGTATTTCTTATATTCAGATAACAATTTATTTCGATTGAAAAAAAGTATGTACACTCGGCGTATCATGAAGTAGTTGGGCACACGAAAAGATATCGCAGTTGCGATAAGCGTCTTGTTTCCATTCTCGTCGCACGGTTAAACTCAATCCAATGCACAGAGCAATTGTAAAAGCGTGTCGCTTTTTGCGCCTAGCTCCATTACGCTGTCCTTTCAGAGAATAACCCAAACACGAAAATCGCGATCTGAATATTGCAAGGTTATTAACATTCTAAATCCGGAAAGCGGGGATTTAGATTGAAAAAGTGCACACGCCGAAGCTGATTACAGAAATGTTAATCTAAATTGTAGATTGAGTTGGCGCGCCGCATTATCGGACGTGATTGTTAAATCGTGCTCTTTCGCTGCGGAAATTTGAGTAACGCTCAACGCATGTAAATACAAATATCATCGGACCACCGTCTTATTTAATAACATTGCCCGTATTCGTATCGACAATAAAACCGATACCACATGAGGAGAATGTATTGCTCTCGGTATGTTGCATTCTTGAAATTCAAATCATCTTCCAACGAGGTTTGTGTCTCAGTCGCGCCGCCATTCCTATCGCAATACCAAATCGAAATCTCTTGCATACTACCGCTGATATTATATTCCGCTCGGAATCGGCTCCTGTAACCCGTTTGTTTTACGAGCCCGTGACCTCGCACACTGACAAACCAACTCGTTTCCCAGTGATATCGGACCTCGGTCACCTTTTATGTATGAGTAAATGTATGGGTGAATCCAAATGAAGCATCCATTTACCCGTCTTCAAAAATGTAAAATTTTTATTCCAATGAACCACCCTGAACCTAGAGAAAATAGTGAATTCATAGAAAATTTTTTTTTTTCTAGGTTCAGAGTAACATAATGGACTTGTGACAAAATTTGCAAGAGTACGCCATTCAAATAAAAATTTTACATTCCTGGAGTCGGCTAAATGGATGTTTTCATTTGTATTCACCTATATAGCTGCGTTGAGTCTACAACAAGATTTAAAATTATGTCAAATTTTTAAGCCAAAATATGTATTAATTGAACAATTCCTGACAGATTTGAAAATAAGTCTTTTCGACGTAAAATTAATGGATTGAAAAAAAAAAAACACGTTGGCAGTTGTGGTACAAGTTATGAATGCTAATAAAGACTGTGTAACGAAATCGAATTTGATAAGACGGCATTGAGGTGTCAGACAGTATGTAATACGTTGGAAGTTTCAAACTTGGTGACAGTTTTCTTACGTTTTGAAAGACAATAGTCACAGCGTGGCTTTTGTTCAAAAACCGCTATATATATTGGACGAAATTGATCGACGAATATGAATTTATTACACGATGAAGAAACTTGCGAACTGACGGATTTTGTCAATTATAATTTCAATTTTACGGAGTTGATCATTACAAAAAAGTAATATTACTGCGAAAACGTTATTGTAATCACTTTTATAACAATGTTCTCTCTATACTATTAAAACGAGAGGATATTAAAAATTTTTTTAATGCTAAAAAGGTGGCTTCATAAACTTTCTACTGTAGATTTTTTTACAGTTACGTTGGTGTATATAAAAGTAAAGTAATTTTAATTGTTCAACAGCCATTTTAAATTAGTGGACGTTAAAATTGTGACAACTTGTCACAATCGATTTTTACCCCGATCTGCGAATGTAATTTCAACGAGCTGGAGTATGTTGGTTTTCGCCAAGTGTGTGATTTCTTCGCGACAAGTGAAACTCTTACGTTTTCAATTTTCGAACAAGTATTTTCCTACCATGTGTAATTTTCGCATGCGAACACGTTTTCATTGAGAATGAATTTTGTCGCTTTTTGATGCGACTGGTGTCTCTTCGTTTTCAGTCTTTTTATATCAAAGTTTCTACTGCAAAATTATTTCCTCTGATATTTATTATTATGCATATACATCCAAATACAACGAGCTAAATTAAATCAATTTGTTTTCAAAAGTAGTTTGACCATGAAAGGTGTTTGTGCGCAAACGAGAATTATTCGTAAACGTATACTTTGAACCTAAAACGACAGCGTTTGTAAAATCGCAACCTGCTCAACCTTAGCCGCTGCATAATTGCAGCAATAAAGATGCATCAAATTACAGCTTACGTGACCGCAGTAAACTTTGAATGTGAACCTAAGTGGCGGTTAATTTCCGTTTATGAAATGTGATGATTCTTTCAAATCTGTTATTCGTCGTCGCTAAAAAGCCATGAAATCGAGACTTCTCACATTTCAAGTTACCTAGTAAAACTGAAACCTGACATGAGTATTTTTTTCCGTTGCCGTTTTAAATGGAACTCAGATGGTAATTTAAAAATAATTATAGTTCTTAAACAAACAAATTTTAAAAGGAACTAACATTTCCATTAATTCGTTTGAAATTTATATAAGTTCATAAAAACTCATCATCATGTTAATATAAAGTTTCAGAACAAATTTCGATGAGGGAAAAAAATTGCTCAGCACTCTGAGCGTGGAACATTTCCACGTTCAATTCGATTTATAAAACATCTGCTTTCGCTTGATTTTCATACTGCTGATTTATGGATGAATCTATATCAATCCGAAGACTTTTCAAACTGACTCATTCACTCTCTTTGACAAAACTAAACCCAATGATTTTCATCTTTCCGCACCACGGTTCTTCGTCTTGATTTTCCATTTTGGTCGCTCACTGTTGGTAATTATAATGTTTCAAAATCCTTAACTTTCCCAAAACCAATCTTTCCAAATTGTTACTTTTTGTCATAAATAATGCAAATTTTGGAATTGATTCAAAAAGGATTGTTTAACGTCGTTTCCGTTGTTTAACTATAGTTCGAAGATTTTCATTACGGTTGAAATTGTATAACAATGATTGCAATCTTTTACTAGCAAAAGTTGAAACAAAGTTCTATAACTGGATTCGAATTGCGTTACTGTGACGACATTCAAGCGTAATCCAGCATTGGTCACTCAAAGCAAAACAATGGAACCTTAATAAACTTGAGGTTATTTCTTATTGTTTGTTTACCTCAACTGTACACGATGTTGAAAACCTTACAATACAACACAAAATGACCCAGAGAAGTGTCATTCTGACACTAAACGAGTGAAAATAAACAGAAAAAAGACCGAGTGCCATCTATTAATTTTGAATTATTCATAAAAAACAGAGATCGAATGTTAAGTACGAGATTTGTATGAGAACTTTTGTGGACAAAAGTCTGATAAGATTGTGAATGGCGCAAATGAGGAGAAAAATGTAAGGAAAAACTGTCGCAATCTGCGCTTCTTTAGAAGTCTATCTTATTTTCTCTTATCAGCGGGAAACCAGACTAACATTAGACGAAACTATCGCGATCCCCAGGTGTTATCATTCCTTCGTATTCTCTGGCGCGCAAATTATATATAGCAGAGCGTCAATAGCGACGACTTTGATAATAATCGTTACGTTACATCTTACTACACGCGCATGTTAATCTAGACACATCAAATTATCAAAATTGAAAACTGATTCTGCAATTTTTTTTTTTTTTATATATATATAATGACGATATAAAATCATACGTTGTACATGAAGTTGAATATCAAGCATTTTTATTTTTTCACGGAACGCTTTACACATTTTGATGTAGAAAAGCCTCAAAAAAGAGCGAATTGAGCTAAAATCAGCCATGAACGATATCAAAGTGGATTATTCATGCATAACATATTTTGAGTAGATAATACCTGTGATGGCAAATGAACTTTTTATGCATATTGCCCTATTACTTGGCGATATTCAAAGCGAATCGTCGATTTCATGAATATTGCATAAAACTGATGTTAGTTTGCTTGTAACAAATTCGTAATCAAAGTTTTCGCTCGCACAATAGAATCAAGGCTTTTCGTTGACGCTCTACTATAAATCACAAATTGATACGAGTCTTTTGATCTACTTTGTATCCAACTTGCCGATAGCCAAACTTGCAAAAACGACTGTCAAAAAAGAAAAAGTAACAAAAAAAGTCTAAAATTCGTTACCTCTCTGAGACCTGTCATTTGCATTGATCAAAGGAAACAAAAAGTTGGAACTGATTTAACGAATAGTGTGAAGATGCCGGGTGAATCAAAAACCAAAGATTACACCTGTACAAAATGAAACGTGAGTCCAAAGGGGGCATTGGTTATTGTAACAGTGATATCGAGATAGGTTATCTGTGTATTTCATCTGGCCATAGTCCAACGTCATTCTAGTCAATATCCACTGTGTGCCACACCCTCCGGCCAGCAACAGTGGCTCAAAGCTGATATGTATCCTGTGGACGAACTGGTCATTGAGCTGCTCATATAACCATAATACATTAAGAAGATTGCTCTAAACGTCGAAGAACACCGTAAATTGACAACCAACGTTCGTGCATCGACTCTCCGACCATTTATATTAGTTATTATCGTTCATGTCAGGTTTCAATTTTTCATCATCTTTTTTATCTCTCTCCAACAATTTTTTAAATAACTTTCTTACCACCTTTTCTAAAAATTTTCTATTCTGCCGCAGTTTTGAGATGAATGATCCAACGAAGAAAAAAAGGGCTTATTAATCTGCATAAGCGATGTCAGATTTTTCATCCAAGCACTGAAATTTACTTACTTTTCATGTATACGTGTGATTCCGGATCGCCGTTTGAAAAAGTGGTCATTTTTATACTCTAACAAACAAGTTCCGAATAACTTTCTATTCCTCTTCCAAATACGATTGAAAAATATTGAAGATCCGGTAGAAAATTGACTTACCTAAAACAGAAAGAACATATTATTATTATTATTATTGAAAACACAGCAAAAAATAATGCAGAAAAAAAATGATTTTGAACATTTTGCAATCTCATCTTGAACATTTTGTCGTGAAGATATGTAAATTCTAAGTTTTTTTTTTTTTTCAACAAGTAATGCTGCAAACACGTATTGTGTGTAAAAGTGAAAAGCAGAAAAAAAATTTTAGCCAAATGAAACCATAAATTCTGTGTCATAATGAGCGTTGCGAGAAGAGAACCGGTGAATGGAGGGGCCATATTTTGTTGTCCATTATTCATCTCACGTAGCGGACTATTTTGTTTTGTCAAAATACAATTCGTACATTGTCCAACCAATGTGAACCAAATTTTAAATGCTCCACGTTAGCGTTTAATTGATTCGTGTTGTGGAAAAATAATAACTATATAATTGAATAGACAAAGGGGCAGGGAGGGGTAATCTTAAAACATTTGATCAAGGAAACAAAGCAGATTAATTTTGATTGAATCAATCTGGTAATAGCTCTATGGAGCAATTATCGGTTCGAGGTTATTTCTTGAACCGAACGTGATCACGAGTATAAATCCGACACGAAGGATTTAAAGCGAGTCTTTGGTTTACTCGCAGGATCAGCCTCAACGTGCTAATATTTATTCCCGACAGCTCTTTCGAGTCTACTTTAACTCCGCGTCTACTTCGCTCGAATAATTAAGTAATTAATCAGCTTAATGGTTTCAAACCATTCAATTCAACGCACCACCGATACAATTTGAAATCCCGCGGAAGTTGTTTCCCGCGCGACACCTGCATCCATACTTTAATCAAACTAAGATTCCAAGTAATTTCGTTTCCAATTTTCGTTAATAAATTATCGTCCTATTTACGTTGTAATCGATTAATGGGGCTTTCCTACACAAAACTTGTACAACTTATCTTAATTGAATTGATCGAATGTTTTTTTTTTCACCTCTTCTTTTTAATTAAAATTATAGTTAGCTCCAGCTTCGGTTGAAATGCGAGCTAACTAAAAAAAAACGATAAAAAAACGTACATGCGGCAGGATTTTAAAGAACGAATGATAAAATTGCAAAAGGGGATTTTTATTATTTTGAAAAAAAAAAAAAATTTTAAGATCAAATTTCTTCTAAATCTCACGTTTTTATTGAATAATCTCGACAATAATGGATAATAAAATGCGATCTAATAACCCTTTGCGAAGTTCGTCCTTGTAAAATTTCCTTTTGCACCGTCTCAGCACTTATGTTTATCGCTTCTATCCGAGCGGTAAAACATGTCAAGTTTGAGAAACTGTGACTCTAAATTTCGCTGATCAAAATATGAAGTATTGAAAAATGGACAAAAACTAAAAGATGTAAAATACGTCACAAATTGCCAGATTTAATTATTTAATTTAATTAATCTAGTTACAGATTTTTGTTAACAGCATTTTAATATTGTTTTTAGTAATATTAATATAATTAACTGCATTTACAAAGCAACATATTGAATTAAATTTTTTTTGTGAAAACGAATTTCACTAGTTTTTGTTATATGGCTTCAATAATCAATAACAAAATAATAAAATAAGTGAAATGTTTTATTCTACAAAAGTCCGTGTTTCGATCAATTTTTTTTACAAAGAACCATTAAAATTATATAATTTAATTTAAAAATAGACCAACGGGTTGGCTGGTTGGACCAAAAATTTGGCTTACAAGAAAAACACACTGCATGATTTAAGCAGCTTAAAATAGTTTGCGATGAAAAATGACAGGTTTCCATCGGGTAACACAATTTTTTATGGAGTTTTATAAGAAATCCGGAATTCTTTGGAATTCTTGGGAATTCCTTTGACGACTTTGAAAAACATAGAGACTGTGTTAGACACTTGGTATTCTTTTGCCACGTAGGCAACCCCTATAAAACAACTAAATCTTATTTTACTATATGCGATATTCAATATTGGAAAATTTGCCAAATATATTTCATTCTATTGAATCAATCATGTCAAAAATCGATTCATCGACATGAAAACAAAACTTAATTATGAATATAAAAGTTTTTGTGGAAATATTCTTCTAAATATAAATTAGTTTTTTTTTTTTTTAACTTTGTTATTATTTTAATGACTTTTTCTACTGTAGAAATTTTTAGCTAATTTTTTTGAAGAGGTTATTAAAAAATTGTTCGTTTATTTCAAACGCGGGTAGTTTTTAGCTTTTTATAAACAAAATATGTAATTTTATGCAAGATAAGTATGTGACGTCCGGCGTACGGTTTCTGTTAATAATTAGCTCTCGCTTTGGAGTATCGTTTTGAATACTTGCACGCATTTCTTTTGACTCGCTGGCTGCTTTCATTTTTTTCCATACACAAGTTTTACAATCGCAAAAGCACGTTGCAATTTAATAACGGCGCTCGCTCGGGCATTTGCTTTTACACGCACGCTCTTTCTAATTAACGCGACTGCCAAAGTAAGTCGATAATGCTCTGCAAGTTCGATTCCTTCTTCGGCATCTCATTAGACCATCGGCCTACAAAGCTTGTTACAGAACAAGCTTCGATTACAACTCAGTGTCGTTCCATTGAACTCATTATTCGCGTTGCAAGAGAAGAGAGCATTCCTTCTGCTAGTTATTATATTTTCTGTGATAAGTGTTTACCAGAAAGCAGAGAAAATTAATTAAAAAAACTTGGATAAACATGTACGATTGAGTGGCCATTAAGTAATGAAATTTTTATGATGCTGTGAGTATAATTAACATTTTTTTATTTCAATTTTTTTTATTCATTCTACGAGAGTTTGAACTGAGAAAATTTCATGAGGTTTCGGTAGACTAATTAAAACTTATTTTTAAAAAATACAATAATTTCGCAACCGAATGAGGTTGTTCAAAGTTTAGAAACGAGACAATTGTACAATTCTTAATAATCTCTACAAAGAGCAAACTTTTATTCGCAATTTATTATTATAAATATTTTTTCCAAAGTTAAATAAAAAATTTACTATTTTTGTTCTGCGACAGGAAAAAAAAAATGAAGCACGACATGATGGAATTTAAATTCTCTATTCTTCCGAACGGAGAAAACAGAATTTTTTTCACAGAACATGGAAAGGGCTGCTTTATTCTGGGAGGAGTGATTTAGTTATCAACCAGCTGTTTTTGCGAGGCGAGCATACTTTTGTTTATTCAACATAAATTAAAAGATTGTTGTATACATTATTAATCAACGAACGATGGTCGTGTGTTATTTCAACGACAAAGTTACCCCTTTTACGTTCAATTCGAAACCTTTGAGATTCCAGCTCTAGCATGATTTTGTAACATCCTTCGTTTAATTTCTATTGAAAAATAACTTGCAGAACTGAGATTGTTATCTCTGAGGATTGCACAAAATTAATTGTCTTATAAATAAAATAAAAATACGAAAGTCGAAATTTATTTACTAAATGTAAAGAAGGTAAATAAAATGTATTATAAATTTATCGCTTTATTAAATCGATATCGAAAAATGAAAAAATATTTAGAGAAGACGATTTTTATATCGGAATCGATTTTGTCAAGAGCAAAAGCAAACTCTGTGATGAGTGCTAGATTACTCCTTACCGCGTTCGTTACGTCTCTTTTTTCTGTTTTTTGCGTTTATCCGAAAATAATGCAACTCAATCAAGTTACCCGCGGCCATCAGAGAAACCGATCGCATTCTCGGAAATGACATATCTTCATTTACTCGCTTTTTCTTGTCAGACTTGAACGTGTCACGTTGAAACAACACATCAATTTTCACACTGTCATTACGCTGGAAGTAATAAAATTATTGCGCCATTGACAAAAAATAATTCGCAATCAACTTAGTAGATAGTGCCGCTAAAATGAAACTTTAATAAATAAAGTGAAATTAAACTGTATAATGATGAAGTTGAAATTAATTTTGTTGTGTAACAAAAAATATGAACCTTCAAATAATTATATCAAAATAAGGTCGATTGGATAAAAAAGAACATGTCGCATACAAAACAAAAAATAGTGAGGCAACGTGAAAAATACGTTACAATGTGGCAAATCGACCTAGCAAATCTATTGGGTTGACGTTTCGAGTGAAGAGGTCTCGATATAGAAATCTACCTCGATGGGACACCGAAACGGCGTCTAGCGAGTGTTTGTGTGCTAAATGCTCGTATGCTAAATTTCATCTGTCAAGGACGTTCTCTTTTGACTGATTGATTCGGTAGTTTTAAATTTTATACATAGTTTTATTCAATTCGGTTTCGGCAATACTGCCTAAGTGTTGTTCATGAGCGAAATATAGGTTTTGACAAGAATAAATTATTTAATTAAAAAAAAAAAGATTGATCAAAAATATGATTTTACTAACTTATATCAAGATTGTGAAATGAATGTATAATTTTGAAACGTGTCAGAATATCGCAACTTCCTTACTTTAAAGATAAAGTTTTAATTAACAGTACAACAAAAAGTCATTTAAAATGATTCACCTATTCATTATAACAGCAACGTTATATAATTAAACGAATTATTATACTAAAATTGGTAATCGTATATAGTGAAACGAAGCATCCTTATCAATTCTTCAACTTTGTTACCGTGATACCTCGTTATTTTGTTTTTAAGATGCATATGATCTCTTCATATATTTTTTAACCGTAAATTTTGCTTGAAATATAATTCCATGTTTGAAATATTTAAACGCTTGATTGTGCAAATTACACGAAAATTAACTAAAACATATGCTATATTAAAAGTTTTTATTTTGTTCATTCCAAATGTGAATTTCAATTTCACGTTTTTATTTATCGTTGGCCTTTAATATACCTTCGTACAACGCCTCTCAATCTTATTATAATGTTTTAATTAATATAAATAAAATAAATAAAGGCTTTTTTTCATAATTATTGTGAATCGACTTCAAAGCGTCAGAGAAAATATCCTCTTAGGTAACAATTCCAAGAATTAATTTCACCCTACAACAAATTGTATAAAACTAATTTTTGAATAGACGTTGATTTTTCATACAAATTTTAGTCGAAAAATTCATAGATGTTTAAATTCAACTCCTCGTGAAATCTTTCAAAGATAACAATTGTTTACATTGTCAATCTTATAACATGAAAAGATTAATAAGAAAAGGAAGCTCTCCATTGTAAATTTTAACTGATAGAAGCATTGAATGGTGCGTCAGAATATCATCAGACGTACCATTGAATGAGCGAAATCTGATCTATAAATGAAGAATGCAAACTTGGAAAAGGTAACACGATATTAGATGCTTATAATTAGATAGATATACGAATACTTTGCGCGTCCTTAGAAACATGTAACGAAGAAACGCGGTCATTCTCTCTGACATCGTTAATCCTTTCTAAAAATCTGTCAACTCACGTTGCCATAAATTATGAATCATTCTTACGTTCATTGCAGATTCATAAAATTCCTTAGTTTTCACGTGTCACGTGACTAAAATATCGACAAATCTCGAGCGCAAACTAATGCATTCTTCATGCAAACTTTAACCTCTTTATTATTGCTGAATGAATATACGTGTAGGAGAAAGAACTTCGCATCACAAATTTCACATCCAATTTGATCTTTTTTTTTACACCTTCGAAAATAAAGGGTGCAGGTAGAAAATTGAAGTATCATTAAATTAATTATAAATAATGAATTAAAACTTATCAAAAAAAAAAACACACTAATTTACAATCTTTACAACTTCACTTCATCAGATTTTCATCTAATGTTGTACTCAAAATTCAAAGGCCAACCGTCACCAGCCAGCGTTTTACTAATGTTAGGCCGTTTATCTATAGGCAAAAAATATTCGTGAAAAACAGAAATGTCAATATACTCGACGTAGCGTATCTCGTTATGACAGTATAGCCAATTCAATATCAGTCGTGCTTTGGTATAAAAGTTTTAGTGGTCGGATAGAACAAAAGGCGCTGGCTTTTCCGATTCGCGTCCACTATTTTTTCGTAATTTTGTATACTGCAACAGAATAACAACATTTTGACGCACGCCTGAAACATTCCAACGACGTTTCGTTTAATTCTAAGTTTTTCATCAAATTTGCAAAATGAAAAGACTGATAAGCAAAATTACAAAAAATATCTTTGAAAACATAATTTAAAAAAGAATATACAAATTTTCAAAAATATAATTAAAATTTAAAAACAAAAATTTTGTTGAAGGGATCTTTTTTGAAAGGATAAAATTATCTGCTTAGAATAAGCCAGTTGTTCTTTTTCTTTGGGTCCGCGGGTTTCTGCTCGATTTTGAAAGGTCGCGAAATGTTGGTCCAAATGATGGGCAATTTAGCGAGATTAGTGCAGTTTTGGTGAACGCCAGGCATCAAGCATATAAAGCCACGCCGAGACAAAGAGCCGAGAAATTACTGGCTCTCTGGTTTCCAACGGCTCACAAAGGACTCGTTTTTGGCGCAATCGCGAAATGACATAGAATGCCTGGTAAGAAAGCAACATGCGGGACTCTCGAAGGGAACAACTTCGTACAATTTACAGGATAATAGTGAACTTACTTAATACATGTTAGAGATACCGTGTAATGTTCATGAAAAATGTTTGAAAACAATCAACTCAATTTATTTTCACTTATAGACAAAAATTGAATTTATTTGACAAAGAAAATGTTTTATTTGTATGAAGTGAACTTTTGAAATAAATAAGGCAACAGATCTTCTTTGAATAGGTTTTTAAAAATCTTTGAATATCTTCAATAGGTATTTATTCTGAAAGAATTCAGAAGATTCTTTTGAATTCAATGCTACACTGCTTAATATCGATCTATGTAAGCACGCACATACCTATAACGATGTATAAGTATAAAGGGTGTTATAGAAATATATAGATTTAAATAGTTCGGTTCCTTAAGAAAAGAAAACTATTTCTTGTACAAATTTTCAACTTTCACAGGCCGATAACCTTCTTTGATGAATCAATGATGTACTGTTCAAAAACTGCAGAGTTGTTAAAATGTTTATACGAATAATGAAAATTGTTACACCATTTGAAACTTTCATAATGCTTTACGTTATTCACATTTCTACAAACTTTTTTTTATTAAAATGCTTAACATTTTAAAAGCCATTTCAAGTTTCTGTAATAAATTTAATTTTCCAAAGTCTGGTATTTCGTTTTTTTTTTTTTTTTTTTTTAATATTTTATGATTTTTCATACTTGAAATTTTGATTAAATTCTAGATTGACTGTAGATAATATAATTTAATTTACTTTTTAATGACTGTTCATCAACACTTTCAAAATCAATTCATTCCAAACAAGTGACTCGTGTCAACAATTAGAAACTGACCAACAAGCAACTCGATCGATTAGCAAATTAATGGCATACTTTCTATAATGTTTAGCAACTATTTCTAATTTTGCACGCAAAGTGCGATTAAAAAAAAGACTTGGCAAGCAATCAAAGCGCAGCCAGCGCCCTACGAATCTGGGTTTGGGGCTGCTTTCCGCGGGTTGTAATTCATGCCACGGAGCAAGAATGCAAATAATTCTCTGTGTATCTTAGTAGCGATATGAGAGCACTTACTTATCACTACCATTTCAAGTATCGTTGTTTATGTTGCGTTGTTAACGCCTTCGTCGAATCTAATTTTCTACACTCGCCTTAAGGTTTAAGTTCAAGTGAAAAGAAATTTATTATATCAAATTTTTATTTTAAATCAATAAAAATACCAGCAAATTGAAAAAACTATGACATTAATACACCTATGAATTTAATTTCATATATTCCTTGCATTCAATTGAGAAGTTGAATAGATAAAATTCAAACTGAAAGACAATTCTACCATTAAAATTGTTCATTTTTTTTTTTTTTTTTTGAAAAATTGAAGTTTTCAAAACGTCTAGTAAGGTTTTAATAATCGAAAATAAAAAAAGTAATAATGATATTGATAATGATAAAAACGACTATTGAAAATTCATTGTAGAATTTTATGTTATGATAGTGGACGATTGAGACAGCAGCGCAACGCCAGCAGAACTGCGAGCAGTACCACTTTGAGCCGTTGCCAATTCAATTCTTACTAGCAGACACGGATGCTGTGAGTATTATCTCGTTGGAAGAGAAAGAAGCTGTGCAGAAAAAGAGATTACAATCCAAAATCTTGCAAATGTAAGATAGAGAGGAATCGGAGCGAAAGGAAAAAGTACCTCGGCTGCGACGATTGGGCTCAAAAAAGGTGATGGAGGGCCAATAAAAATTCCACTTCTCGTCAGTGCAAACTTTCCTACAAACTACAAATGGAATAAGAGAAGCAAATTTCATAAACACCCACATCTGAATCCTCTGCGAATGAATTTTTATATTTTGAATCCACAATTTTTTTCGGTCAACCTATATAAAACTGTATTTCACTGTCAAAAAGGACTAATGAGAAAGATACAAAATTTGACACTTTTGAATAAGAAGCCTTGCGCAAGTTTCATATACTTCACAAAGATATGTTTTTTCAAATAAAATATTTCATACAGAAGCTACCTGAAGATTTTGAAAAGGATGCTAAAAAAAAGTTTTTTTCAAATAAAATATTTAATATAGGAGCTTTCAACAAATTTTGAAAAGGAAAAAAAAGTGCTAATAAAATGTCCTGGAATTGCAGACGGCAGAAGTGACATTTTAAAAAGCGTTTCCTTTTCGTGAAAACACGTATTATTATGCAAAGGACACACGAACACGTAGACAGCGCTCTCACTATGTACGAAGTTGCAGCGCGTGGCATGTATTGCGGCTTCATAAATTAGAAAATTGAATTGCTAGCAAACGCTGACGAACCTCGTTATAAAAGCTGCTTAAAAACGGAACAACTGAAGAAACGCATTTTTTACTGCCGGAAAAGAAAAAAAAATTGGTGTAAGGTGGCACACAGATTTAGCAACTGCTAGTGCATATAGCGATGTCAATTGTACAACTAACAAGACAATGATATCTGCATAAAGAAAAAAAATCTGTTTGAGCTTGGCTTTTCGTCGCGTCACGAAAACCTCACGATTCGAACGGGTCTCTCTTTTAAATCCAATAGTAATTGCATGTCGAACATGAAATACTTCGAGACGTTCTAGATTCATGATAAAAAGCTCGAATTCGAGACGCTGGAATAAAATGCACATTTATCATCACGTAATACCGTTTATCGATTTCGAGTCGCTTATGAGCATCGCGTTTCAACTTACGCCCTTTACCTATACCTGTCCAGAAACATTAGACTTCGCGATGAAGATAATTGAACGAATCATTACACTGCGAACTTAATTTGTTTGATATCAATTTAGCCCTTATCACTCGCCTGTTATTCATTCCCTGTTCAACACTGTTCGTGTGCTCAGAGCGCTTTTTATACTCTTTTTTATGCGAGTTTTTTCTAATCCAACAAATAATTTTCGAAAAAAGTTGTCATTGATTAAGTTTTTGTTGGCAATTTTTTTTCGTTTACTTATTCAGATTTTGCTTTGAGCATGATATTTTTACTAATTACACTAATACTATTTTATATCCATCACAAATAAATAGAAAAAAAAGATATAAATATTATAATAATAATATAATAAAAAATTTATGAATACACGGCAAAAAGAGAGCAGAATTTTTTTATTAAATGAAGAGCATTTTACTATTCATAGCGACAGTTGAATGTACTTGAAAAACCGTGAAAAATGATTTATGATTGTACAATGAAGACATATAGACTTAAAAATCAAAACATTTCATCTCCTTTATTCCTATTAAAATCCTAAATTTTTTGATGAGACGAATTAAAAGTTATAAGGTAGGAACATGCAGAGTACAAATTTGTTGAACACAGTTGAATACAGTTGAATGTACTTGAAAAATCGTGAAAAATGATTTATGATTGTACAATGAAGACATATAGACTTAAAAATCAAAACATTTCATTTCCTGTATTCCTATTAAAATCCTAAATTTTATGATGAGACGAATTAAAAGTTATAAGGTAGGAACATGCAGAGTAAAAATTTGTTGATCTTTGATAAGTATTTAAAGCAGTCAAAGGCATTCGAATTTGTGTAAGTAAATAGAAAAATGTGTCCTAAAAATACTTGCATACAAATAGAGAAAATGTCAACTCAATTTCTGCACATTTGTGTGAAAATTGTTGGGCTAATCATTTTTATTCTACAATTTTGGTATACAGACAAGAACGATCTAAAAGTACAACATGAAATAATTAATGTGATATTAAAGGGTTTAAAGCAACTCTATATTGCCAACGTCAATATTAATGCTCTGTTTTTAGTAGCATTATATTGTAGATGTAGAATTTGAATAAACTATGTGTTGTATGAAATAATAATCAACTGAATTAGTAATGATCGAAAATGAAATGTCATTTTGATAGATTAGTGTTTGAAGTTCATTATGAATTTAGAATAAAAGCTGACTTCAGATAAACAGTTTTTTTAATTACAGACGTATATCTGTCAGCGAATATTTTTCGAAGTGTAGATATCAATGTTCCAACCAGGAGTATTAAATTGAATGTGGATCTTTTTGGGATTTTTATGTTAAATTTTCGTATGATTGTTTATTCATAATACTCGTTTTTATGAACGTTTTCTATTAATATGTTGATTAATCAAATTTACTTCAAAAAATCGTTGATCATTCTTATTCCACAAATTCAGCAGACTATTATTAAACAAAAAATATAAGAAAATAATTCTATTATTTTATTATGTGACTTCATTCCTGAAAAATAATTTTCATTCTTCATTTTAGAGAGGTAAAAAGTAATCATTTACAATTGTAATTTTAAGTATATAAATTAATCATATTTCAAGTTTTTTAATAGTATTTTTTTAATTTGTTAATTCAAATTGTGTTTAATTTTATATTTACTTTGTCTGTATACCTTTAGCTTATTTTTTCTTCAACTGAGTCGCTCCTTTTTATGTTCTACTTTATATTTTCATTGTTATACCTTTTTGTATTGACAAGTGTTATCATTTCAATTTCAATATTTATTTCTACAATGTTCGACAAAATTTGTGTCTATCATAATTACCATTTATCATTAAATTTATGAATAATATTATAATACTGTAAAATATTAAAAAATGAGAATGTTTTGTATACAAATATTTTGTTGAATATTATTAGGGTATATTGTTTCTTCATAATAGCATTTTAGATATGAAATATTGTTCTTCACATTCCCTATCAAATATTAAAAATTTAATTTATGAAATTACGTTAACCACTTATTTATGGAATCAATAACTTATATTAACGTTTTAAAATTTCGTTCTTTGTTAATAAAATTTTGTTTGGCAGTCACGTTATATAATAAGTTATTAATATTTATTAATAAAATATTCCTTGCAATCTTAAAACTATTTTTAAAATAAATTTGTATACACATGATGATGTTAGAGGAGATCATCCTCCTCCAACACACATTTTTGACAATATTGTTTTTCAGTATACGTGTATTATTCTAATTACGCAAATATTCGTCATATTTTACTTTGTGTATAAACAAATAATCAATAACACCGAATTAGAATACCAAATGAAATTTAATATCAATAAATATTTATATCAACTTCAGAAAACCGAAACTAATTGTGTTCAAAAATTTTACCAAATTACGATTCATCATTTTATGAATTTATAAAAAATTAATTGCTCCTTAATATGATTTGCCAAAATTGAAATTCATACCATCAAATATTGTAATCACGTTGCTTATCAGAGCTGAAATATTGATTACATCTAACGTAATTTGAAAATGAAAATAAAAAAACTATTTCCTCAGTATTTTAATATATATACATATTCCAGTTAATTAAATGATGACATGAAAATTGTTTATTCTCGAATAATTAAAATTTACGGTTAAATTCATTATCAAATTAAACCTTAAAATTGTAGGCATTGTCAAGAGAGATGCAATATTTGATCTTATTCATTCGCATCAACAAATACTGATGATTCAGTAAACAAAATCCATCTAATTGGCAAACCAAATCTCATTTGGAAAATAGCAAACAAAAAAGTTGAAGCAACTGGATTAATTATTTGGTGTTACCTCAAGAATTATCGTAGAAACACGTATCTTATTATTCTATTCTATGTAAACATTTTATTTCGTTACTTCATTATCGTATCTCATTACTTTTTAAAAATGAACTGATTGGATAAGCGACAACGTCATAAAGCAACAAGTTATGAAGAAAAATATTGTGTCCAACATTACTGAACGGTATTTAATCGCAAAGGTAACAATTTATTTTTCGACTCTTTGGATTCAAAAGAGTTAACAAGTTTACAGTATCAAAGAGCCGTTTTCTTTTATCGCTGAAGCACCACTTACAGAACAATGCACGCGAGTAATAAGATCTTAAATACTCAAAGCTTATCCAGAATGCTGGACAATGCACTGAAAAGTGAAGTCGGACGGCGCGCTCTCTAGACGGTGTACGCGCTCACATAACCGAGTGACAGTAACACGCCCATTCCGTTTCATTTGTAATTCATAAGCGTCGCTGAAAGCTTGATGGCTTCGGGGGCAAGCCTGTCTATCTCTGCCTCCCCAACTTGAACAATCTTTTCGTCTACGTATAATTTCGCGCGACATGTGCATTTCAGATTTTTTTTTCTTTCGTTACATTTCGTTTCACCCCGGAGTTTTTATCGTAATTTTGACGTGAAGTAAAGAATAAAATGATTCAGAGAAGAAACGAAAGCTTCTCCTATATACCTTCACACTACGAGCGAACCCGTAACTAAAAATATAACTCGTGACCCACTTTTCTCAACCGCGCTGTGATCACAAAAGTTCGTTAGATCATTGAACAATAATTCGCACCAACAGCTTCTTGTGCCTTTTATTTGTTCTTTATCAATCAATCACAAAGAAATCAAATTACAGAACAATCATTTCAATTGAAAACATAAAACAGGAATTTCTTTTTTTTTTAATAAAATAAACTTTCATTGCTTTTACGGTTGAATACTTTATATCAATTTTTTATTGCCAACGTGTTTATTCATTTTGAAAACCTGTTTGTCATGAAGAATTGTTTATTTACGACGACAGGATATGTCGCAAATTCAGTGCTAAGCTGAACATTTAATTCTTTGTATTCTTGCACAATAATAAATTACACATAAGACGTTACTTATATACAAATTCAACTCGGATACAATTTCTTTCCCATCTTCCATGCGCAACTCGCAAGAAATGAACACACAAAGAGATTTTCCAACTTGTAATTTCAACAATCACTCGACGATTATTTGTAAATAATTTTTAGTAAACCTGGAAACAATCCTACGGAAAAGAATTCCGTTGATTGAATAACAAAGCTTGTACGAAAGCGGCAAGGGAAAAAATGTTTGAAGAATCGTACAAATTTGACAAAAAGTTGGACTGTGGATTTGATTTAAAATAAAAAGATACAGGAAAAAATGTACATTTCCAAAAACCAAAAAAAGGCTAATTTCTTGCCATTGTTATCTGCCGCTATGCAGTATTCCATCACAGTGGAACAAGTTTAACTTGAAGGATTTTTTTCCTTGAGCTTGAAGCGTGAGATGAAACGAAAGTGAATATTCATTCAGCAGAATCAGAGACTTGGCAGAAAGAACTGGCCGTATAAGGTTTGCGAATTCTCATTAACTCAATATGCGAAACTGAATTCATACTTTTAACAAGGACTTCTTTTTCTCATTTCTCAATTGCGCGCCATTCAAATTACATGTACCTTCAAATTCCATCAACTATTATTTCCAAATGTTTCAAATTAAACATAAACAATAGAAAAAAAAAATCATTAATTGAAAACAAAAATATAACTGATTCGTTGGAATTTTATGGTCACAATGCATAAATGTCAATTGGCATTACGATTGGAGAATACGATAATTCGGAAATGTGTAAACATTAAATTATATACGAGATTCGTAATGTACGTATTCATGTATGATAATGAGGCTACCATGTAATGTGTTTAATTCCCATTTAGATTCTTTCAGAATTGTCGCGCTGATGCCAACCTGGGCAAAGTGCCATTAGGCCGAATAAAAATGGTTCGATTGCGCGGCTGTTTGTAATAACAAAGTAAGGCCGCACCATTATGCTGCCGCACTTTATTGATTCAGTGAAGTGTTTGCCTTTTCGTGTTTACTATTTGGATTGTTAGTTAAATATTTCACGAGCATTAATGTGTCGTCTACCGTGAATTTCAATCAAGGTGCTCTCAATTTTGATGACTAACAATGGGGGAATTCATCACAAACATGTTGACTTTTTCAATGCTAAACAATTTGTTCATTTTCAAAATTTATTTCCTTTTTTATTTCATCTCCAAACAGAAACAATATTAGCTGTTTACAAAAAAAAAAAACTGTAGGTTCTTTTCATTTTTCATACGACGTTGTCGTAACGAGACAAGGAAATTTCCATAAAAATGAAAGCAATTTTAATGTAATCTTCATTTCGCTTGGATGAAATATAACTCGTGAACATTCGTTACGTACTAATGACCAACTGTACACTTTGTTTCATTTCTTTGTATTTTACAATGGAGCGAAACATCGCTGCGTCCGAAAATTGAAAAGTAAACAAAATTTTACAAATGATATTATTAGGGGAAAAAAGAAGGTCTTCAAAAATCTTAATAATCAGGTCTAACAGTTCAAACTTGATATCAAAAATGAATTAATTAATAACAAGGTTATTTAAATCACGTTTTTAATCATGTAAATTTTTGATGACTTGGTGCTATTTACGTCTTTTGCATTCTGTTTACTAACAGAACTGTAAATTTGTTAAATTTCATGTATCTCCGTATGCATATCGTATTTGAAACTGACTCTTTTTTAAATGATTGAATTATAATACAATTTTTGAAAATTATTTATGTTTTTTCATAGGTCGTAAAAAATCGAAACTGAAGGACGGGTTTCTCTCTCTCCCCCTGACCCACGCATACAGCCTTGGCAATAGTTTATTAAAAATATACAATTTTCATAGAGTCGGTCGCAAAAAGTTCATGTATTCATGAATTATCAAATGCAATATAGTACATTTCTAATTATAGTTAAAATATCACTTTTAATAATCATTTCAATTATTTTACATAATACATTGTGAAAAATGTCCATCAAGACACATTAAAACAGATGTGTTAAATTGACATGTCTTGATAAGAGAATATTGAAAAAAATATTGGAATTATTATTCGTATTTCGAAAATTCGTGAACGTATTACTCGATATTCAGTAGTCTAATGGTAAATAATTATATTATATTATTTATTTATTATTTAAAAAAAAATTCAAAAGTGTCTAAACAGCTTGTTTCTTTGATGAGTATATTTTACTTCTCCAGTTTCTCTTATAACAGGTTTCTCAGAGGAAAGTGCAGAATTTAAATGATTTACCTGAGTACTTTGAACTGCAACATTTTTCATTTATTACATCAAAAGTATTTATTTCATTTATTTTATCAAACAAAAGTTATTCGCCATTATTTGTATAATCGCATTATTGTTTTTATAATAACAAAATACATCTCACGAAACCAGGCTCAGACACACAAGATAACGAATATTAAAAACTTAGGACAAAACTTTGCTATGCATCATAGTGAACCTTTTTATAATGAAATTTCAAACAAATCATCAGATTAAGTCTGACGCAATTTTCGCATGCATAGCAACGTGCATCAAAAATGCATGTGCATCAAAGCGCAAACATAAACAAATCATAAAAAAAATTGATTATATCTGTATAATCCTCTGTCTCCGTATTCTAATATGTGCAACCTGATCCAACACGATTTGCTACCACGCAGATTCCTCTGAAAGACAGGCCAGATCCCGTGTTTGATATCAATATCACGTCCCCTGCAAAGACGTATGGCAAGTCAATCATCCATGTCATATGTGCAAAGATATTTGGATAAACCAAAAAAAAAACCATTTTTTGGTCGAAGAACGAGTTCGATGAAAAATATCTAATTAGATTCTAACAATTTTCCGACTATTATGAAATCGATAACGTAATGAAATTATGGCAAATTGGATGTCCAGTTTATCTTACTTTGAACTATGCAGACAATTATTGTTTAATCGTTTATCCTGTTGGTGTTCATTTGACCAATTTTGTTCGATTTAGTGTTCATCAATCAACTGATTAAACTAACAATTCATCAAAACAAAAAAATGTGAAAATGATCTGTTCATAAATTTTTTATTTTTATTCTGTAACAATATATTTTATTTCAAAATGGCAAAAAGAAAAACGTTTGAAATTAAGTATGAACGACATATTCACACCTTCGACATTCTTTCTCCATGAATTACTGCCAAACCACATCGCGGTAAAAGTAACCTTGGCATCAAACCTTGATCGAGTTTTAATGCAAGGTATTTCGAAGTGCGATTTTTTCGGTCATGTGAAACGCAATCTGGACAAAGTCAGTCATTCCGGTAAGACCTGTGCCAATAAATTTTAACCTCGAATCCGTTTTGACAACGAGGTATGCATAATACCATCAGTGTCGCCTAACAGTGAATCTTCATTAAGACGGAAAAGAAGAAATTTTTTTTAATTCATTAAGCATTCTTGAGAAAAATAAAAAAATGATCAACTAAAGTTTTTAACCCAAGTGGGTCTTTTTAATAAGGACAATTTTCAGGTGAAATTGCGAGAATAAGAAAGGACTGAATTGTACACTTTTGGAGCTTCTTCGTATTGAAGGAGAAATAAAAAAGAGGGGGACATGTACTTTTGTTTTAGATACCGAGAGCTACGGAACATGAAATTGTGTAACCTGAAATTGCGCTGTCACTGTTCGTTGCAACTTTCTAACGACGGTCTCAAGTGAAATATTTTTCATCTAACGTACGTTACGCGAAAAAGTTTGTTGCCAGTAAACGAGGGATCCGCGGGAACGAAAAAGAGGGACGCCGTTTCGCAGGGCTTGCAGGCACGTTCTCATGACGCAACTAATTATGTTTGCATGTTTAAACGGAAATGAGAAAGTGCTTATGTTTCGAAACAATTTTCTTTCCACCTGTATCAGGAGGAGGACAAAAAAAGTGGTCGAAAATCAGAGACACACCGGAGATATCATAATGCGAGCGATATGTCACCGGGCCGAGTTTCCACTTTTATTCATTATTCAAATTCTGTGCAGAGTTACAACAGTCTCGGCGGCGATTAATTGCGGATCCAGAGCTCGCTGGCTTTGCGTTACGGCTTTGTTCGTGCACTTGGAACAATCCCGCAGGCTCTAATGTCAACGGTTCCAAACCGTTTACCTCAATCGCAATTTCATGACGTTTGCGTCATCTAGTGTGATCGTTCCAAGTATAATCTCCACTCTACGTTTGCTCTGCCAATTTGATCTACACACTTTTTCGGTTTACAAAATCAGACTTTTAAATACCTCTATTGGGCGTTCGAATCGTTCGCAAGTTCAAAACCACTGTGGAAAATTAATTGAAATACTGTAGGACTCAATAAACATCTAAAAATTCGATGCCAGCTTTGTTGATATAAAAAGTTTTTCCGTGTATCTCATTTTTTTTAATATACACTAAATTCTAATTTTTATAAATAATTTTTTTTTACTAGTCAATGTAAATGCACCAATTGTTATTTTTTTTATATCGATTTTTACAAAATTGTATAATTCAGTTATGTTTTTTTGCTCTTACTTGACTATCCCCAGGTGTTATCAACTATTAATTGAAATTTTCAGTATCACGTGAAAGCTCTCTTCCTTTTAATCTGAGATCCGTTTTCAGTCGCACCGTCAACTTCACATCAGACGCAAATTCCAAACATTTTTCTGAACTTGTCGCATACTTTCGTGCACAAACTTTTCAACATATATAAAATGTCTGTAAAATTCTATTATATTTTTGATTTCGAATTGTCTCGAATAAATTCTATTTAGTTAGCTCGTATATCGAAACCTAATACGAAATGGAGTTGTAATACAAATAGGTGCATTTACCTCAAATTACACATTTTCGAACATTCTCAAACAAATTGAAAATCGTAGATATTTGCAAACATAATTTCTCGACATTTTAACTAAGCAAGAATCGTAATTAAACAAAACTATAAGAGTAGCATTTAATTTAATTTCATCGCAAAATTTAGTTAAACAATCGTTCCATCTGAAACTTCAATTTTAAAGTTACATTCAATATTAATTAATAAAGTAATAAACACTCTGAATGCTTAAATTTAGTAGTTAAATTGAATGTCTGCAATATTTTGAATAAAACTCAACATAATTTAATTAAACTTTTTGTATGCTGATTAACAAGTATCAATTGTTTTTGTAAATGTTTGTAAATAATAAATACAAATAATACATATTTATTTAAAACAAACGTGAAAATTCTTGACTTACAAACGCCTCCAGCGATTCTCAGAGAGCTTTACAATTAATTCAAATAATTGTGTTATCTATAAATTCTTGAAATTTGTTTGTGCATGGAATGAAAGTTGAATAATTATATATAAACGGACCAAAACGTTTGATTCAATTATATTAACTTTTATTAAAAATATTAAACAATCATAAGTTTGTTTCAATAATTGAATTCTAAACTTTAGATTTCAATTGTCATACTCCTTTAATAAAACATCAAAATCTGATACACAATGATTTCAACTAAATATACTGTAAATGAAGTTACAAGCCGAGCGATAAATTAATCGCAGCCATAAATCAGATGTCAAGCAATAGGTTGCATTGTAAATGATGAAACGGCAGGATAATTTGTAGGCGGTTTAACATTGATGATTAAAAACAAAATGACAATTTGGTTCCGGTGAAACTGAGGCCCTGCGAAATGACAGCTGGATAGAAGTAGAATATCGAATATCTCCGAGTGTTCCCATTCATTTTGCATACGTTTCTTGCCCTGCGGTCACTCGTGATCGTTCGGCCCCGCTATATATACAAGAGTGTGACATGCAATGAAACTTTGATGAAGCGATATACGCTTGACCAAAATCACCGACTAATTCAGCCGCTGTGTCTCACGCCTATCTGACAACATACCTAATTGCCTATTCTAGTTGTCATTTTTTTTTTTCATCTGAAATTGAGCATCGCTAATACAAATTTCCATCTGCAACAAAATACTATGACTTCCAACCAAACGAGTTTTTTTTTCAAATTGCACAAGCGGAAAAATTATAAACTTTTAAACACAATTGAAAAGAAAAAAGAAAGTTATAACCAAAAGTAAACCAAAAGTTTCGTTCATGTAAAGAGAAAGGAGTTGTACTTGACAAAAACCAATAAGATCACCAAGCTTTGCATTTCAATTTTTTTTTTTTTTTTTTGCATCGAAGGCCAAATGTGATTGGTTGATCAGACTTGCCCATTCGCAAGCGAAAACACGCTCGATTTCATGTCCGGCTGGCAAACTAAGGAGAAAAAAAATTAAAAGATAGGCAGCCAATAACGGCAAAGCTGAAATTACATTTTCCTTGGATCGATTTGCAGTGCATTGAAAACGAATTCGATATGCATCTGCAAAGCAAAACTTGTGTTCAGTGTACAAATCAAAGTGTGCACTGTAATGAATTCTTCCCAGATCTATTACACGTTGAAAGGGGCAAAAGCAAAGACGAGAGAAATAAGAAAATTCATCTCTTCAAGAAATATTCATATATCAATTATATTACAGCAGCAGCGGAAGCTTTTACAAGCTTTCTTACTTTTCAAGTGGTCATATTTCAAGCTTTATTCACCGAAAAGGGTAATCCGTTGGATGTTTGGAAAACTATAAAAGAACAATATAAAAGAATATATGTTTTTGAGTTCATGTATAATTTCGGAGGTTGAAGATGGTTCTGTGGAAAAAAAATTCGTGAACAGGAAATATTTTGATATTTTGATATAACGATTTAAATGAGGCAAACTTACGCTCATATTGAATCCTCCCTCGGTCATGATTGCAGCTTGTTGTTGTTTGGTAATTTATCCCCTCTTTATTTGGGTACAAATCGAAACCATTAATCACGGCCTGACTGTGGCTTGATAAAAGTTGTATTTGATTTTTTTGATTTTTTTTTTTTTTTCGAGCCAAACAGTGACGCTTTATATTTAACTGGGAAACTCGGGGCGGACGCTGTTGCTGCAACTGCAGGCACTGGCGGTGCAAGCTGCGTCGGCTGCTGCGTCACTTTTTCACTCGCGCTGACTTTGACGAAGATATATTTTGCGCATGAATATCCTCAATATTGGAACAGACTGGAGTCACGCGGATATAAAAATCACGCTTTAAATCAGGACCACAACGTCATTCAAAATGCGACGCAACCTTTCCACTCTTTTAAGCCTTCAAACCCGTGACAAAACAACTTCCTCTGGTCTGACAATCGAATTACTTCGCTCTTCCTCTGGTTTCCTATGACCGTTCCAAAAGGATTCCGCACTTAGTTTACGTGACAATCTTTCTTGCGTCATCTCAAGTCGTTTTATTTTAAATCACAAATATTCTCAATTTAAAATTTCAATTCAAAAACTGTTCTTTTTTGAATTGTAATATTTTGTTTGATCAAAAAATCTAAATTAATTCAATATATTTTTACAGACGTTATTATTTAACCCAAATGAATTCAATAAATTGAAAATATTTAATTTTTTGTTATAAAATATTTAAATTAGAACGACTTTTTTGAAACATTTCATTTAATTAATGAGAAGCAGAAAATGAAACGATACCAAAAAATGAATGAACATCATTTTCAATGCAAAACCCTTTTTTCATCGCTATTTTTCCTTTCCTTTTTAGCCATTTTATTATTACTTTCGACAAAATCCAATGTTAAATGAGAGAATTTTGCTAGTACTATCGATTACATACTAAAATACGAATCGTTCGGCAAGTGGCGTTCAAAAGAAAGAAACAAAGTTCTCGGTCGACTCTCTCTTTCCGAACGTGACTGGTGCAAAGATGCGACGCGAATAATAATTCGGAAATCACGACGCGCGTTTCTCTTTCACGCGACAAGAGCATCAGGGAAGCGCATTATTTACGTATAATTTTTAACGCGATCAAACACAATCGCTTCGATGAAATTGCTTCCCGGATATTTCAGTGACAGTTTTCCTTACTACAAACTGGACAATTTTTCTCTTAAATCAATCCATTTTTCTCATGAAAAAAAAAAAATAAAGAATACATATTTATTTCGTATTCCGTTTTGTCTACTTTTTATGTTCACTTTGAAATAACTGAATCAACTTCTTCATTCGTTAATTTTTTTTGTTTTTTTTTTCAATGAATCATTAAATTATTTATATTTCTTGCAAATATGGATACGATGTTGTTAAAATATTCAATTCGATTGCAATTCTACGCGGTAAAAATTAAATTAAATTTTATTAACAGGAAAATCGAGCTAAAAAAATCGGTATCACCACGCAAAAATCAGTCACCTATATCAACTTATTACGTAAAAGACACCTTGTTAAAATGTCCCGACACTTGATTGTGTACGACTTCAGAAAGTGAAATTTTTTTTTTTGTTCTATTAAAAAAATATCGATTCTTCGGATCAATGGAATCAATGAAAGTATCGGTTATGACAGATCGGAATAAAGTTTCTAATGCGGAAGAGTTTTTTTTTCGGATTCTACGAGAAGAAATTTTTTTCCATTCAGAAGTTGGTGCTATCAAGCTTTTTCATTTCAATGAAGTTTTTATTTGTTTAATCAAAAACTTTTCAAAAATAGCACAAACATATCATCTCAACTTTTTTTGAATCGAAACATTTTTCAACAGGAATGTGTCTATAATTAGCAATTGAATATTCATCTCCGATAGATTGTGCAATACAATAATTTGCAAAAAAAAAAGAAAAATTGTCACGAAATAGTTTATGATTATTTATCATACAATTAGATCAATTTATCCGATAAATGGAATAATGTACGTCAATTATTGATTAATTGTCATCGGTAAGGCTCACTGTTTGTTGATTGATTTCCAATTTACAGTTTATCTCGTCATAATTACAATATTTACTCACATCTATATTAAACTAGGTTAAAATCAACCGAATGTATACGGTTAAACTAATTTTCAAGAACGTAAACAAAAAACAATCTGCCTCACGTGTGTAGTACACTCGGAACTTGTCAGACATAAACTGACTTTCGCCAACGGTACCGGCTAATTCTTTTTCGGAATTTTTTTTTTTTTTTTTTTTTTTTTTTCGTCGTCAAATATCTCGTCTCCCGCCTATTCGAACGATTCGGCAAGTTTTACTTTTCCTCCTAGTTTCGAATTTAACAATAACAACTCGTCATCGCACCGTCAAAATGAGAACAAAAAAAATACACACACGTATCAAAAAATACATAGAATTTCGCGCACCAAAATTTCGACATTCTAAATTTACTCTCGAATAATTTCATCACTTCAATGAACGAATAAAAAAAAAGAATTTCGATCAGCGTCGAAAAATCCTTTCACCATATAATTTTCGTGACTTTCCCTCTATCTTTCTCTCTCATTTACTCTGTCCTTCTCTCTCGGGTGTTCGGAATTTTTACGTGTGCCTTTATCGAAATCAGTCCGAAACTTTGTCGATAAATTCTGTTTTATTATTAATTCACGAAAGTCGCGATATTTCGTGCAAAGTTTCGCAGTTTCGGTTATACGAAACGGAGGAGAATCCTCGGTATTGCCTCGACTATTTCACGGGCAGCGACTTTTTGCTCCGTAAACTTGTTCGAAGCTATTCTGATGTACCTTCGTCTGCGAATTATTATTGTTACCATTATTATTATCATTTTTGTTCATCAGTGCTCGTCGTCTTAGATCAAACAATAGAGTCGACGTTGATTTTGATTCCAAGATTCGTCGTCAAAATAGATGACAAATTTAAAGTCAAATATAAAAAATAAAAAACAAAAATCGCATTCTTGAAGAAAAAACTGGAAAATAAAATTCCCAGAAGTCTAGACATAACTCTGATGATCCATCGGTTTATTATCACTTATCGCGAAGCATTGCGGAAGAGTAGAAGTGATGTTTGAAAAATAGAAAGCCAGATATACACAATACGAATTGCACGTCGGTTGGATAATTCGTTATAAATAGATTGTGTTGGAAATTCCCGGGACGAAATGAATTGTTCAGCTTGTACAATTTATCTGAAATATTTTTGCCATACGGTCGGTCAACTGAGAACCAATCTTACGTGTCGAGATCAGTTGCAAAAGGGAAAGGAATGATGAGATTCAAAGTAGTTTAAGGTCCTTCGAGCCGCTCAATAACGAGTACGCGACGGCTTAATTTTTTTCATCTTTCTCGACAATCAGAAACCAGTTTTTCACAGTTAGTTTTGCATTGATCTTGAAATGTGTTTCTGAAATGAACAGATGATAAAAAAAGGAATGAAAAAAAAAAAAAAAAGCATAATAGATACTCTACAATGGTCGCAGAGAGAATGTCGCAGTGGTCCAGTCCGATTATCAAATCGTCAACAGAGCCAGCTTCATGTTCGTGGTTAAGTACCATGAATCACTTGGGATCTTGCACTGGCGTGAATGGGAGCACAGGGGCGTAACACTGGCACTGCAACACCCGAAAAACGACTGACCGGCGGGATTGCGTGAAGCCTCGTACAGTCTTGGACGCAGCTCGGACGAAGCGCAGCGCGCAACTGACGGGTTTTCGGCGCGACGCTTCAAACGCTCCGCGTCGGCGGATCCAGGACCAACAAGAATCGGCCGAGTGGGGATCCGTCGGTCTATAACGCGTACCTGTTGAATGCTGCGACAAGGTGTAGGTGAAGAGGAATACAGCGTAGGAGAGCAAGCGCGACGGGTTACCACCTCTAAGGGGTACCGAGAGAAAACACAACGCGAGTACAAGCAACACCGATACAAAGACAGAATTCGAAGAAATTATGCGCCTAAGGTGTTTTCATTCGGCTGCGAGTTGTTTGATCCAACAAAGAAGCTACCAACTTGTTTTTTTTTTTAATCTTTTCGTTTCAATTTTCTCTTTGTATTGAGTTTTTATCAAGCAAAGACAAAGCAGTTGCAAAGCTGCAACAAAAAAATTATATTTGAAAATAAGATTATTTTTATCCCACTGTTTGAAAACATTTGAGAACGTCTTAGCTCACGAATCTGAATTAATAAACGATTGACATGACAGATTGACGTGTATGTGACAAATGTGAAAGATGCAACAATTCTGACAGTAAAATATAATTGATAGAAAGATTTATTTTAAATTGTCTCGAATGCAAATCACACAGTTTAATAAATTATTCTGAATCGAAATTATAACGGATCATAAAGTCAGATTGTTTTCTCAATTTTAGAATTTCAGATATAAAGTTTCTTAATTTCAGACGTCTGTCAGTGGTGAATTGTATTCAAAGCTTGAAACAAACTTGATATGCAGTTGTTATCATAGAGCAAGGCGAATTTTCAATCTCATTTTCTTTTGTAATTATTATTATGATTGTCCGAGTGAGATACGATCAAATAGCATTTACAAATAATTAATTTTAGTGTAATTATTTTTGCTAACTAGCATTGTGCAGCTTTATGTTGAATGCGCTGAATTTGAGAGTCGTTAGTGGTTTTGCGTGCAATGTGCATGTGTAGATGATGTAGCATGAATATAATAACATCAAATGTAAAACGTCGTTTCAGAAGAATAGCAAAACGCTGACCGACCATGTTATGGTTCCACCGCGAGTTTCCAAGTAAAATGTCAAATTGTAAAAGATGTGGGTTGGAAGTGTAACGCCCAATTCGCGATTAAATCATGTGACTGTTATGGAAAAGTTATACTGAATAATTGAAAATTTATATATTAACGTTTCTTAAGTTAATAGCGAGCTCTAAGTTAAATTATGAATTTTATATTCCGTTGGAATTAGATTGAAAATGTACACTCACATAAATACAGCCAAGACATTTCTGATTATTTGCAACTTAGAAGATTCATATCTGGCAGGTTATTGATAGAGGCAATCGTGCAATTTTGATAGACGAAAGCCGTAGGATATAGGCATGCATTCATTCAACTTTGAAATCTGTTATGCGTCTGAATCCAGATCAAAGTAAAAGATTTGAACCAATTCTTAAGACATAAATCAAGGATTAGGATTTGGTCAGCTTTTCGTATATCCGTAAACTCGGATCAAGACATGACTTCCTAGTTGCGAAACTTTCATATCTACTCGCAAATCAGTGACGTAATGAAGTTTGATCACATTTTTTACATCATTCTACTTAAAACATACTTAAAACAATTAGAAGGTTGTGATTATAGAAAATTGTATTTGAATTACATAATTACAAAAGGAGCTAAAGCTAATCAATGATTTATACTTTTTTTCAACTTTATATAACTCAAAATGATGAAAAAATATTAATAAACAAATTGCATAAAAAAATTATTTAAATCACTTTTATCTTGATTTTCAATTTCGTTTTAACATTCTTTGAATAATGAACGTGTATGAATTAATGGACGTAATTGATGAAAATGAATCAATCGAAAGAGCAGTATAGTATTTTAAAATGACTATCTTTTCGTATCAATTTGCTTTTTCATTTGATGTTTGATTTCATATTTTAATCACCTTTAGCTTTGAAAAATGAACTAAAATGATATGCTGGTTCATGTAAAAAGGATCACTATCTGAATTAAAAAATATACAGTCCATTGAAAGTAGGTGCTTTGAAACCAGAGGCCATTCGAAACAGAAAGAGGAGTTGGATATCGGAATTGTAGTAACCTTGTTTACACATTGTCATGGTGGTTTAAGTGATAGTAAATTAGTCTTATATGAGGGTAAGTAGAAAGTGCTGATAAATGAAGTACGTACACATCAAAAGCCCGAGGAGTAACGACGCTTCGTAAGGAAACTGAACAGCAAATGAGGTAAATAGCCGCAGGGCTAATGTCTTCTGTGCACGCGGCTCAAAGTCAACCAGACTGGATGAAATTCTTGACTTTACCCCGAGGACGCCAAATTGCCTCTTCATTGCATCCCTCGCGTAACTCATTGCGAGCTTCTTACTCGCATGCATGTTCCCAACATATAAAATATCCCTTTTTTCATCATCACATAAGGCAACAAAAAAATTTCTTTCGTGTAGTATTTATTCATTTTTTTCCATCTCGTCATCACAATTTTCTTTAAAATTGCAAATCAATCTAGACATTTTCTGTACTTATTCAAAAGCTATGATAAGGTTTCATGCTACCTACAAAAACAAGTTCAAATCCCTACTAATGGTTTTTCTTAAAAAAACAAAAAAAAACAAAAAAAAACAAAAAAAAAAAACAAAACGAATCTTGTTCGTACAATTTATAATAAAACTAGAAAATTGAATTAAAATGTGTATTTTCTATAAGAATTTTCCAGCTCTACATTTAATTTGAAATGATTGCGTTCCCTTTTCAGATCACTCGAATAATATGGTTTTCATAATAAATCTCTCTAAATTAAGAATGTTGAATGACCATACTTTTAAAAAATGTATCAATCACCATTACAGGAATCAGAATTATTTGAAGTGTATTTTGTATATTGAACATTCAATTTGTAAGCTGCGAAAACGGTTCTGTATTTATCACTGATTAATCGACTTGTTATCGTTAGAATATTTACAGTCCAGAAGAATTTAGCATTCTTAGCACTTGAAACAAGTAGAAATTCGCAAATAAATATAAGAGAAGAAAGAAACGAAGAGGAGAGAAAAAAAGGAAAACTTTTACAAGTTGAGAAAACACTTGCAGTGCATCAGCGTAGTAAAAATTAATGACGCATTGAAGATGTATTATAGCGAGCGGTGGCGTAATTCGTGGTGCCGTTAGGTTTTAGCATGGGACAACGTGGTGTAGCCAGATTCCCCATTTTGCCATCACAGAGGCCGGGCACCGCACAAATTGCATATTACCATGGAGTAATCAATACTTGATTTACCTCCTGAACTTTCGGAACAACATCGGAGTATTTTTGTGTACAGTTTCTCGAGCCAACTTGGTTCCCCGCAAGTTGCCACTAACAATTGAATAATTAAACGATTAATAGTTCGCCCAAGTAACCGATCTTGCAAGGATACTGAAAATGACCCTTGGGGTTTCAAAGTAACGTGTACATTTCAACGCAAAAGCTACAATTATTATCTCGAGCTTGAATTACACGTTGCTTTGTTGCATTTGATTATAGCTTTTCCGAGCAGCACAAGTTCTTTAAAATTATCATTTTGAATTCAAACGAAAATTAGATCTCCATCGAGTTTCAAATTACGAAATTGTTTATTCGTTTTCAATTCTTGCCGTTATTTATCATAAACAGCGAACCAATTAAAATTAATGCGTCAACTTTGAGCAGAGAAAGAACGAGGCGATCAAATTAATTTCGAAAACTAGGCGACTGCACAAAAAAGCTCGCTTGATTTGTTTGCGCGTGTATTATGGCAAAAGACAATAGACTGTCGTTTTCATTGTTGAGCGAATATGAGCGCTTTTTTTTGTTTGTTTATTTTATTACACGCAGTCCATTAATCATTACTCAGTCGTTATGAATCAAATTAATTTTCTATTTACAAGAGTATTGAAATGTTCATTTCTTTTTTTTGTTTCCACCCTGTAGTCAAAAACAAAACTACGGACGATTGCAAACGAGAAATAAACAATACACATTTGAAAAGTGCTACTAAAATCAAGCTGCAAAAATATGAGATAAAATTTCCAATTGTTTTGCAATTCGTCCATGCATAAACAAAAACCCCTCGTTCTCATTCCGCATATGCAATCTTCTTCTCTTCAAGCAATGAAAAAACATCCGGGTGATTTATAAAGTCATAAAATTTGCGATACAACACATGTTCCAGGTAATAAAAAGTATAATGTTGTGAAAACTAACGACTAAAATAAAATAAGAATTAATAAACCACTCCCAAGACTGGGATATAATACTCAAGCATATTGCTTTAGAAAAACAACAGAAAGAAAGCGAGGAAAGAGCGTAGGGGGTTAAAAAAAGTGGTCCAATTCACATCCAAAAAAGGAGGCCTCGCGCAAAATAATTTGTGATTTTATGAGCAGTCGAATTCACCGCGAGAGATTCGAGCAAAAAGGAAGAAACGCTTCAACATTTCCAACATACTGTTATTTACAGAGAGTCCTGAATCGTCATGTGATTAAATCTGGGTCTCCTCAGAGCTTAAGAGCAAAGTTCGGCTTGTACTTCCTTTCGCTTTGGCTTTTTGGTGAATTAACCGTTGCCAAGCAAGTGGGTCAAGAGACATTTAGATTCGCGACATTTCAACATTAATGTTATTACCGACAATGCGAACATTTGGAGAAAAAAAAACTAATAATCAGTATTTTTTATTTCAATTTTAATTGACTTGTATTTTCTTTTTTTCTTTGACTCATTTTTTATACCACATAATTCAAAATAAAGATCGTCAAAGGAGCTGGTCCGGCTGCTTTAAGAATTGCAGCAAGAGACTCTCATTAAAAAATGAAAAGTTGAGGAAAAATTATGATGCGTTTGTTTGGGCAGCGCTCTCAAGTGCGTGAGGCGGACACGTATAACACAATGACCGCCATTGATGTGAAGATGCACCGAGAGGGTGAAGCCTGGCTCGGATGTATAAGTCTGCGCGTACACCACCTTAATACTTTACTGTCTGTATGAAGAAGAAAATGAAAAGTACACGGTTAAACAAGAGTCGGGTTTGACAAGCCACGATCTTTTGAGCAGAGTAAATATCACATAAACGGGAACGGAGTGTTCTCGGTCGGAAATTACGCCAAGGCAGAGAAAGATGTAAGTCTGCGCGAATTTCGTAGCGAACGGTTTTTCATTGCGGCGGTTACTCGCCCGGGCGAAATCATAGAAGGGGGGAGAAGGTTCTGTAAAATATTCCATTTTGTTGTCATCTTCGCTGGCAAAGAGCACGGCCACAAAGTGTATCGTGTAAATTCCTATTTTATCTATATCTATCCGGTTATCACACAATTGTGAATTTATTGTAAGCTCGGTCTGCCAAAATAGTTTGTCTGGGTAAAATTAAAAAATTCGAAAAAAAAAAAAAAATGCAAAAAACAAGACACCGAACAAACGAGGACAAAGTTATAAATAAATGTAAAAAGTTTTGAACGTAAAGCGTCGCGTTATTACAGTTAGCGACTTACTTAAAAAAATAAATGGAAAAAAGTGCAGTCTTTTGCGTTCATTACCTAAGACGGATGTAATGCCGCGTAATTATTCAGCGCTTTATTTCAAACATAATCCTTGGAAGAACACGGACTAATACAAACATATTAATTTTCTTTCTCTGAGAGTTTAACGTCAAGCGTCAGAAAAAAAGAAAGTTTAATTATTAAAAGTGTCTTCAAAAAGTAGACACTTGTTTTTTATTTAAAACAAAAAAAATAAAAACAACCTGCAATTTGATAGCGCAAAATGTACAAAATTGATCGCATCGAATTACGCGCGTGTCCCCGATGCGCATTTCATTTACACAAGCAAAGTTTTTCATTATTTATGTCTCTCGGTGCACCCTCTATCGAAGTTCGTGACCATTAAAAGTTTTTAATCAGCGTCAAGTATTAAAGAGCGCCCGCAAAAATGAGCAAACTGCGGTTTATTGTTGCCGCGAATGCCAACTTTTCCTTTCTCCGCACGTAGACGATAAAAGTGTTCTTCGTCAAATGAACGTTCATTCTCATCAACTTGCCGAATTCACGTAAAGGTCGAGGGCTGTTAACATTTTCACGCGATATTGCACCCCTTCTTAAAGTCGAGTTCAAAAGTCAAGCTATCCCTCTGGGACAAATACGGCCACTTGCTTCAGCAACAATTCTTAATCCAAAACAATTCTTTCTTATTTGAAGTTTAATGAGTGGATTTAATTTTCAATGGTTACTGATAAATAAAATTTTTTAATTTGAAAGAAAATGGAAAATAATACAGACACAAACAGAAAAAAAACGGAATGTTAAAGTGACCGAACGACAAGTGACGGAAAACTATAGCAACTTTTTAATCCACCCCCATGAACTTTTTATCAAAAGCGCATACGAGTGTCGTTTTTTTTTATTCCCCATTTTTCGCCCTGTCTTTTTTTCAGGGCTCATCCTTCTTGGTATCTGTATATTACGTATTCCGCAGAGTATGAAGCTCTTAAAGCTCAAATACCCGGACGACACACGCAGTTATGTTAATCCTCGTTCTCACAACGGTGTGCAAGCCCGGCTCTTCCGCTCGCCCACATGGCTCCGCGCTCATACATACATGCAAAGAAAGTCCCTATTTAACACCACTCACTTAACCTCTTTGCGCCAACGACCTCCACTATACTTTTCGCGTCTACTCGATTATCAAACGAATTTAAAGTCGATTTTTTTTTCTCGACATGCGAACCATTCGTACACCCCAACGAGTACCTCCTCCTCCCATTTCCTTCTGCACGCAACTTCTTTATCTCTCAATTAATAACTTCGCCCACTTCATTATCGCCTTTATAATTATATTTGCAAAGATGCATCTCAACGAAATTTTAATTCAAAATCTTAAAATTTAGCGCGCTGATAAACGCCCAGTTCGCTAACTTGCCATGGGATTAGAAATGAAAGCAGTATAATTGACTAATTGAAAATTCAATGTACCTCTTACGGGTCATTTGATTGCAATTATCTTGTACATACAGAATTATAACGAGGTCATCTGACGTTTTATGATTTACTATGTCATCAAATCCTGATAGCTTTAATGATTGATCAGCCATATCAACGTTAAATGACAATTTTTGCAATTAACCAAATACCCCTGTTTCCATCGTTGATCAAACTACTTCATCATTATTACAACCAATACAACCAGTTATCAAATAAACAAAATTAACTTGAATTTTCTGGATCTCAAACTTTTTTTGTATAATAAAAACAAGTAATTCTTTTCTCAAAAGCATCAATAGCTGTATTTGAAAAACCTTCATTTAAAAGTAATGAAAAGTGAAAAAAGAAACTTTATATAAATTGTGATAAAATGATTACCAACTTTTAAAGTAGACGAAAATCATGACTGATGGTGTTCAATATGAAAATTGAAAAAAAAAGATAATGCTAAAAGTGTAATTTTAAAGTTGGGACAGAAAAGCCCGCGTGGCATCAAATAGAACGTCTCTTTTATGTATTGAAGCCGGCGGCCTGATGACCGTCGCACATTGCAGGGTCGTGCAATAATTCAACGGCGCCATTATTGGTGCAGTCCCATAAATTTGAATTACCCCTGCGTGGAATATTAATAATCCTTGTGCGCTACGCTGGCGTTGTCGGTGTGACCGAGCGCCGATTAAGCGCTGTAAATAAAACGCAGATTCCATCGCCACAGCTGGGTCATTCGTACGTCCGAAGGACACGTCAAACCAACTTGCCAAATTCTCTCTCGGGCCATTTTTCAGAGCGCCGATTAGTCGCGCCATTACTTCAATCGTAGATATATTTTGTTTCGACTCAACTTCCGTTTATTAATTACCTTGCACGCGTTGCACCGGCCTCCCCTCAAGACAAATGCACACAATTTTTTTGTTCTCGCAAACCGTACCTTTTGTCTACGACGAAAAATTGCACGATCCATTATCTATGCGAACCAACGTGATTTTTCGTCCCAAATTCGTTTACGAATTGCCACAAAACTCTGATTGATTAAACGATCGTTTTGAAACTATTTGTATGCTCTCCCTTTTTTTCGCTCACTATTTCTGGAAAAAAAAAGTTTCTTTTCTCGGATGTGAATTGCAAAATTCAGAAAACTGGTTTGAAGTGTGAGACCATCGTGACTGAATGTGTAATCATGCTGGCGCAAAGAAGAATCTGAGTTCCATTAGCAAACATCTTTCCACACGATTAGCTTTATGAACAATGGGAGTGTAAACCGAGCGCCGATCCGAAACATCAGAATCCGTTCGATGGACTCTCCGTCGAGTGAACAACCTATCGTCCAGTGGTTCTGTGCAAAAAATGCCTTTGCAGCTTATATCCTCCTCGAGAAGTAGAAAAGCGAGTGGCTGACGTTGCTCTTTTCGTATCGCGGAGCATTTTTCATTCGCGAATACCTAACGCTTGACACGATTCTGATATATCCTCTTTGATAAAAATGTACGATTCTTCCTCATTCCCAACAGCTTATATACCTTTATTTCTTACTGCAATCTAACGTTACATACCTGCAACAAAAGAAAACATTCATTAATTCTTCAATCAATTTATTCATTTATCCATTATCAACTGTTTTAATCAACTCAAGTAATTTTTATATTATAAAAAACATTTATTAGCAATGTCGTGATAGTAATTCGATGCTAAAACTTGATCAGCAGTTTGCAGGACGAGACAATTATAGATTTTGCACAAGTTTGGCAGCGAGAGAGTACGTCATCGCGATGCAAGAAGACGAAACGAGAATCAGAGAGGTATTTTGGAATCAGAGGAGAAAATTTAGACACGGTTAAAGGATTGAAGATGCACTGGTTGACGTATACATTACGGAATGTGCTTAACACGAGTCACATTTTTGCGTGACAGTCCTTCGAGAGCTTTCGATAGATAATCCGATACGCGAATGCGAAGCGCTGGTGAATTTTGCAAAGTTAAAGTAAAGAACGATATTGATTCACCCCCTTGTCAATGTGTCGAGTTTTGTATCTGACGCGTGATGTAATTTCATGACTAGCAAACATCAATTATAAAAAGATTGTTTATTTCATTTATTTATTTATTTATTTTTTTTTTTCAATTATTTTTTGGTATAATTTTTTTTTATTTATTATTATTACTGTTTTTCGACTATTCGTTTAGCAGGATGATCATTTATTAACTAAAGCGGATATGAGCTAACAGATGGAGTTACATTTTGCATTCGTTTGTTGCATATAAATGATGCCCCGAAGTGAATTCGAAAACTGAATTGAATTCATGCAAAATCACGTAACCATACTAAATAACGCATCACGGTTATTACTAATTTAGTTTGTAATTAATTTAATGCGATTGTTCGTTCGAAGCTGATGAATTATCTTAATGATTAAGTGATCAATCCGAATAACTATTATTTATTATCATTGTTAAAATCTCGAATCAGAAGAGCAATTTAAAATTCAGCGGGCAATGTAAAATTGAATTTTAAATTATCTGAAATGTTTGCCATGGATACTAAATTCCAGAGAAAAAAATCTTGGGAGTTACAATTTTGCTGGGAGGCATGAGAAAATACGCGAGATCCCGGGAGGAAAGTGTGCAGAGGGACGTGGGTAGCCTATAAATACAACACTTTGATAAGTCTCTCTTAGGATTTCAAGAAAAGGTGGTGATGTCCAAAGTTACGCCACCTGAGGGATACTTGGGGGTACTACCTTGTACTTGCAATACGCACTCACGAAATAAAACGCTCGATTGCCTTCAAACACCGTCTTCACTAGGTACAACTGCTGCAGTTCACATTTATGAACTGACATTCGACTCTGAGTGTCCGTGTTAACTCAAATGATTTGAAATTTGTTGTACGAGTGGTTTATATTTGTTCATTTTAATTCATTCTTATTTGTTATAAAATTTGATTTTTTTTTAAATAGCAAAACATTTGCATGAAAGTTTATAATTCATTGTATCTGTTCTGAGAATTAAACAGTCTTTAAGTAGTTGGAATCTAATTTTCACCAGTACCAAAGTAGCTTCAGGTAACTTGAAGCTACTTCGGTCATCTATCTTTATCGGTGATAATAAATTTATTATAGTTTTCTCGTTCATCTAATTATCAGAAGAGTTTAAATTCCACGATGTTCGGATGAAAAATAAAAAAAAAACATAAATTTCACTTATACAAATTTGTCAATTTTGACTAATTCGGACGGATGAAATTGTTTGACTAATGATAATGTTTTAATACACGTACAAACGTGCATTAATCTAATGAAACGAGTTGTAAATTTGCAAATCGAATACGTGAGTCTACATTGGTTTTGTCTCGTCGTCACATTATTATTCAACTTTGATATCTATAAATTAATTACAAAGTTTCAACGTAAAGTTCTGCCAAAGTAACTTTATTTTGATAGTTGAAAATAGACGATTATACAAAGAGGGTCAAAATTATTATATCTCCCGCTTGTACTTTATTTTTCATTCAATGTCCATAAAACCTCTGATTAAACTCAAACTATTCTGATCTGTAACTTCATTTATTAAACTAATATGATTTTTTTAAGGCAACCAAATTTCAGAGACATAAAGCACGGTTCAAGATACCACCTTTAACACACTAATTCTAGGTCACTTCTTTTATAGTTTCTTATAACTTTTCGTGAATTAAAAAATGTTTTTTCAATTAAATCCCATTAGTATAGCGATTCGAAACTTTTTATTTTAAGTAGCACGAACCACTCTTATCAACGAATTTTGAAAAAACAGACCGAGTCTGCAAAAACCTTTTGGTTTGTTATTTAACGAATTAAAATTCTGAAACGGTTAAAAAAACTACGCAAAATCCTTCAAAAGTGTATTAACAAATTGGTAATTTTGTATTCAAGAGACTTTACTTTAGTCGGGCCAAGAGAGAGAAATCGCAAATGAATAGCAATTTGATCTCGCGGGGCGAATAAAATTAGAGGTGGGCCCGGTTAATGTAAACGAGCGCACAAGTTGGACCGGATCTCTAATTATGCAAGAAGGTGGTGGTTAACTAGAGCTCGCGTTTTGTCTCATTCGATATGAAGATACGTCGCGATCGATACAGCAGAACGTGTGCTTCGCCGGCAATCTAGCGAAGGGGCTTCGGCACTTTAATCACGTCTCGAATTACATCCTGAAAGAAACAACGTGCGTTTGCGACAATTAAGTTACATCGACAGTTCGGTCGCGATCGATTCATGCGAAAATTGCTCTTAACGCTAATCAAACCTATTATTCTTGATCGTACCCTTGAATGCGAAATGAATTGATCCGAAAATATTTTCTAGAAAACTGCAAAATTATTCAGATTTTTGTCTTCGTTTCAAAATTTATAATCAAATCAAATTGATTTCATTCTTTTTATCTAATATTATTAAATTCTGTTTGTAAAAGTTGTGTACATAACGCGAAAATATGTAACGAAAACACAAACGGTAAGTTAAAAAAGCCATGGAACGGGAAAAAGTCGTAGATCAAACGGATTTTTATTTGATCCAATTTGTTCCAGTGAAAGTAATCATGAGAGTTTCTAAACTATTTTTACGGTTACGGCCGGCGTTTGTTATATTTTTATACAAGACTTTTATTATGAACTTCGCGTTGTACAGTTTGAACAACTGCCAAAAAAATTTGTCAGCCACGCAAGATAATAACAATATTTTATAACCAAAGATACTGTGATTTTAGTTTAATTGCGGCCATAAAATTCATCGCCAATGCAAAGAAATAAGAACGAACGAAAAACAAAAATATAAAAACACACGGAAAAGCGTATATTATATTCTGCGGCGAAAATTAATCATGAGGATTTTACTTTTAATTATTTCGAACCTCGACGTCAGATTCTTATTACCTTCTGAAATTGCTCCAAGACCGCTACGACCCCATTAAATCAGGAGGACACAAAACGAATATTAATATATTCGGTTTTACGTGGTCGACTTGAAAAAAAAAAAAAATTTCATTCTTAAAATTGTCATGACTGATTTTCTGTCACGGCTATAGGTACCATTCAAATAGCTTAAAATTCTTTCTAGAATTTTTTAAATAAAATAAACATGGGACACTGCAAAATGTGGTATTTCATTTTAAGCCATACTGTATCATCAAGTTCACATTTTTTAAACATTTTCCGTCATTTGTATCCAATAACATTGTGAAAGAGGAAAACGTTTCAAAGTAAAACACACAAAGTATTTGTTAAAAATGTTGTACAAAATTTCATAATAATTTTTTTTAGAGCTTTGGTAAAAAAATGTTAACAAAATGAACAAACTATTGTGTTTGGAACGAAATCAATTAAAATGAAACAAAAACAGGGATTTTGCGCACGACGCTCGCTAACTTCATTTAGTTAGATTAATAATGTATAAGAACGAGTCGAATGAAGGGAAACATAATCTTCAGGGAAAACGTGTAGAGAACAAGCCCTTTTTCGCAAAAATTAAATTGAGTCTTTGCTCTAAATTTTAAAACAAACGTTAACAGTTTCGTTGAATGTAATATAAAATAATGCATTTTGTGATTTTTCATTTATTTAACGTGAGATTACATGCACTAAAAACCGGGAACTGAGGATTCAAACATCACACCTTGTATTACTGGTTGAGATTTTGTGTGTTCTTAGGAGTCTTCTTTTTCTAATTAAAAAATATATTCCAAGCGAGTCGAGAACAGAAAGATTATATAGCATTACTTATTCAGTATGTAGTCAGAGTTTCGTCACTCACTAAATTATTAATAAAATGATGATTATGACGGAACATAACAGTTTGTATTACGACGTATAAAGAAATGCCAAATTGTGGGACAGAACAGGAACGACAAGATGACCTGACCGTGAAATTAATTTGAAACAGCAAAGTCTGCCGGGAAATTATACATACATACACCCTGCCCAGTGTTGTTTTTCCCCGTTAAATATTTTGCGCTCATATTTTGCATCTAATTTGCGCGAGTGACATTTTTTTTTTTTCTTTCTTAGTGATTAAATCCCATTTGAAAAATTAAACCTCTAATTTTGCCAGAGCTGTTATAGTGTGCACGCGGATAAAAAGTGCAAAGTCGATCTGAAACCGATGTTTGCCGAATTTACAGTTACTGACTCAATAAACATAGCCCCCTGTTGACTTTTCAGTATAGAGTTTCAGTTAAATAAATTGTCCAGAAGTAGAACGAGCTGGCGTGATGTATCCGCAAATTCGGATCACAATTCGACAACATTCATTTAGACTGTTGAAACGAAATAAAAATAAAAAAAGGTAGACAACGCGAAAATACAAAATAGATATGGTAAAAGAGCAGCAGTTTGGGGCAGTGATTTCTGCGACTGCAAGTACTGCGGCATTAGCGACGGCAGCATACTGCGCAGCGTGCCGAATGGGTGCTATAAATTGTGCTGCAGATACAACGCGAACCTTCGTCCTGGCTGTAATAGCGTTAGCGTGCGTATTCAGTGTACGGCTGGAATCGAGAATAGGCCACCGCTGACCGAGTTCGCTAGCCAGAATGGCAATTATCTTTGACACAATGCGGCCCATCTAAATTAGTCATTGCCGTTAGTAATAATTATTCCGCTTCCAAGACATTTGTTTGCTCGTTAACCCTAGACAAAACTGTATTTTTGCCCGATGATCATGGAATAATGACGCGTTACGGGACGAATCTCTCGTGCCGAGTGACGGAGCCCATTAATTTGGACTTAAACCTGAAACTATCCTCCAGCACCAAATTGTAGGGACAATATAATCATCCGGTCATTCATCGCTCTAAAGCTGAACATATAAACAGTCGATATTATAAAAACATCGTCTAATGATTTACAAGTATTAAAGACACACGTTTTGTTTTATTAATTTAATTTTTCTAATTATTTTGTGAAATGTTTTTTAATTTAATTTTTCCAATTAATTTTACATTTTGCGATTATACTTGGGGAGCATAATTACTATTTGTTTTTCTTTTTTGTTTGTTCAATTTACTTTTTCCATCAGACCCTTGACTTCAAATGAAATGTTGCCACTAAAAAACGCAATAGACTACTTTTGCGAAAGTAAAATTAAATTAAACTTAAAATTATTTAAGCGGAATTCGTTCGTTAATGAATCACTCCAAGTGATAATATCAATTGTTCATTTATGAATTCCTCGGAGTATGGAATAAGTGCCACTTAGAGAGCCGCAATTTTCCAAGATCAAAGTGATTTTTTTTTCTTATTATGAAACCAAGTATTTACCTAGGGTCTTAAAATTGTCAATTGTTCTTAATTACTTAAACTATTATTTTTCATACTACTACTTTAAAATACTTAAATTGTTTCAACATACTTTAAATTAAGTTTATACTTAAATAAATAATAATTGTACAAATGATTCAAACAGATAATAATTACTATCACAATGGTTAAAACGGAGGTAACTAAATAATGAAGAGAGTTCATTGTGTGTGTGTGACTTGATTCTCCAAGTTCAACTTTAAAGTTTTGTATTGTAAATAAGAGACGTGATTTCAGTAGCAGCAATACTTTCAAGTCCTTAAATTCGCGGATGTTAATTAAAACTTTTTCTCGCAGAGCCAAAAGTTGTTTCATTTTTACACAGAGATGGTTACGGTTGGATGCAACGCGACACTGTCGCTACTACTTAAACGATAAGAAATGGAGCATATAAAAATGTATCATGTCAGTGAAAAGAAAAAAAATGAGAGCGGACAAATTTGTCGACCGAGGCAGGCGGTTGTATAACTGATAAAGCTCTCTCAATCAATTCATTAACGCGCATAAATTACGCACTATGCAAGTTCACTTTGGCAGCTCGAAGACGCTCAAACCGCACACATTAAATTGCAACCGAATTACTTGTTCTCTTTGGTGAATCGCGCAGATCATGCCGAAAATTAATGAGATAGTTTTGCTCGCTTTCACAAAACCCGACGAAACGCTCAGACTGAAAAATGAATGAAGCTGGCTCGCACGCGGAGATGCTTTTTGACTAATCCACCACAATGTTAACTGCGCCATCGTTTAATCATTCAGAAATAAATGTGTAATAAAATGAGAAGTCATTTTATGCGAGATTCCACTTTGGGTCGGTTTATCGTCGGGAAACGATGAGATCTGTTTTTAGCTCTAACAAGTGGAAAAATGTTTCTGTCAGAATAGAGCGACATCTCTTTTGCGCGTATGCGCTTGCAAATTAGAATCCTTTGCCGCATCGTTATGACGTTGAATCTATTTCTAGCATCTGATGGATTGAAATTAGAAGGTGTTCCTGACACCAGCAAACATTGTCGGAAATGAAATCGAGAAACTGAACAAAAAAAAAACAAGGAGGAGGAGGAGGCGACAAAGAAGAAGACTTATTATTCGCCTCAGTGTTGCTGTGATACGGCCGGTTGATTCAATTTCTGGGACCGTCAGAAAAGATATTGATCGTGATTAGACGCGACGGCTTATTTGGTAATTGCAAACGGGCGCTCGTACAATGGCTTACAAATTTGCCCGACACATTTAATCCGCAGCAAAACTGATCCGTAACCAAATTGAGATCCATTCAGACTTGATACACAATCTTGGACAAATACCTTGTAATCTAATTGATAGCAGACGGAACTTAATATCATAGGATCCGTGAGATACTCAGACTACCATTATTATTCTCATTTACAGTATATGGTGGAAGTATAATATACTGATCCTACCATTACAGTTACATAATCACTCTGAAGGTTCCCTCTTCTGATGTAGCACGTTAACAGGCTCGAAAATACACTACCTAATCTTCCTAAGGCCAAGCTGGCAAAAGTTTTATTTGTCATGTTCTTTGAAAAAAGAACCTTAACTGAAATTACACGTTCAATAACAAAACTTGCAAAAGCTTCTAACTTCTTGTTTTTCATTATAAATACCTTAGTCCCCCTTTATTTCTTCCTTTGAGAAGAATACAAAAAATAGACGAGTATTGTAAGCATATCTAATAACAAAAAAAAAAAAAATATATAATCATGCCAACTTTTGCAGTTGGGATGGCTTTTATCATGCGCGGCATAGTGCACATTTTACATCGATTCCACGTTTTAAATGTGCTGATAAGACGGAACAAAGTGAACAAAGAAGTTAGTGAAACAAGAGTTCAAAATAAAATGGAGTGCAAACACAAGACAGGAATAAAGAGCTGATTTTCAGAGGCTCGAAAACCGGTGAGAAGAGGAGATGTGGGCGCGCTGTTTAATGAACACGACTTCTTCAATTTCAAATTAATTTTGCTCCTGTTTGAATTTCATACGCAAGCTATAAATTATAATGCTAAACTGATACCTCTGACGACGTTCCAAGGGTCATAATTAAAGCAACGACAAAAGAACTGACACTTTTTTGTTTCAAGATCGCGCGGCATTATAATTGTGACAATTACTGAGAGCATTTGAAATGCGCTGTCACAATTCAGCAAGTGAAAAATGAGACAAAAACGCGCGCCTAGGATTAAAGAAACTTACAGCCGGTGTAAGTTTTTTTTTTTTTCCCAGGATTCGCGTCACAGTCCCTCGTTTTTTGTACAGCTAAAAGGTGCTACGGCCAAAGTGATGTAATTTTATTTGACATTCAACGCGCCAATTTATGAAGCATATATACTTTCGAGTGCGCGATTTTATTTGTTCAAAATTTATCTCTGCCCGATACATTGGTGCCCTCAGTATTTACGGCGAGTGATTTGCAGTGCCACCTAGCAATTAATTAAAACTACCCCCTTCTCGTGCGTTGAACGCAAAAATATTGTTTTGCATCTAACTGCGGTTACAAGGTCGTTTTTAACGACGCGCTCTATGATCCTTAAATTGTTATTTAATCTTCAATAAAGATTTTGGAAATTCGATCATGATTTTCTACCTACCACAAAACAAGTGTCTTAAATTAAGACCACGTTGTTGACATTTGTAGATATTTTCAGAATTTTAAGACAAAATTTGTTAGTCTCAGATTGAAAAAAAAAAAAAAAAGAAAATGCTTTATTTACAATTATGATATAACTATATTGGCAGTAAGGTTGTCGAATCGTAACTATATAACAATCATGAAACTGTACCCTGGACTAGTAAAGCTATAAATTGACACATTGGGATTGATGCATTAGCAAAATTCTCGTGAAGAGCATCTCGAGCGGCATGGAAACCGGGTTTCATTCGAGGCGCTTTGAAAGCAATCAAGCGGAAGGTTATGAAAGCCGCCTATTGGGTATCGAGACCTCATAATGCAAAGACGGGTCGGTGATATTTAATCTCGCGGCTCAATGGCAATTCATTAAAGGTATCTCGCCGCGAGAATAATAGTCATCCGAGCTGCAAGCGCCATAGAAATAATACGATTTCGTGCGTCTCGAGTGATAAATTAGCGAGCGCAAAAAAGTCTCAAATGCTGCGCGGACAATCTCAAATTAAAAGCGTAAACACGACTAATATCAATCTCACGAGAAGGGCGCCAGGAATTTTTATATGAACGTAACATCAATTACAAACCGGTTGCAAGAGTTTTTTCTTCCTTTTTTCGTCCCACCCCATTCATTACTTTTGTGTGTTTCGTCGTCTTTGCCTGGTTTTATGTCTATGTACACTTTACGAACCACTACTACTTATAAAATTTACCCCGGAATTATTCTTAGATTTATTCTCAGATTTATTCAAATGAAAAAAAAAAAGGATTAAAAATGCGACATTTTAATTGTTAAATTAAGTTTTACAACTAGATACTAATCCAATAATTATTTCAACTCCAAAGGTGCATTTTTTTGCATAAAAGAAAACTATACGGGGAAAGGTGTGTGGTTTTGTAATTCAAACTAAAAAGTGTGATTGGCAAAGATCGTAATGGATATTTGTAAAACTTAGCTAAATCCCATTCATTGAATGTGTATTTCATATTGATAGAGCAACGTTACGAAACATGAATATAATAAAGTTTGTAATGGTACGTCCCAAGAGAAATCATTCGGAATGTTAGAATTTTTATATGCTCGCAAACCAGCGACATTGGAAAACTAGAATACAATAATTTCTCTCATAAAACAAGATGAACGACATTCAATGTTTACTTTGCGGGAACCAATTAGCATAATACAGATTATCTTATATAAGAGAAAGATATACAAATATTAATACAAACGTTTCGAAAACTTATGAAAATAAAAACTTGTTTCCATCATATATAAATATGATTATATTTTGCATCGTTGCAAAAAAAAATAAAAAAAAAACACTTAACTTAGTTCTTTATAAACATTTCATCTGTAAAATTTAGTTCAAACGAAATTGTTCATTTGATATATAATTTTATGCGAGAGTTATTTTGCACAAAACCAACTCCAACATTCAAGCAAATAATTTTCCATGAAATTTTCTCGGCAGTCCGTTTTTGATGTCAAGCTTAGGAAGTCCTTTATACGGTGCAACATTTGTGGTGTAAACATCGTTTCTAAGTTGCACAAACAACGGACGCTACTCGAACCCCAGTTCTCACTCATATATGTTTGACCAGGAACACGTTACAGCTCAAGTGTCACACATACTTGATTCAAAAACCTAATCACTTTGGTTAAATTTAACAAAATAATGTTCTCATTTCGTGCGGTATGAAAATTTCATTAAAACTCATTCAAGAAAGAACGGAAAACAAAATACTTTAATGCAAACTCATCTATAAAAGCAAACGATAAATTTCAATTCGTGTTTATTCCCGTTAATTCAAACTCCGCGAGAGGATCAAGCCGTCACAATCTCCAAAAACCATTTTACCATGCGAAGGCCAACTATTTGTTTCTATTTAGGTTGTCCATTTGTTTTCCTCCGACGCGTCTCGCGTTATAAACATTTCATTCGAAAACAAATGGACAGGTCGATGAAAAAGTTCCGCGCGCCAGTCACAAATTTTTTCGTTCGCGGCACGTTACAACAAGATTGATAAGATTTCTTGGCAGGCGAAAGACCGTTATGACATCTCTAAGGTAGTGTCGATCCAATTTGGCCGACGAGGCTGAAATTTACAGGTCTCGGGGGGATCCCGGCCAAAGTGTCCGGCTAAGGAAATGTCCGATAAAATGCACCCTGACAGCACCCCTGTGCCAGCCTGCCTCCTAAACTTATCCAATCGAACCCAACTTTGCAATTCTTCTCATTCTTTCGAGACCGCCAATTATTTTCCCTTTTTCTTATTACTTCTCGCCTTTTTTTCCTACGTCCAGATCGACGAGACTCTTTACAGTGAGATATCCAATATTTGACCAGAGAAATCTTTTTTTTCTTTGCAGTTATAATCCCATGATTGGCAATGATACTGACTGGGTGATAAAAATTCTGTCAACTTAGGCAAATAAAGCTTTCATGTAAAAATTGCAGGAACAATCTTGAAACGCGCTCTCTTGAGTGTGACAAGGTACAAATGTGGACGGGCTTGGTTGCGTCTGAAGTACACCATTTTGCACTTTGAATTACATTGAATCAGAATTTCATGATAAAAGGAACGTCCAGCGATGAATATGTATCAAAGAGAATTAAGATGAAAAAAAAAAACACCGTCGTCCAACCGGGAAAACCCATACATCAAACTCTGCGGATTTGTAATAATTTTCTATGATTAATTTTCCGTCCGCACGGATCCAACCGTGAATAAATTGAAGTGTTTTATCGGGTTTTGGGAAAATGTTTGCCCAGAAGAGATTTCATCTCTCAGATGAGAAATCTCGTTTAAAAATGGTGATGCAAAAAAAAAAAAAAAAAAAAAAAAAAAAAAAAAAAAAAAAAAAAAAAAAAAAAAAAAAAAAAAAAAAAAAAAAAAAAAAAAAAAAAAAAAAAAAAAGTTGGAACAAAAAGAAACGCGTGTAAAAAATTTAACTCGTAAGAGAAATAGCCATGAACCGTCGAGAACGTTGCTAAATTAAATGCATGACTAAATTATAAGACTCATCGCGTAATTTTATAGAATCCATTTGAAGTTACGAGAGCTTGCTACAGAGAGCTAAGCATCGTGAAATATTTTAATTAAAAGCATAGGAGAAGAGGTGTGACCCCGTTTTCTCTTAAGATGTCTTTGGTTCTTCATTGTCACATCAAATTCAATCGTCTTTACATCTCTCGCGACTTTGTGACATTTTGTCTCATCAAAAATGAACAAATTCAGTTTGATGGAAATCATGAAAAGATCATTTGATCGCAATTTCAACTGCCTTTGACAATATTTTAGGACGCAAGTTAACAAACTAATAGACGATAAAACTCAATATTTTTCATGTTTGTTTTCATAGATATTTGTTTCACTCATTTTTTTTTTTTTTGACTAGTTCAATTTAACATTCTTTTCTATCAACTTGACAACTATTTTCCCAAGTCGTTCGAAAAACCTAAGGGAAAAAAGAGGCAACTTGGAAAAGCGAGCGAATGTAATCACAAATTGACTGACTTAGTAAACTGGACTGCGAAGATTCGTGTAAAGAATTTGACAACGAAGAGGGAATTAACAGACGCAAATTTACTCGACATCGACTCGACGAAACCACTCGAGTCTCTAACGTGCAAACAACAAAACCAAGTCTACAAATCAAATCTAAAAATCAAAAATACATTTCTTTTATTTTTTATTATTTTATAAACATTTTTTTTTGTTACTTAAAGAGTTGAATAGTATTGATTACAAATTGGGCCACGGTATTAAAGAAAATTGTATGAACTAGATTTCACACCATAGTATTTAGTCAAAAGTTACGATATACATTTGTCAATCGTTCGTTATGGTTACAAGCGGATGATAAGAGATATATATTGTGTACGCTTTTTGTAAGCGAAATCCGATTAGATAAAGCGGGCTCGGCGTCACCCAGCTGGTGAACTCACTATGCCGAACGTATTCTTTGTGACTTGCTTCGAGTAGGTGCGTCGATTTCAACTTGGTCCAATAATGGTGTCCATGGAGACTATTGGCACAATTGTGCTCAAAGTTTTTAAGCTCGTGAGTTATACCTTGACACTATTTTATAACTTGTAAACAATAAGTTTATCATGTTTGTAAGTTTTCCCATTTTGTTATTCTTTTTTTTTTCTCTCTAAAAATAGTCATAGTTAAACAAACTAAATCAATGCGGATTTCAAAGATAACTGAATAAGTGATCAATTTGATTTTAGAATTGTGAAAAAAAAAACGAATAAAAATGTCCACCAAAACTATGACCTATATTTTCAGAATTGAAAACTGTTATAAAATATTAAAAATTGCAGAAAAATGACTAGATTGTATAAAAAAAAATCTCTATCTCGTTATAAAGCATGTAACAGCTCATTAAGATTGAGTTTTCACAAATGAATCATGAAATTATCTAGTCAACTGATAAGAACGTGTGTTTACAAAAAATGATAATAAAAAAAAAACGTGGACATTATATGAATGCTCATAAAAGTGTTCCGAGCGGGTTTTTCATATTTTGGTAATGAGATCGTTTGGCTTTTCAGATTCTCAACTTTATCATCATTATTTTGTATCGTACAGGGAACCATGGAAGGTTCCTTGGCGTGGGAGGGACGTGGAATTTACATGAATACAAAACCGCGGACGCTGAAATCGTCGCATCCGGTGTGTTCGTTGGATTCTTCATCTACAATGGCGTTGTGCTTATTTCATACTGCTTTGGAAATTCCGATCAGAGGAAAAGCGTCGTTGTAAGTCTCGTTTACGTTCAATTGAGCAAATTGTATTTTTCGAAACCATTCAATCAGAGATGAGAACTTAATGACTCAAAAAAAAAATGAATCCAAAATCTAAATTGTAAAACTGTCGATTAGATTTAAATAAGACCTCGTTTATAGGAAATTGTCATGAACTTCGTGGGGATGTTCATGTTCCTCGCAGTGGGTGGAACCGCACTTCATTACTGGCACGGCTATTTGAACGAACACAAATACCTCTCAGTCGATCCGGAACGATCGGTGAGTTAATTTACTTGAAACTGATTCGATTCGTGAAACTGTACCACTACCTTTATCTCGGGAATAATATATTAGATGCACAAAAATTGAACTAATTTACTTTGCATTTTCGTAGGTCGGACTTGCGCTGGGATCGCTTTGCGTTTTCCAAGGAGCTGCCTATCTCGTGGATTTAATATTAAGTTTCTTGCACATAGTTAAAGGCGAATGGGATTATATGGAATAAATCCATTAATGGTCGCCAGTACGATCATTGTTGTGACTAAGAGATACCGAACAAATCCATGTTCCCAAGTATTTTATCCCTTTAAGTACGAACGTTTCAATATTGAAACATTCTTTTGTATTAAAATTGTAACATTTATAGTACAATTTTAATCAACAAAATGTTATTAATGAAATAAGTGATATAAAATGCACTACTTCATCATACAAATGTTCTTAAAGGGTATCCTTAAATGTTTGTGCTAATTTAGATCTAACTGTAAATATCGTAGCTTTATTATATCATTTTGCATTATTTTTTTACAGAGAGAACGGTAGAATGTTAATGGAATTTCATTAAGCACTCCGAATTGTGTTTCACAAATCTGCATAAATGTATGGATGAATATTTTCTGCACGTTATTGTTATTTAATTATAAACAACAATTATCCACTTTGTACAATTGGAACGACGGCCTTATTTGCTACAAGGATTAAATTAAATTCAATATATTACTCTCGTAGAAGAGAGATTGACTGCCTGTTTGTTATTATCTCCGCTTGATGTTTCAAATGTTTAGATCTTATAATCACATCGAAAACGTAACATAAGTTGCTTCAAATTAACTGATTTTCACAGTTTACATTATTTGCGTTGAAATTCGAAGTGCACGAAGGTGTTAATGAAATGTTGTACTTTAATTTAATGAAATTTCGTGATAATTTGTTTTGGATGTTTTTATAAAATGACATTAAATCAAATATTTGCAAATGTGACATCCAATCTCATAATTGTATCTTGAGATATAAAATTTCATTCAATTCAAAAATCAAAAATCGTTTTCTCGTCTTAAAAATCGTCAAATTCGTGTTCAATTGATAAACCTTCAACTCAAATTTTCAGAACCGAATAGAACAGAATTATTGAATGGAGAAGCAGTTTTATGTAAACTAATCGAGCCGATAACGCAAATCGATTTAACTTATTGCATGGCACGATTAACAGCGTCATTGAGATAAGAAAAAAATTGCAGCGATTCGCTTAGAAAAGCAGCTTCTGATTTGTTATTAGCCGCGCCTTTTGCAGTTTCTTATCAATGGCTGTTATCCAAGCGACGGAAATTGCGCAAAAGGCCAAGTGGACAAGCACCATTTTTTACTTCAACCGAAAAATCCTTCTCTCGATTCAAATTTCATCTACCTTGCAAATTTCAAATAATAATGTTTTGCCAAGAAAACGACGTTCTTGGGAAACTATTCGACTTACCTCAAAATCGATCCTGTTCCTTTTCCTGGAGCGGCGCGCCTCGATGTCCTGATCCTGTTGTCGAACAAGCTGCATCAATGGAAACAAATGTTCCTCCTCGGAGTCACTGCTTAATTCTTGACGCGTGTCTTTCCTGGAGTTCACGCCGTATTCATAAGCCGGCTCGTTAACCACCATAGCCATGGCAGAAACTGCATTTATTTTTTACACCTTCCACGTAATCCTTACAAGGCACAAAACACACGACTACAAAATGAAACAAACGTGACCACATAACACTCCGATCTGACGGAACATCACGCGCTGATTTTCTGATTAATGATCGATCCAGTAAGCGAACCACTTTCCGATTCAAAACGATTTCGTTTCGATCGAGCAAGCCCGGCGACTGTGATTATCCAAGACTCGGTGCAAAAGTGGATCTCCTTGCATGGAAATGAGCTGCTCCAAAATGTGTCCCTTTGCGTCTCGCCAATCATCTGAAAACAAAGGTTCAATTAATTATCAAAAATAAAAGATTCCAATAAGAGATCAATTTTGATGATTGTTCAAAATAAAGCGAATGACAAAAATAACGTTAAACGTGATTGAATTTCATTATTCTTGCTTGCAACGATTGAAAACGATTGGCGGCGAATCGCTTTCTTGCTCTTTGCCGGACCGCATTTACATTCGACAGTGTCAAGAGAATTGAGACTTCGATTGTCGTTGGTGAAAACAAGGATTACAAGAGATTAGATTCATTGCCGATGAAACGCCGCTCAATCTGTGGTTTCGTTACTTAAAGGTTTCATGGCTTGGTTTTCGTGGTGTCCCAAAAGGTTATTCTAGGTAACAATTTTCAATCGTTGCTAAAACAGAAATTTTTATAACAAACAATGTAAAAATTGTTTTGCAGCTTATAAAATCTGAGAATTTATGTCAAACTCATTGAAAAAATTGGTTAACATGAGTGATTTGTTCGTTGAAAAAGTAACGAGTTTATATAATCTGCTAAGTGAAACTGTCGTGTATAAATAAGGTCAACGAGGCCTTTTTTAAAGAACAGATCTAAGGCTTTTCTCCAGCTTTTACTTTGTTTCTACTTACGCCCCTTTATAGATTACTCAAAAGCTTATACTTTGTGCGAATAAAATTAAATTTACTTGACCTGCTTAACTGAGCAAATACAATTGCACTTGCCGCGAAAAAAAATTTTTTTTTTCCTTTTGCCTCAAGCCAAATTAATTTCTTTTATTATTTTATTCTACTTGATGAATTCAATTTGATCCGTTCGTGTATATGATATATTTTGAAAATACTTCAGATAATACTGTTACATCCTATTGATTTCACATTTTTTTATCCCGAATTTTTAATAGAGCAAAAAGTTTGTTTGCAATCGTATAAATGAAACAAAGTAAGACTCCAAAAAATGAAAGAAAAAAAGATACGTCAATTGTAGAGAGAATTTTTTCTGTTTCCAGAAATTGAATTTCAAATAGGATTCACGTTTGCATACATCACTGACAAATAACAGTGAAATTTAAATTTTTTTTCTACATGTGAGGCGCTATCTCAAATGGAGGAAAAAGCGGCACAAAGACTCATAATAAAGTTTTGAAAAAGGGACTGCCGGCACCGTTTAGCGTTCCTTCGCCAATTTATTTTCCGTCTAATAATTGCTACGAGCACGACGCCGCGTTTTATCGGCATTTAAATTTCAGCAACAACGCAACACCTATGTTGTTGGGTACTTCGACAAAATCGATTGTGTCGCTTCCTCTTGCTCCGAAGGATTACGGAATATCTATTGCAACCTCTCGATAACAGAGAATTATTCGCGACATCGAATGTTCCGTGGAACAGCCATATTAAGTAATTATTTACTTATTAATAATTATACATAATTGAATTAGCAGACAACACAATTTTCATGCTATTTGAACTAAGCGGAACATCATTCTTTGTCTAGGATGGATTTTTTTACCAAAATGTTTCATTCTCCACTTACACGGGATACAATGTATTTTTCGAACACTTGAAAAATGTTTTCATTAACAACTCAAATCGTAAAGCTACGGAATACATGCTGCCCGTTAGTTGAAGCGGTGAAATACGAACAAGTGATGCGATTTATTTTGCAGCGTAACAACAAGGCTGCTTGATTGTCAATTTATAATCCCAAATTGTTAGTAATAAGTTTAGTAACAACAAAGTTTGGTTTTTTTTGTAAATCGCATCTCTGCCGAAGTGACAAAAAAATTCTTTTGTTCAATGTCATAAATTAGTTCGTAACCAAGTTTACAGATTGTATTTCAAAAGTTGAAATTGAAATTAGCGTTTGGTTAAAGTCGAAGTAATACATATACATTTTTTTCATATTCAAGCGGCATGAGCTTTCGCGTGAAATTGAATGCAAAGTTGCTGATGCATGTTGGAGCAAGTTGCCGAAGGAATCTAATCGAAGTGAAATGGAATTATAAAGCTATTGAAGAACATTAATTGATTGATAATTTTTAGTTTGTTAGAAAACTGGTTTCGATTTGATTTCGAACTTTTGATCGAATTTGAATATGGTAATTCTAGAATAATACAAACCACGATAAAAAATCTTTTTAATACATATTAATAGTTGGATCAAAATTCAATCTGCAAACTTAATTTATACAAACCATTGCATAGAAAAGTTTTCATAATTGCATATTTATAAAAGTTTTTTTATCTAACCGAAATAAAATGACATCTAACTTCATTAATAAAAGAAATTGTTCTATCGATAACAATAATGAATAATCAATTCATTTTTCAACCGATAACACTGTTTTTAACTGCTAAGACTATCGTCAAAAGAAATGTACTTTTACAATTAAGTGGAACAAATTACTCAGTAGAGTGAAAGGGAAAAATATTCTATGCAATGATGATTCCGTCGACTACTAGAATATTTTATTTATCGATAATGAAATCAGCGATGCAAAAATAATTAAGAACTTGAAATTATGTAAAGAAACATATTTTTTACAATCTCTTGATCAAATCAAATTTTCTCTTAATCTCGATAATATTCCACAACGTTGTAAGCCAAGAAAAAATATTAAAAAACAGACATCAACTTAATTAATTTTCCGTCAAACTCTCAGACCTGTTGAGTTATAAACTAATAATGTCATTTCAATGTAGCAACAAACTTTTAGTTACCCAACTGAAAGTTTTGAAAATAATTTGCAAATATAATTAAAGGACAAAATATTTTAAATGACTTGTAAATGTTTAACAGTATTATCAAATTGACGTTATACTTAACTAACATAAAAATAGATGGATATTCACAACACAAAATTCAATCATTAAATGAAAAACATAGTTTGTTTTATAAAAAAAAATTGTTTACTTTGATCAATTAAATTTGTCGGTTGATTTGCAAGTTATGATTTCTTTCACTCCATTAGGTTGTGTCGAGCGGTGTGCAGCTGAACAGGCTTCATAATAATTGGTGCAATGAGTTTATCGCAGCCACTCGTGCACAACGTTGAGTATGAACTCGCGGCTTATCGGTTCTCTTCTCAGTTCACAAGTCACAAAACACTTGACGTCGACAAAGGCGCTGTCGCAAAATCGGTGCACGAAAAAAAACGCAATCATTCTTGTTGCAGTTTAGCTCGAGCAAAAGTCGCGCTGATCCAAAGCGAACAACTGGCGCTCGCGCTCCACGATGCAGTGAAAGCTAAATCTTTTCACTCTCTTGTACTCTATAATATTCTATTCCGCATGTCGAGAGGCCTGGTACACTGCGTGCTGCCGACACATTCGTCATAGATTTCATGCTAGATGCATATGAAATGTACAAAACACAAAAGTCAGAACACAAAAAAAAATATAGTTCATAATTCAGAACTCTCGAATCCAAACGAATAATTTATCACTGGCGTAGATTTGTCTCCGTTTATGGCCGCTTAAAAATTCTAGTTATTTTAATTCTCGTACAATTTATCAAATTTAAGGATTAGAGATAAGGATAAGAAAAAAATGATCTCGCTGTTATGAATGCAAAAATAATTATGCGTCCATTTAAATTCCAATTTTGTATTCACTTTTAATTTTGCATTCAAATTGAAAACTTTTCGCGCTACCGCTTTTTTTGTATTCTGAGACCTGGTAGTTAATTTAAGAAAAGACAATGTTACGTTTTTTCAATATAGAAGCCCGATGATACATGTGAACAAATTCGTTCATAATGGGACCATTTCGACAAGGCCAATATGGTTATGCAAAATGTGCTTTATTGCTAATTGAATAGCAAATTGAATTGTAGCTATAAAGATGAATTTTTCACTTTGTAAATTTGAAACTTTTCCAATCTAGGTTATTTCACGAACGATAAATTAAATTTGATATTACATAACTAGTTAGTAAATACGCATGAGCTGCAAAGAAGAATTTTTTTCGTTAATTTTTTAAGTTTAAGCTAAGCTTTTTTTTAACTTTTATCAGGCAACAGAAATAATGACACATGTATTTCAGCAAAAGCTGTGCATTATGAAAGTCGGATCAGTGAATAACAGTGATGGTTTTTAAAAATGCAATTTGCTGTCGGAAAAAATAATAAAGAAATGACTTTATGTATTAAAAAAACCTTTAAAACGGATTATGTATGAAAGCATCCATAAACGTTATTAGCGGTACAATTTGCGCAAGTGATATAAGGGGTTACAAACGTTGGAATTTGGGGAATCTTTTTTCCCTTTTAATTTATACAAAAATTTGTATAAATTAAAACGTATAAAGCAGACGCATATTTACAGAAGTAAATCTACGCGGGCGTAAAAGTTTATCGTAATTAAAAAGCGTGCACTCGAAACGCGAGCAAGTGCTTTTGATAATGCATATCAGAAAAGCTCAATCCGTATTTGTGAACTCTGCTCAAGACACGTAATCTGTGTTGATTTAGCATAATGATCAAGTGCACGCGATCGCATAGACAAGGGCGCACGAGCAATTATTACGCAAACGCTTTAAGATACTACGTTGATACACATCGACCGAGTTTACCATCGCTCAGGCATATCTGCCAGCTATACTACGAACTGGGTCATCTTAGTTCTGATCCCGAAAACAGTTTTTATTCCATTGACACCTTAATGGGTCCGAGTTAACTCTTCAATTACCTGCTGCATACGCCAATTCCAAACTTTTCAATAACTCATAGTTATGTTCCGATGTGGATAACCTTAATTCAATAGCACTCTCCCGATATTGACTTGTCAGAATATAAGTTCACCTCGATATCCGAAGACTTTTTGAAAATAAAACCTTAAACATAATGAATTTTATAAAAATCCAAACATTCATTTCATATTATATTTTACCTCAAGATATTATGAAAAAAAAAACTTATATGTAGCAATTGAAAAACAAGTATTATCAGAATCATGTAAAAGCTTATGTACTTATCCATTTCAGCTGAAGAACAAACGAGTTTTACATCAACACTTGACTTGAATATTTTTTAAATTAACGAAACGAATGAGAGTACAAAGATCGTGAAAAACAAAACAGATAATTGCTAAAAATAAAATTGCGCACTAAGGTGAGATGAAAATGGTTTTTACTGACTTGCCATTGTCAAAACATGAAATGTCACAGTAAAATAATTATTGTGTAAATTCAATCTATCAAAAATTATATCTCACCATACACAAGTTTTTTTTCCGTCGATATGATCATAAGTGAGCCAGGTTACAGGTGATTTATGCAACATACTTTTTCCATAATGGGAATCAGGTTCCTTTTGATACTCCGGATAATTTTGAAAGGGACGCAGGTCAAAGATGGCCAATTAGATTAATCCATCACCTTTAACACAAATGAAAACTGTATTTAATCATTTGAATAAATAAAAAATTAAAACTGTATTTGCAAACTTATTTCATTAAATCAATTCTAATCAAATAAAAAAAACAAACAAACACGCAAATGATTTTAAAAATATATAACCTTGAAATTAAATAATAAATTTTAAATGATGTTTGACGTTTGAAAATTACGTTGAAAATGAGAATAATGTAAAAAATAAAGTTTACAAAAACAATGTTTAAAAACAAACCGTGTTTATATAATCGTTACGAAATCAAAGCTGCCATGTCAATTCCACATCCCGCATTGTGTCATATATCAATTACGATCTGGAACATCATTGTAGTTAAAACAATATGTTTACCCGATCAAATTTAACTTAGCTTTGATTTCGATATTTGCATTCCCACGAGATAATGTCAACAAAACAGGCGAGGGCATCGAGAGTTTGTTGATTTTTAATTTGCCCACGAAAAAAGAATGAGACGGAACATAGACAGACTATCGCGACGCTAACAGCTAAAACTGTTCAATGTTGCGATTCGGAAAAATCGCGCATCGGCAAACGATGAATAGAAAAATATTAATCAAGCAGATGGCGCTCTGATGAACAAATCAATCGATTTTTCCGTCACGAATCGTGTGAACGCGAGGAATTACTATTTTTTTAAAACCATATATGACGTAACTCAAACAAACACAATTTGCGGCTGCAAATTGATCTTAGGTTTTTTGTTTGTTTATTTTGTTTGCTCAATGTCATTTACTGTAATTTGGAATAATATGAAACCATTAATGTTTATCTTTTCAGGAGTTGTTTTCTTTTTTGACCTTTTTTCAATGATTAATCATAGAATTTTAATTTCATTAAATTATACGATATTCATCTTATTTCTTTACCTAATTATTATGATTATTGTACCCCACTTTTGGGGCTGTGGACTGCATTGTCAGATTGTGATTGGAAGTCCCATCCAAGACGTCCGACCCCAAAGCCGGCCGGCCGAGAAGTGAAGCGCCAAAGCCAAAAATTCAAGATGGCGGCAAACTAGCAAATTCAAGATGGTGGCGAACTAGCAAATTCAATAATACTGTTCTTTTTTAATATCGTGTTTTGGTGCTCATCTCATTATTCCATTCAAACAACAAATTCAAATTGTTGTTTATCCTTCATACTTGTTTACATGTTTACTTTATTTTTATTATGTTAGCATGAAAAATAATAACGCTAGTTGGAACAGTGATGCCAACATCACAAAACAAAATGACAGAATACAGAATTTGAATAAAATTTTCTTCAACATTACTTCAATTTCAGAAATATAATATAAACAAACTGAATTATTTGTTTATAACCTTGTTTTCTTTAGATTAACATGTTGTTAATTTAAAAATCATCGATAAATTTATCATCTCTGTTTACATATATAGTAAACAATACTTTGCCAATGAAGTTTTTTCAACATAAACAACAGAGGACACTCGTGAAAACACGTCGGTTATGAAGGAGACGTGTATATATACGCTTTGCCAACAAAACCGAAAGTTGATGCGAAAACTAAGCAGTTAATTCGTATACGATATGTAGGTCGCGTTGAAAGGTTACACTTGAACTCAAGCGTGGTGTACGTGTATGAGAGTCTACTTTGCAGAATTCCCTACTTTGCGCACACTGGTGTTTTTCTCAACCAACGGTGGAAAGAGAAAGGACTCATCTGGCGGCTAGCTTTCTGATGCTCTACTACGGTTGAGCGGCTCTATCAAATGGCTCTATCCATGTATCATTTGATTGTCAACGTAAATCTGAAATAAAAGAAAATGAAAACGGTGAACGATAACAAAGTGTTCCTCATCACAACTGCGTGCGCGCGCGTAATTGCAACGTCAACCTCTGAGGTTTTGTCTCGTCATGTAAACATGTGCATAATTTCCTCCCTCCCCCCTGATGCGACGATATAAGTGGATGCAAAGTTGTAATACACTTTGCATGATAAAATTAGGTATTCGTAAAGAGATATGAAATGGAGCTTTGGAAATTTCTCGATGACGCGGAGTGGTTGCATTTTGCATAATATCGACTCTGTGTGTGCCAGTGATAACAGAATTTTTAAGGAATTTCCACGCAGATTTAAGGGACATCAACATAATCCCTCGGAGGCTTTTCTCTCTCCCCATCAAAAAACGTTAAGAGCGAGAAGTAAATTTGGACAGCAAGTAATAAATCCAAAAGAGATTTTGTAATTGTCACAATATTTTAAATATCATATTTGTAAATAACATTCAATTCTTCAAAGTGTGTCGTGCTGCTTATGCTTTCAAAATATCATGAACTTTATTTAATGTTTCAGATTGACAGGAACCAAATAGAACAAAAAGTTATGTTTACAAACTAAACTCTGTTCAGGGACTTTTTCTTCTAACAAGTTTCATCGGTTTGACATCATAAATTAATATGCGGTGCACCATGCTCTTTAATACACACTTTATGGACTAAATTTGATATCACAAGATCATAGTTTAATGTACGAGTTTACAGCTCAATATTACAGGCATGCATTCATGGTATACACGCAGTGTATACAAACTCAATGTAACTCATAGAATTAGCAGAACCGTTAACCGAATTTATAGTTGTTAATAATCACTTAAACGCAATAAGAAAATATACTCAAAATCAATGGACAGGGCCATACCTGAACTGAAAATCTTTGTTGAAATGTTGACAAACAATATCTGAACTGATTATTCAAAATTAATAAATTTATGCTTTTTTAAGATCACGTTTGAAATTGATATCAAAGAGAATCTCTTTTAACAAAAAGTTGAAACCTCTCTGGTCCAAAAGTTGGACCTTTTTTTCGGTAGAGTCGCTTACAATTCTGGTTCTGTTCATCGTTGTCCTTATTCACGTCTCAATATCTCATCCTTATTCCCAGCGGCTACCTGGAACGCCTCTTAAATTTTTCGCTCTGAAACTTGCCGCAGCACTCACTACAGCTGTAATAATTGAAAATCTCGCCAATAATTGAATGGAGTCGAACGACACCCGATGGAACGACTGATTTTGAGGAAAGAGACAAGCCAATCTATAACTTGGCCAGGCTCCTTTCGAAAATTAGATCTGTAAATTAAGAAGCAGGACATCGTCCAACTATAAATATTCACAACGACAATGAAGCCGGATTGGAATAGCTCTGAAAAACAATCAATTCAGAGACGTTTTACACCTTCAATTTAAATCGAATTACAAATAAGCGAACACTGATAAGTCATACAAAATTTGAAATCTTTGAAAATAAGATGATTCAAATCTATGTACAGCTTTTGTAATTTAAATTTGCGTTAGAAGAAACAAAAAACAAAAATGAAATAAATTGATTGTCATTTTCATTTGTTTTAGCAAAATGGGAACGATTTTTAATGACAATCAGAACGTTGGCAATTACCTCTACGCCTCTGAGGATGATCATAGATCATAAGAGGTCATTTACGGCTAATGGGGGCGCATGCGAACCAATTTATAATACAGCAACGTGTTCCGTGGCAAGAATGACTCTCCGGACCCGCAAAGACTGTGGGAGGAGGTCGACTCGAGTTTGCAGCTAAAACAATTTGGCCAAAATACAACTCCGGGCGGGGCGGTTTCGTATATTCTACTGCGTAATTAGGCAGTGTAGGCATTATGACTATCTTTGTGCTCCATAGTGCAGCCCCGCGCGTAATTTGTGTAAGTTTTGCTCGAAGACGCGGAAGTGAACTTCGCAGAGAGAAAAGGGGTCGAATTTTGTTCCGCGTAGCTTGCAAAACGAAATCTGGTATTCAGTGCACAAATTCCTGCCATCACCTTTTCTTTCAAATTCAATTATTTTCCTTTCAACGAAATAGAAACTCAATCCTGTTTGGTAAACAGATTTATATTTCACGGTTTTCAATCATGTCGGCTGAATTAAATAACTTGAATTACAATTACAACAATCTATATTGTACTTTATTCATCTTACTTCTTGTACAGTCTCCCTATAGTCAAAGGACAATTCATTTCTTTTTTTTTTTTTTTTTTTTTTTCATTTTCTGGTTTTATCTTTTTTTTGTAGTTTTAGTTTTACGCTAATAAGGTAATAGGATATTCGACAACTCGATGCGTTTATTTACAAGAACATTATGGAAGGAGTTTATTCGCGACATAGACGGTACTTGACGAGGCCGCTGTTCATTTCCCGTTCAAGAAACTCGACGACGAACAGGGACCTCATCTAAGTGATAGCGCCTCGTAATGGTCGGAAAGAAAAAAAAGCATTAAAAACAACGCTAATAACTGCTCGTTTTCTTAATAAGCTCGAGATTCACTTTACATAATTCTGAAGATAAGTGAAATAAAAGGGAATTACAATTTGTATTTGAGAGAATTCGTTTTCGTTGTTATCTGTTGTAAATTGTAAGGGAGGGAGGGTGGAAATAAAGATTAATAAATCTGTGGGATTTACAATTTCGTGGTGCAAAATTTAACACAGCGCTATCACCAGTGTCCGGTTAGCTGGCAAAATGCCATACGCGAGAAGTATGTTACCTAACAGTTATCTTTTGCATGAACTTGCTATAGTGTAACTCCAAAAGCTATACGAAACAAACAAGTTTGTTTCGACCCTTCGATACGAAGTGTACAATCGTAGACTTCGTTAAAAAATCTGCGGTACAAAATTGGATCGAGAGCCTGATGACTCAGGAGGCGATTAGTTTGACATTTCAGTAAACTCTCGCGGGTTTTCAAAGCTGCAAGAGAGAGAGAAAGAGAAAGAGAGAGAAAGAGAGGGAGAGAGAGAGAGAGAGAGAGAGAGAGAGAGAGAAGGCGATAAGAAATGCAATTTTGCAGCTCGTCACGAGACGCGTTGATCCGAGCAACGTACGCCGAGATATAAAATTAATTAAATTATGCTGCTGAGCGTCGTGAAATAAACATGTATGCAGTTCTTAGCGCGACTAACTGTACCAGTAATTTTGCTAAGCTTGGCGCTCTTACACGAGGCTCAGTTTTATACACCCATTTGGTATTTAATACTCAGCCGAGCTTACGCATCAACTTTACACTAACATTATTGAGACTTCAAAGATAAGCCGCATCTTGCAAAAAAAATTACTATATAATTTATGATTTTCAATCCGAGGCATTTCATAATTTGAAATTATCAGATTTCATTTCCGTGCAAGTAAGTTGTACAAACAATGAAATTATGATTACCTTTTGATATAACAATAAATTATTTGCCATAATTTAACATCTACAAAATTCAAATGGCTTTATTATTTTGAGAAAAACGAAAGTAATGTTATGACAAAAACGGATCATGTTTGAGCTGAATATTGCATTTTTCAACGCTCTTTTCATATAACCATAGACCAGCTCCTCCTTTTTTCGACAAACATTTGATGAAAAACGCAATAAAATTCATGACTCGGAGCAGTTACAATACAGCTTGAATAAATCTTATTACGATGCTCAAATTTAATAGATTCGCGACGAATGATCAAAGAGAGCTTATAATTGAAGAATAAGTACACATTCACGATTGATAAATCTCAGCATCTTATTTATTGGTAATATGAAAGTTTTTGACGCTGGCATGACTGGTAAACAAACTGCTTCATCAATGCTTATTTTATTGAAACTTAAACTAGAGCGGAAAGATTATATCTTTTTCTTGTATGTGTGGGTGTTATTTTTTATACTTCAAAATTTGAATAGTTTCACATGGAAGATAAGTGCATGCATCGAAAAATAAAATAAGCACAAGTGAAGCAGTCTGCGCAACTTAACTGTAGATTCAGTACTGCAACCTTGTTTGCAAGATATAATGTTTCGTTTCAACTTTACACAACATGTTTATAAAATTCAAAAAGAACATGATCATAAAGAGAGTTCTCTGAAAGCTTGGACAGAAGAAGCGATCCTCTTTTAGAATTCATAGGAAGAACGAAAGTCGGTCTGCAGAATGATATCGGGACATTAACAAGACTTATTTTCTTAATTTTTTGTACAAATGACATAACTTTAATTCTTCAGCGGGATTAAAAGATGTTGCAGAAGTTTTCAGCTTAATTAAAACAAATAAAATTTGTTTCGCACAATTACAGTTTTTTTTGTTTAATTATTCTTACTCTCAACTTGATACGTTACACTTAGTTCGGATGAGTTTTAATATGTTCTCAAGAAAGAATAATTTACCTAGGAATGTTGCAATTAAGTCTATAACTTTTTACTACGGCTTTCAAAGGAAATGAAATATCAAACTATTTGATTTATTTCGAGTTGGATAATTGAATTGTAGCTAAGAGCTAATTACAAGGCACCATATCGAAGACACGCTTTCGAAGGATTACTTTCATGGGATTTGTCTTGTTATCTGATCATGATTAATTAAAAGGAGAAAAATTATGCATTATCGTTACGTAAATTTTCATTTTGTTTAATTATACAAAGTTTCCAGAAAAAATGCTGTATTATATAATGAAGCAACTTTTTTAATGAACCTTAGTGAATTATGCTACTAACAGGGACGGATTGTCAACATGGACGCTCTAAAAATATCAATATAAAAGGCGAGAATATTTGTCTATCAAAAAAAGATTTAATTCGCTGATAAAACTTTACAATATCTTTGGAGATTATGAATTTAATAACATAATACCTTTGAATAATAATATTCTTCCCTATCAATTACTGTAGTTCATAATCCAACTATTCATTCTTCTATCCAAGCGTTTCAGTTTGACAGTAACGCATAGCAAAATTATATGAGTAAAAATTGATAGATACAATGAAGTAAAATATTACGATCTATATTAGATGTATTTGTAAAAACAATCGTTGATAAATAGGATCAGTGGGTAACAAAAATGTTTATATCAATATAATATGAAAATATATGAAAATTTACACAAAATCTATTTCAACAGGAACTAGAGCAGGCTGACATTTCATAATCTTAAGAATACAGATTATGGTACAACTTATTTTTATTCTAACAACTAATTTGCATATTTTAATCACAGATTTAATAGAAAAGAAAACGAAAAGCCTTTCTGAGCAAAATGCCAACTGTCTGCTCCAGCTCTATAAACGAACATTGTGTAAAAAGATGGAGATTTTGTCACAATGTACATTGTTAATAATGAAATTATAATGATTCTCGAAGATTCGTTATGCGTTTGAGGAAATATAATATTACATGTATATTAAAAATAAATACAAATTATGATCCGAAAAAAAATTACACTCTGTCTGTCCTCACATACATCATAAATTAAACTCGTACTACTGAAATGGCACTACATTAATGTAAGTGAAGCTTAATTTTGTAATTAAGACTATTCCAGATCACGTGACGAAATTCAAACTTTATACAAAAAAAAAAAAAAAAAAAAAAAAACATTAAACATTACACATTTACGGTCGGTAAACTTGAGGCACAAGATCATTTCTATTCAATGAGGCGTGACACCAAGTTAACTTGAAAATAAAATGCAAAAACTCCTTCAATTGTTAATCAAAAAATTCAACGCAAACTTATATTGCTTTAACTTTCTACAACTCCGGGACTCGTCTTGGAATAGCCTTAAGATATGTCGTGTTTTCAAACTGTTCTCTCATACGAAAGTGACGACACTCAAATAATCCTTTGCTCGCTCACGTACGCGCATCGACAATAAATGTATTTTTTTTAAACGCACACGTACGCATTAACATGTGTATATATGCAAGAATATTGTATTTTCTCAGAACAAGCAAGTATTCTCACTTCGATTAATAAGTAAACGTTAGTCTTTCAATTAATTATAAAATACATGAGTATCCTAATGGTTTAACGTAACAGTTCTTCGCGCAAAAAGAACCAAATCAAATAACAATGAAATTGATAACAAACTAAAGGTCAAAATAAAAAAAAACTTCAACTTAAAAAACTCTGCATCTAGGAACGAATAAATAATATCAGTGTGATCAGAACCTAAGGTATTTCGCAAGGATGATAATGGGATTCTAGGATGTGATGTCACCCTCTCCTCTGGATGACAAAGATGACTGAAATGTCGACTTGGACTCTTCCTTTCGGTGCTTCTCGAGATACTTCCGGCGGGCGCTCAGCAACATGTGCTCTTTGCGACGTCGCAAAATATGTTCTCGCTCGGTTGATGATTTCGAGAAACGTCCGCCTAAATTCGAAGACTCCTCAACGCTATAAATTAAAATGTATTTATCACAAATATTCTTCATAGAATAAAATGCATTCTGTACAGCAGAATTTGTTTTCTTTGCAACTTCAAATAATCTGTATCGATCTTCAATTGAAAAGGCATACCTCTCAGTAGCAGGGATATCGAACGTAGGATCCCATGAATTATGGGACATCAAATAGTCCGACTGCATCAAATTGTTAGTCGTTGAAGTGGGTTGAGCCAACATCTCCAATTCAGGTTCCTCGATAACATGGTGAGGCAACGTTATTCTTCCTTCTAGGATATTTTCAATTGTTATTTCCACAGACCGCGTAAGTCTTAAATCTTCAATGACAATATTTCTTGGATAATGCGGAAACAACTGATTCACCTGGGAAAGAGTGTTTGAATTACAATCTTCAGGTTCATCAATCAAGTTTGTTCAGTTTGAACGAAAAACGAAATACACACAATGTATTATCTGTTATATACCTGTCTTGCCATGGCATCCAACTGTGAATTGCTATGCGCCATAGTAAGAATGTCGCGAGGCAATCGGGTGTGCGTAACTTCAACCGAGAAACTAGGCAACCACGAGACATAACGAGACCCGTCGAAATGGAAGAAATGGTTGTCGTTACGTCTGACCAGAGTCTGCGCTTCTGTTGCTATAATCTCTGACGCATTATCCCGGTGATTTGCCTGCATACTCAAAGCAAGTCTGCATGTTGGACACGAAGTGTCCTGTTCCAGCCACGACTGTAGACAGGAATTGTGAAACAGATGACCGCAGGGCAATTTGCGTGCCGTCTCCATCTTCTCCCAGCAAATTGCACAGTTGTCCGAATTTTCTGCGAGTTCTTGAGTCGATGCCATCGGGTAGCTGAAAATGAAATTGTTGTTTGAGAATTTGCAATAACCAAGGCCCTAATTCAGTGGTTGAATTCAATGTTCACTCACTTTTTTTCCATGTGACTGAGCACTGCTAGATAGTTTCTGTGTTTGGTGATTCGATGTTGGATCTCGTGGAAGAGGTAACGAAGTTGCATGCATATAACAATAGATGCCATACTCAGGAGTATGTTACTCCAGAGGAGCATGTGGATGTGATGCAAAAAGTCCACTCCAAGCATTATGAGCTCAGCGACAAGTTCTGTGTAGTAAGCGAACGGGCCTCGCTTATCAGAAGACCGCGAGGATGAGGTTCCCGTGCCACGGGTGTCGTATAGGTGAATCAAATACCGCAGCATCACGTGAGTCGTTCTTATGCCCAGCAGGAGGCACTGAAAGAATAATATAACTTGAATACGTACAATCATTTAGACGAGTTCTACCTTATTGAGCAACTACCAGGATTAGTAAACCAAATGACACAATGACGCAATTAAATCAGCAAGAAAATTCTATGATAAAATGAACAACGAAACAATTCAAGTCAAGGATACTTATTTCTACAATTTTTGCAATTCGTTCGTGTTAATACAAAAATGGCATTATAGTATTCCTGACAAACTGATTGATAAGCGGCGAGTTTATTAAACGCAACCTGTGCATTATGCGAGTTTTTTTATCGCTGAATGATTCACCATTCATAATAGGTGTTAATTTTTGCGGCGCAAGTTATTTGGAATTGTAATTGGCTTCTGAATATAGAATAATGACACTTCGGCTTTGAAGCGTGTGACTTCAATTCAATAATAAATAAGTGATTGGTCGTTGGACTACAGTTACTCGATGTATCTTACCTCAGCGGCCATGAATGCAAAAGTATTAAAGGACACGAAGAAGAACGCAGCCGCCGTGCATAGAAGCAGCATGAATAAAGAAAGTGCCAGGATTGCTGCAAGGAGAACCAAGAGCCTTGCGTGACTCCATCCTGGAGTCGTCGGAGAAAATGATAACTGAAAGATAAATGTATAATTAATTAGTCACGATGAGATTTTATAGTTAAAAATAATTTTTTCAAAATTCAAATTTTTTAACTTTGGATTTAAATTGTTATAAATTGAAGAAGAGAATTAATTTTGCGCAAAAAACGTTGCGAAACAGTTTATTATTTGAATAACTCTGAAGCTTTAGTTTCGTGAAATAGGTTTCACTTCTTTATCCGTTTTAATTAAATTTCGGTGAGCACAAGATGCAAACAAATGGGTATTATATTGCGTTAGTCAGATAATGTTGTTAACGAAAGATGCAATGAACATTGTGTCAGGCAATTGAAAAATGCATTATGTAAATCATATTATTCAATTAGATTAATCCTCAGTTCCAAGCAACTGTTCAGAGGCGACCTCTGAGTTGATGTTTATTACTATACATCAACTGTTGCTATAATATGACATATTTTTGTGATGATTTAGTTTCAGGCAATTTATAACTTTGAAAAAGCATTTTTCTGAATGGTATTTTTGTTTCTTATTTTTAGATTCAGTTTTTTGCATTTTTAATTTATATTTTGAACATTTCATAAATTTACAATTTACTACAAATGATTTTTGAGTAATACATGACTCACGCTTTAGCATAATATGTAGGTAAAAAACTGAATATTATCTTACTATATTTAAAAACCGTTTTTTATTATTATTTTACGCAAATAATTCAAACAGTTGAAACCATCATGAGGTTTATAAAGGTTCTTTATATCTCTTAATGCGATAAATTACTTAAACAGAAACCAAATTTGTTATCTGAACTCTTATTTAAAAACTACTCTACCGCTATCCAGTTTTTTTTCAGCAAAATAATTAATTTCTTTTTTTTTGTATACTTTTTTTCCTGTTTGATAATTTCATATTCATTAAAAACGCGTGTTTCTGTCTCAAACAAACAAATTGAAAAAAGGAAAAATTTTCCAGCAATAACAGACAATTTTTCTTTTCATTTGAATTTTTTCTTCAATTTAAGAGAACGTGGAAACTTTTATAGTGAAATCAACAAATGAACGAGAGATTAGTTGAGTGTAAAACGAACAAAAATTTCTTTTCCTCATTAGAAGTGTTATCCAGTACACAATTCGATAACAGAATTCGATGGAATAACATTTTTTATCGAAAGCCAAGCTGGGCAATTCGAATCACGTAACATTCAATCGGAATAAATCAAATAACATTTTCAATCACGTAGAAGTTCATTGTGCCTTTGCTGATCTCTGAGAGAGTGATCTCAAGCGAAAAGTGCAACGGAATACGCGAGGGAACTAGACTTACATATTCGAATCTATCTTTGCACAGTTGACTGAGAAGACTCAAAAAGCCGAGGGCGGTGAACCAAGCGCACCAGAGTACGACTTCATCCATGTACTGCACATTAAGCACCCCGAATACAAAGATGAACTTGTGAAACACGAAATTCCAAAATTTATCTTTCAGATGTTGTCTCTCCGATGGCCGGAGCTCGCCGAATACTAGTTTCTGAATCGTCTTTCCCAGTAGAATCAGGATGCAGTACGCCATGTTTATAAGTGTCTGAAAACAGATAGCAACATTAAAATTTATTAATCGATTAATCAATAAAATAAACACTAAATGATCTAAAGTCATTCGAAATTACATGAAGAAAAAAATGAAATTAATTTTCAAATAAAATAAATAATTGGCACGGTCAACATTCATAATTGGTGTATAATTATGTTAGCGAACGTACATTGAACCTGAGCAAGGCCAGAACTTCGCAGAAAAAGTTGCAATGAAAACATGATTGTTTGCGTTTATTTAAAGAACAGATCGGCAACTAATTCATCGTTGATTGCAAGCAGCTATTTTTGTCTTGTTTATGATTCGATTGGAATTAACATCAAAAGGCTGACGTACCGCATACGGGATTGTTTATGAAAATGACAATACAATTGGATTCGAGCAGCCTTTATTTGTTAATTTACAATTCACACGAAAAGTCAGCTAAATGTGTCAAGTTGATTACAATAATGAAGCGTTTTTTAACTGTGTACATAAACACGTTTTTACATGTACACACACAAGTGCCCAAGCAGACGAGCTCTTGAGATTTCTGCTGTTTGCTATCTGCAGCTAATGCAAGTTTAAAATGAAAGTACTTTCTATTTATGGGAGGCGGACTGCGAGAAAATTGAACACATTGTACAGCTTTCTGCTGAGCCGCAATTTTGCTCAGTTTTGCTTCCCTGAGTTTTTACGAAAAAACGTTCGCCGATGTACATTTCATTTGGTTACAATAATTTTTTTATCACTTCAATGAGCAGAGCATTCATTTGTGAAATGTTTGTCAATGTTCATTCATAACTGAAGGCGTGAAAAGTTTTTGATCCACGTCAGACATTATTTTTTATTCTTACGTCACAAAAGTTTGCAAACAAAGTATCATAGTTCATTTGCTAATCTTTGACAAAAGTTCGCGGACTCAAATCAATAGACTTTTAATTGCTGAATCGAATATGATTGTATGAATGTAAAGAATTATCTGCAAGTGTTTGCTAATATGGACGAGCAAATTAGAGTCGCATTATAAGGGACTCTATCAGCGTACTTTCACTCGGTCGAAAATCAACGCTTAGTTGTGTATGTACGAGGATAAGAACAAGTTATATAACACATCGTTACACAGATACAATTGCTAACAACAAAGTTGTAATAAAGTAAAAGAAGGTAGAAAATGAGATGAGAGGAAATATACACTTAAAATGGCGAAATTTATACCTTAATTAAAATTTAAATTACTAAGAATATATACATTCAATGTTTATAATAAATTCTACTCTGTTTTAAGTAACATTTTAAAAATGCTTTAGCATCCTAGGCAAAATGTAACATATGTGCTGCATATATGTGACATATATGTAGCCATTTATGAGTCATAAATGAAACATGAATGCTCATATATATATGCTGGTATATATGTATATTTTTTTACTTCTTTTGCAGTTTTGAATGAAAATTAAAACTTTAAAGTCCTGCTATTTGCAGATTGTTATAGTCAGTTAGAACTATAAGCCTATTTTAATTTTTAATTATTACAAAAATTGCAACATACAATTTTCTACCAAAAAAAAAAAATTTCATTATTAAAGTCTTTATTATTCCAACTCCGTACATATGTTTTGAAAAGGCCTTGAATATTTCATGTAAATTACTGCGATTAAAAGATCAATTTATAAATATTTCCATGTTTGTATTAACAATAAAACTGTGCAAAAAGGTTTTGCAAATGTTGCGTCGAAACGAAGGGAATGTTTCTAATAAATATCTCATTTGAATATTTTGAATAGTCCATCCATCGATGTAAGTACAAATTTTGCCATTTTCTAGGTATTTACCTCCTCCAATGATATTTTGTATAGTAGCATAAGAATATATTCACAAGTTTGTTATTTACTGGGACATTATATTCAATGGCACCAAGATGTGCGCATCTTGGAATTTAATTTGACAATCATTTTAATTCGCATATGTTCAATGCAGATAATATTGATCGATCGATTTAAAAAAAATGCAGGAAGTAGCATCGCGTCATAGCGCCTGGTTCTCGTGCCAATAACAATTTGCCAAAGTTGCATTTTATATTTAAACACTAACCCAGACACAGATGGGCTCTTGGAGCATGCATGTGAGCAGTTCCTTAAAGTGGAGCCCGATGGTTCTCGGCGCGTAGACTGTGTCATTTTTCGTCACCACTGCGTCAATATTTGTGTTGTTTATCCGCCATGTAGGGTCCTCGATGATTTGTGAGGCATAGTATACCGAACATGACAAGATCGCCACGCTCACGGTCGTATACACTCGAAGACTTGGCACTGGCAGTCGTGCCAGAAAAATTATCGGCATGGTTATCCTCGTGTTCCTCAAACTTCTCTTCTTGATCCAAACAATTAAGTTGAATTTACCTAAAATTCAAAGACAATAATCTCATTAAACAAATTCATAACATTTTGATGTTTTGATTTTCAATAGATAACAAATAATTACTACAACAAAAAATTGATGGATGCAAATCTGACATATAACGAAAACAATTATTGCAAAAAATTAATAAAAAAAAAGTGAAATCGACGATATTGTTTTTGATTGAACATCAATAAGTGACAGTTCGAGTTGGTAATTATCGTTTCGGTATAAAAGCAGACGTTTATTGAAGTTTGCAATCTGCTTTGTCATTTCATTCATGATATCATTTATTAATTGACGCTTCATTTCTGTCAAGAGCAATTTTTTTCATCGAGGATGCTCGATATCCTGTATCATGATAATCATAAAGCAGAATTTTCTCTCTCGAACGGTTCAACGACCCAGGTTTAGCATATACTTAGAAGTTCATTCAATTTTTTTTTTTTTTTGAAACTTGGCAAAGACAGTTATAGGGAGCCGTAAAACGTTGCAAATCAGAAAGGTTTATTTTATTTTTATGGAAATTCGTTTGGTGCAGGCGAGTGTCATTATGGGACATTTTTTATCGAGAGATGTCAAGAATCGACAATCCTTTCGTATAGAAAAGGTGCAATTATTTAGATGAAAAAAAAATGTTTCTTGTCTACATGGTTTATCAAACAAATCATCCACTTCATTATCTTGTCATACGTTCAAAACATTATTTAGAGAATAAAACAAAATAAAAATTTAATCATAAAAAATGCGCAAATTTTAAAGTTTCAATTTAGAATAAAGTTTCGGATGAAAAAGAGAAATGATGTGAAACCTGTTTCTAATGCCGACCTTAGAACATGTCATTGACACCTCGAAGTTTAACTTAATATAATTTTAAGTAGAAATGCGTGACAAAAGAAACGTACAACAGAAGACGATGAAATATAATCAACTCGATAATGATGAATGAAAGAGAGTGTATAAAAACAGAATGTTTCTATTTTCGAGTGAACTCGAAGGCGACAAAAAATTCTGTCCTTAACTGATTTCCTATAGGAATAGAAAAGGTGACAAATAACGTTCACTTATCAACTTTGATAACGAATTTAATCTTTGTTCCTATCTTTGATGATAAAATGAAGACTTTTGATGTCTGATCGATGATAGACATTTCAACTGGACATTTGTTTCGAAATAAATATGCGCAAGCTGTTAAAAATAGGCATCTGATTATTTAAATAAATACATAACGTTGTAGGAGTGTTTTACGGATAGATAAGAGGTAGTCAATGACATATATAGCAAATGTACAACAATTGCGTGTCAAATCAATATATTTATTTCATGAATAGTTCATCACCATAAAAATGAAAATCGATTATCATTTTGAGACGTGTGTGCGCTTCCGAATGAGGCTGGTGAAGTTCTTGGAGACAAAATAAATCGTTTGTTTTGACTTATGAATTTTAATTAATGCCAACAAGATTGGATTCCAGCTGAATCTCTCTGACCATAGACATTGCTGACCTCAAACTCGATGCAACGTTTTAATATCTTTTTCGTCATCGTTTTTAATAAACACAGATCATTCAATCTTTTTTTTTTTATTAACAATTTATTTCGGTTGTCAATGATTATTAAATTTTGTTTTAATATTTTTTATTACCTTTTGAAATAACTTTTTTTTATGACTGATGATAATCTTTCTTTTTTTTCGTTTTTTTTCTCAACTGATCATCATAACATTGCATGAATGACAAGTAAGAATTTTTTTGGAGGTAACAAAACAGGAAGCATCTGTTTCGATTAACAATTGAATCAATGTTTTTAGCACCTTGTGACTTGATTTTGACTGTGTAATCAATCGTGTTTTCAGAACAAAAGTTATGGAATTCGGGGATTCCGAACAAAATTTTCAGTCCACGGAAAGTTTCTTCGTACAAAGAATTTGATCCGATTGATTATTATCCTTGAAAACTAAACTGCAAGGACACAAACGAGAGAAACCCGTACTTTAGAATGGTATCAATGTGAATTAATTATCAATTTGAATTCTAAAATTGATTTCCAACTTTTCAGTTGGTTAGTTGTTAATCAATAAATGTTGAAAATTGATTAAAAATTTGTCTGCATCAACAGTCAATCAATGGACAATAATATATTATATTTTTCTTGATTTAAAGATCATTAAAAAGTAACAACAAAAAAGAATCACTCCAAATGAAAGACAAACAAATACAATATTAATGATTCATTTATCAAACAATCTAAACGGCCATAAAGATTTTTTTGTTGTTTCAAAATAAAATTTCTCTCTTCTATTTTTGTCTGCCATATATGATCTGGACTTTCATTTACTTTCAAAATCAAGCGTACGCATTTATTCATTTAACGACATTCAATTACCAGATGCATAATAAATTGGTAAATTCAAGGCTTTTCGTTAACACTCGTAAATCTGTTATCATTTCATTGTTACAATTTAATTAACGTTTCTTTTTTTTTCTCCTCTGGTATTCAAAAAGGCATAATACACTATATCATTCCAATTATCTATCTGAGGAGGAAAAATTGCCAGCTTTTCAAATTAGTGTGATGCTCCAAGAGAAGCTCAAAGAATTGCGATCGCTGAATCAGAAAGGATGAAAAATATTTGAAGACTTACCTTACAAGCTATGCAAAAATGTGCGACCCGTTAAGAAGACATGCGGCCTGGGCTTGCGGGACTGTGCTGTCAAAGACAACTCGCTGTCAAGTAGCTTCGCTGAAAAAGTCGCGGTCATGTTTGAGCCATGTGACATAAAAGTGCGCAGCCACGGGAACAGAACATAATTCAACGGAAAATATAGGCGACAACAAGATCAACAATAAGGAGAGCTTGTGATTGTTTCAACAAACAGAAGAGCCGACTTTGTATTTTTACATGACAGATATTCAGTCGACTTTGGAGGTTGATGGATTGGCTCGCGGATGGGGAAATGATAATGCTGGCGAGAAGCTTCTTGCGGTGTCTCCGGGTTTTGGTTCACTCACTTGGCTCGTCGTCTGTCGTCGACGCACATTCACCGCACAATTGGGCACACGACGTCTAACGGCGCAGCAGAACAGCACGCGACAACTGGCCCCGTTGCCTACTCCGTTTCGCTCCGTTTCTCCCTGTTCCTGTTCCTCGCTTCTCACTCGCACTCGTTCGACATTTCCAATTGCGTGATCAACCTCACGATTGTCCGTCTCTCTCCCACCTCAGCATCTTCATCTGACCTCTCACTTCGCAAGGTGTTCGCAAACGTCAGACTCAGATTTGCTTTTATTCTGATGCAATGTTGTTTACAGATCTTATTTCTCAATATGACCAAAGGTTAATTTTGAGATTCAATCTTATCTATTTAATTCAATATCAAAGCTTTTTTTTTAGTTATCATTGTTAACAGTCGATTATTGTTTACCAATTTGAGGTAAGCTGTCACGACGGAAAATATTTGATTACAATGCCAGTAGATGGCGCGACGTGACATTTTGAAAACAACACAAAAAGTCGAAAGGCAATTCAAAAAAGTTTTTTCACTCTGATTTGATAATAATCGGTTACTTTGTGGGGATAAATGTTGTGACCAAAGTATCTTTGTGTGAAATAACGAACAAAAATAAGTTGCTAAAGTGGAGACAGAGGTTAGTTATTGTTGACAGTTGTTGTTGCTACGAGAGGCACAGGTTTGTTGACATTCCCTTTTAGAGTGTTATTTATTTTTGAACTTACATGAAATATGATAATAATAATCAATGAGATGAAAAGAATAAAAATTATAATATTGAGTCAAGTCAACTTGTTGCAACTGAGTTTTCTTTGTAGAGTCTATCAGATGTATTTAAGGTTATTGTCGTGATATAAAGATGACAGAAGTGAGCGATACAGACGAGGGGGACACCAAGTGCGATGTTCCCGAATTGTCTGACGGACTGACAGATGAGCTTGACAATCATCCCAAGCTCGCGGAGTACATTGAAAATGTTAAAAGTCATGTTAAACGTCAAAACAAAAGAATCAATAGATTGCAAAAAAAATTGGCCAAATTTGTAAGTTCACAATTGTTGTATATTAGTAATCATTACGGTTTGCAAAAACAATGTGCAACAATCAAACTTTTCCTTTGTATTTTTAGAAGCGCCACAAATGTAAGTGCGAGAAAAAAGAGACGATGGAGAAGGAGACTCAAACAGAATCATCCGAGGAAAACAAAGTGCTCGACTGGAACGTCAATGACGAGGGGAAAATAACAGATCTTGTAGACCAAGTAACACTCGCTGCTGAGTCTGCTGTGCAGCAGACGGGCTTTGTTTATGAAAAAACCTCGGGTTTATATTACGATTACAACTCGGGATATTATTACGATCCGGTATAATTCATAAGCGTTGGTTTGTTATTTGCACCAGTATGAATCTTTATTGACATTTTGGGTTTGTTTTTTTGCAGAAACTTGGATTATACTATGATGGGAATAAAGGAATGTACCTTATCTACGACGAGGAAACAAAAAGTTACAAATTTCACAGCCAAGTAGTGCCTGAATCTAATAAGCCTGTAAAAGAAAAGAAAGTAAAGAAGAAGGAAAAAAGAAAAGGGTGCGACGAAGAAGACATGGTAAGTGACTTTGAATGTTTTTGCGTAAACAGCGTAAACAGCACTTGACATTGTGAATGTGTACAACGTGTGTTCATTTGCAGGTGTCAATGAATGAGTTGGTAAATGATTTGTCGAACCTTTCAATCGAAAGATGTAGGACAGTTGCACTAGGTAATTATGATTATAATAATTTTATTGTGTGCATTGTAGGATGATGCGAAAAGGCACAAAGTGCAGATGAGCGACGAGTCTAATGATCTTGAGGAAGGCGAATGTGTAGACAGTAGCACCGACAGTGCTGAAAACAATTTGCAAAATGACTCTAGCACTGATAGTGAGAATGAAAAAGGTTTATGTTTATTTAATTTTTGGACGAATGGCTGAAATTCTGCCTGAGTTGTAAAAAACAAAATTTAATTTTCTGGTTCTTTGTAATTTTCATTTATTATGGTTACAGATTTAGCAAAAACGTACCCGCCGTGTATGAGGATAATTGTGAAAGAAACATCCCTACATAGTTTGAAAATAGGTACATTGTTCCTAGTCACGTATACCGGCGGTTCTGTTGGACGAGAAGGCGATCACGCTGTTCTTATTCAAGACATTAATATCAGCAAGGTAGGATAAATACAAGAAAATGAGTGTTATTACATGCGAACAATTTTCTTAATTTTTATTTTTGTTATATTTTTTATGGTAGCACCACGCGAAACTACAGTTTAACGAGCAAGAGAAACAATATGAGATCATCGACCTGGGTTCACGAAACGGGACCTACCTCAATGGAAAGCGTCTGTCAGTGGCGAAACAAGAGTCCGAGCCCACTGAAGTGGCTCACGGATCCATAATACAACTTGGTGGCACAAAACTTTTGTGTCATGTTCACAGTGGTCATGCGACTTGCGGACACTGCGAGCCAGGACTTTTGCAGACGGATGAAAATCCATCAACCATTAGTGCACCGCGAAGAAATCAACACAAGAATGAATTGAGGAGGCTGAAAACAATGTTCGGAGTAGAAAATGATAATGTAGAAAGTGCCAGTCAAGTTGCTGCAGGCTACCAAGACCGGGCACACGCTCGAAGGAAAGTTGTCGGATCATCGGACCAACATGCAAAAACTCAACAGAGTTCTCTCGACGTGTACGTTTTTATTGAAAAACTGAAATTGAAATGAAAAAATGAGAAAAAAAATTATTTAACTCTTTAAATTAATTTCAGATCCATTAACAAGGACAACAAGGGTTTTAAATTGTTGTCAAAGATGGGTTGGACCGAAGGCAACTCGTTAGGGAAAAGTGGAGACGGACTTCTCGAGCCCGTAAGTTGTTGAAAACAAAAACTGATCTAAGTTTTTATTAGACGCCAATGTTAGATTCACTGAATACATATTTATCATCGAACAAGTGAAAGGAGATGATAAAAAGCACTCGGATTATAATGCAAAAATTATGGCAGATGTTTCTTGCGGTGAAATCATCCCTCACATCGACCACTTGTCAATGTTTTATCGCCGCTATCGTTTATATGCACCTGCCAATCGCCTCGCGACAAAGTTACGTTATGACGTTATAAAGCATGCCGAGAGTTATGGCGTCGAACGCGCCGTGCCTTCGTCTGACGTATATAAATTTCACAGACAGAGGGGCTGTAAAAGGGTCTGTTTTATTACCCAGACTCGTAAAAAGCTTTTCGCGAGCCGCGAAAATTGGCCCGATTAAAGGCAAGAATCTACGTTGGATAGTCACTCGTTTCAGACCGTTTTTTTGTCCTTCCGCACGATTTGCTTACAACTCTTCTCTTCAGTTGGAGCAATTTTTTTGCAAGTCAGTAGCAGATTGTTTGCAAGATCATAGTTTACACAGCAAAAAAATAATGGGGAAAAAAAATGTAAATACATCTTGACTGGACATAACGAATTTCAAATGTCTGTAATTATTCCATCCAACGTCTAACAATCTGAAATAAGATAAAAATGTTAAACATTTTTCTTTCATCAAAAGGAAACGTTTTATGTTCGTTTAGAAATTTTTTTTACATACAGAGCTTTGGGTGATTAAGATCCGACAACGATGCAGTTCCAATGTCTAATGTCTATAATCATTGCTCTATGCGTTCCCTCGGGCACTATTTGTGCATGATTTCTGCCGTTGATCTTTTTCGCCTGAATAATTTTTTTTCGTCAACGATAGTAAACGGATACGTAGGTTTCAATAAAGTCTAATTGCTAGACTCATGACTAGGAAGTCGATGGGCGGTTTGTGTTCTTATTATGGTGAACGTTTATTATTCAAAATGAGTGCTGGTGATCAGTGGAAAGTTATAATTCTCTTCGCTTCAGGTAATTAGACAAAAATCAGTCTTTTTTGAAGTATGTCAATTTGTTTTATCAATTAGAGCCAATTACTGATGGATTCATTAGGATATCCAGCGTCCTTGAATTCCAAGAAAACCGGGAATTATGCGTGATTTTTTTTTTCATTTCTATTTTGTTTGCAGGTGATGTGTACAAAAAATGGCGAAATACTTTGGATGGAAATCGCAGATGAATGCAAATGGTCAACGCCAGCTGGTGTATCAAAATCTATCGGTCATTATTTTGTCTAGACATATCGCACGCTCTATTGGATGTCGCGCGTCGCGTCGCACACAGACAGCTTTTTATTTCAATCCTTCTTATTCGTCGAACGTTTTTGCTGAATTTGTTCGTGGCAGCGCGTGCACGAGACCGACGACGTGCGGACAATTTCCTGCACATTTTTGCTCACGAAGGGGAACGAACCCCAATCACGTGACTTGTACTTATGTCATCTAACCCGGAGCGGTAAAAAGATCGCGATCCATCAACACTTCGGGTATCTTTCAATTTTGTCCGCTCGATTGAGAGGAATGCCGTTTGCAAGCACGGACGGGTGATCGCCTGGTTTTTTGTACGCCAACGGGATATTGGACGGGGGCAAGACTGGGATATTGATATGCCCAGCCAGGCTGTGAGTCGCAAAAAGTGTGCCGACAGCCAAATTGGTTACCATTCGAATTGAAAAATTATTTTTATAGCCTGCGAAGCGCGATCGTTGTTGACCAATTGTAACACATTTTTCATCATTATTCGTATAAGAAGCTAGACTGTACATTTTTTCGTACCTCGGTGAGAAAAAAATTCATTGAATTTGATGGCAGGCAAGAAATTGAGAAGGCAATTCGAGACCCGCTGGGATCTTATTTTGCTAATGTTTAAATTTCTGCCATTGCAAATTGAAAATCAACGCGCTTCACGTGAATGGTATATCCTTACACAAAATTGAATTATTTTCTTTTTTTTCATATTTGTTATTTCAAGGACCGAATTTTGGATAAATTGAGCGGATCAAACGTGGATTAACTTGACTTGATTGCCTCTGACAAAGGTGTGGCTCTAGGGTTGACAGTCATTAAATGATGCTTTCTTCGGTTAACATCCTGCATTCTGGAAATGCAGTTGTGCACTTGGCACGACGTTGATTTAAATACGCACGAGCCGTAAACAACGTAAGAGAAAAAGAAAACGAGAGCCGTGCAGCGATCATAAACCAACATTGTAACGAGGCGCAATAATGACGAGTGTAAAGGCAAGATGGGCCACTTTACTTTTTGCACTATCAAACTTGATCAGAGGATAAAAATTGTAAGATCTCATTCCCAAGCGCCGGGCGACGTCTGAAAACTCGACTTTGAGCCAATCTCGTGCTCGTTTTTTGTGCACCAAGGTAATTGGCACGAGGAATTTTAATGTCATTTTTGAAATGTAAAAGTAAGTCCGAAGTTGTTACAGAGACACTTTGCAACAGTTCCGTTTTATGGACCAGCGGCTGCCATTTAATGGACGACGCAGAGTAGGCGGACCACCAATGGCTTGGTTTACGATTTACACAGATTACCATATTGTACTTGCTCACCACTTTACTGCCTCGGAAAAACTCAACCGATTAATGACGCAGTAAAATTGTTCCAAATAACTCGACGCGATAAGATTTGGCTACACTTTGTGATCAACCGAAACTTACATCATTTTCTCTCCTTTTTCTTTTATTCCAATTTTTAGTTTGGTAAAATATTTCAAAAACTGTTTGTTAACATTTATTATTTAAATATATCATTCCATCTGTATCAATTTTCATTCGATGCTGACACTTCGTGCTCATATTGCAATCTTAACGAGCCTTACGATTTGCGACACATTATATTTAACTATCCTATGTTTTCTTCGCCATGCATGAGATACCTAAATCAAATTTTTACTTTTCATCAATCATTATCCGCATTGTTATCTGATTTAACATCCCAAAAAATGAACTAGAACTTTTGGAGCTAGACTCCAAAACACTGTAACATAGTAATAAAATAAAATAATAATAAAAAATTAAAAAAATATATCTCCATCTTCAAAAAGGATTATTTAATTGGTTCGTTCGTTTGTTTCATTTTTCAGACCGTTTGTATTCTGCGATTGCGATACGTTTTAACGAGTTACAAAACAAAGCGAAGAACATGACAAAACAAATCAACAAATTTCATTGGCCTAATCGGAATCGATTTATTAATCTATATGAGGCTGTGGAAGGCTGTGGAAGGCTGTAACAAAAAGGGACTGGTGCATAAATACAAAAGTCCATCGATGGAAGGAACCATGTAAACCCGAGGTTTATTTGCATTCCTTGTGTACAGGCGCAGATGTGCTCGTACGTGCGCGGTGTACGAATTCGCCGCGTCGAAGGTGTGAAGCTCGTTAAAGGCTCGCCAAAACAGGAAGGACAAGAAGCCCCAAGACGCAAAGATGAGTCTCGAAACAAAAAACGGACAAACAAATTCGGAACATGAAATATATGATACAACACTCTCGGAGTGTTTCACAGTTTTATCAGAAAGACACGTCTCATTGAATGCTGAATATCCGAGCAATTTGAATTGAAACAGTTTGTGTGTCAATTTGATGTCGGTCAAAAAAAAAAAAGAAAAGGTCCGCGGGATATGATATAATCTGCGTGTAATTTAGTGCGCTACCCCAATGGGAATCGACACAAATCGAATTTGTGGTGTCGGAGGATGCGACAACGAGACGGAAACATAAAGGAGCGGTGTAACTAGGGAGGGACCAGTGGCGAGTGAAGAAGGCCAAACGGACGTGGCGGTATGATTTGAAAGGGGTGCGGGAGGCAACAGGTGGGAACCGACAAATAAAATCCAACACGAATTCCAGTCGTCTAGACACCCGAGCTGATGAAGCATGTTCCATCTGCAAGCGAGACATTTGTACTTGTATGGCCGGAGCTGATGCGCGCATTTACAAACTCCGCCCACTATCGAATAACTGCAGTTGTAATCCGTTCAATTGAATCATTGCAAAATTGATTGAAACGCGAGATGCAAAATTACGCAACCTGAAAATAGAAGACAATAAAAAAAAAACATTAAATAATTCGACAAAACGAGTCGTGAAATTTTTTGTCTCGCATTTCTCAGTTATCTCATTCGTTATAGATGGACGATTAGAGCCGACCTCGTGGCGATATTTCGAATAATAGTTGTGCGCAATTTATCAAACCGTGAAACGGAGCTTGCGGTTCCTGAGCCATAATAATCCGCGGTTGCGTCACCTTCTAATCGGTCGTTAAAGCGCATTTTTTTGAATTCAATTATAATCAGGCACGCACGTGCCAGCTGTTCATATCACACGTGAAATTATATAACGCCATCGTACGACAATGATTCGCTTATCAAGCCCCACGATTAGCGCATTCTCGCCCTGGGCTCTCGTCAGAATCTTTTACACTTCTCGACACCGGTTATTGATAGCGCGGCGAGCCACTTCGAAAAGGTACACCATTTATTCTCTGTCGATACAATCATTCTTATCTTTTCTTTGTAAAGCCAACCTTTTTAATTTTCGCAGGTCACGGGGAGCCAATTGATTGCAATTCTGTACATGACGATCGATTTATGTTGATGAAAAGCAGCGAGTTGGATTAGTTAATTGTGCCAACGAGGGATGGGCAATTGTGGTAATCCGTCTGTGAAAAATGCACTGTTTTGAAACGCGCAATCCAAACGTCCAGCCAGACGGCGTTCGGGCGAGCAATAAGCCTTTTGGCGTAGCTGGGATATCCTGTGGTGCGCGGCTGATGCGCACAGCTATGTTTATTCAGCATTAATTAGTCTTTGGCTGCGTCTGGACTGCTAGACTAAACTAGATAGAGCATATATAGCGGACGGGTCCTCGCATGATAATCCGCTGATGGATGTCCCCGGCATAACGCTTGTCCAGGACGTGTTTACCCAGACGGAAGCCGTCTGCTAGCGATAGCACCGCTGCACCGGCGCTTTCTTCGCTTTTAACAAGATATGCTGTCGATTTAGCCGTGCCGTGCAAATCCCCGCACGGATAATCGACCGTATGCAAAACAACATTGCCACCGTCGGGTCAAAGGGACGTTAAAAATACGATTTCACGCTCGAAGGAGAAAACCTCTTATTATAATCACATTATGGCCTGTAATCATTGTCAATGATTTTGACGTGCAAGCGGACGTCTTGATTTTTGTTTTAAGTGCCGCTCGTTTAACTTTTGGAATAGATAGTAGATCGAGTTCGAAACTGTAGACAAGTCTGGTCGACAAACCGGGGCAAACTTTCGAACTGGCACAGGCCGTCTGGGTTGCCCTGCCAGCCAATTTTGTTTGCGAATTGCTCATTCGAGTCTGATTAATTTTGACTTAACGCTCGACGCCGAATCCGAGCATCTGATTTTTTCCCCGAAAATAAATAAATAAACGAGGAGATTATAGAAGAAGAGGTCGATATCATTTTCTTCCACATTTCGTTCGTATCATCTTATTATGTACTTTTTTATGCTCAACCGAACCGCATTCCTGACGTAACAATGTTTCATATTATATTTGATATTAACTCATGTGGATGTAGCGTGCGCATAACGCCACGGAGCACAACGTCTGCGCGAGTAATCGTTAATCACAGTACATTGCCTTCCCTCGGCCGTCTAGCCGTGCTGGCCTATTTGCCTATTTTTCACCCTACTACACGCTCTTTGTGACAATTAAGTTCCAACCGATCAGACGATCCTCTTTTCCATCTCCTTTATTTTTTTGTCTTCCCGCCGCTTCTTACAATTAAAAATAATCAATGACCAGAAACAATGGCTCGGATCAGATGCATTTGCGAGTGCGAACAAAACAAAATAAAACAATGGTCCCCGAGCTGCGAATGTGGGTCGGGCTGATGAATTTGCGTTTGATTGATCGCACCGGAGCGGTCAGACGATAAGTCATTAAAATTCGACGAGCCAGCTTCGAAATAGACGAATCTCGAATTCAAATTATTTATGCGATTCTGCGAGTTATATCGTTCGCGATGAAGTATGTAATTTATGTATAAGCGTTGTATGTATAACATTTCAAGCTCGAATTATCGCGGTGAGACAGAAAATGAAATAAAAAAAAAAAACATAAATTATAGAACGCGCTTTAAAAAAATTATACAACTCTCTTTTCAATAAATTGAATGTAATTTTAATGGCGGAGGCCAAAATTATGACTGTATATTTCATCGCGTCGCATATATTTTTGGTCGCATGAAACGTGCACGTTTATTTAATAATGCGGTTATAATTTTGAGTTGATTCCACTCTTCGATATGATTATGGTGTTAAATGACGCGAACAATGGCTGGCAAATGATAACAAGTGGGCGTGCGTTCCTCTTCTTGTCGTATATACTTGTCAATCAAATAGTCGTTACGCGATGTCTAGACACATATATCCGTAGAGCGATGACGGAACCCTGAATTTCCGTCGTGACCATTTGATTTCTTGTCAATTTAAACAATTTTTCATATGAAAAGCTGAATTTAATTTGAAATAATTGAAATAATACAAAATTATGATAGAAAGGCGAAAAAATAAATTCGTATTTCTATTGTCATTTCGCATCCAGATGAGCAGTCGTTTAATTTTTATCTCATGACCTATTTTTTTGTGGGATGTCTGAATGGTTGACGATAATTTTGTCGAATGGACACCATCTTCGCGACGATGCATACGCTTTAAATCTCCCGTTCCTTAATCTCATTCTTCGGCTGTTTCGTCGTCGCTTTTTTCCCCCTTGTCTCTCTTTTTTTTCTAAGTAAGTCAAGTGTTTGAGGTGATGGCAGGGTCTCATTTATATCCAGACGAGAAGTTGGGGGTGGCACTTGGCCTAAATACTCACAAAAAGAAGATGAACCCTGCCAAATTATGGCCGGAATTTCGTGTGCTATTTTAATTGCACAGAAAATTTCATTCGCAAAGTTTATCATAAAACATTTTTCCCCTATGTTTTTTTCACTGTTTTATCTTGAATATTGAAATTTTTGCTTTGAAACGTGTTCATTTACTTTTGTAAGGAAAAAAAAATTTCATCATCCTGGTATATCAGCTTGATGCAATTCATTAAGGCAAAGGAGGGTAGAAAAACAGATTGGCTGAAGACATGCAAAAAACCAAAACAATTTTGGCTCTTTTTGCGGGGACAGTAAGTTGTCTCACGCGGAGCTTTCAGCGATAAGAAAGACCGACGAGAAAGATATCCACCTTTGCGTCTGTGATCGCAGTCTTAGAATCCAGACAGACGGGATGCTTTATTTCGAGTTTGAATTTTTTTATCTTTCCAATGGATTGCACGTTATTTTATATTAAATTTAATTGATTCATTTTTCAGATTGTTCTTAGAAAAGTGTATACGGCAGTGAGTTTTGTTTTATCGCAAATAAATGATTGAGGTGAAATTTGAAACATTTGTCCCGGCGATAATGGAGTTTGAAAAATGAAAATGTCTGGACGGTTTTAGGGTCGGAGCATTCCATCTAGACGTTTGACCGAGGCAGGAGAAAAAAATCACGTCAACTAAGACGGCGAGGAGAAGTGGAAGCCAGCCGGGCAGACAGTCGGAGATACGCGAAACTTTGATTGCTCCTCGTCGCACCCACAGACACTTTTATCGCGACTTGCTTGAGCACCGAATTAGCATAGATATCTGCCAACCTCTATTGTATTTTACAACCCACTTGTATTAGCGTCTCGCGCAGGGCCCTTGAAAAATAACATTTGCATGCACGAGACTTTTTTCTAATCAACACGATGACCCGCAAAAAAAGATCGTAAAAGCGAATTATATGCCAGACGATTCGCATGCCAATTGCAAACTGTTTAACATTTTTGTATCGCTCCTTCAAAATATATATATCCACATTTTTTTTAACATTTATGACATCTGTGTGTGTGTGTTTTTTTTTTTTTTTTCTTTATTTTTCTTTCTCCTCTTTTTGTCCAACATCGACAACTGTTTGATTGAAAAATTAAATCGATAAGATCGAGTGGCTTATACCTTTTTTCTTATTTGTAAGATATATATTTTCTGAAGTGTGATATTTCAAACATTGATATCTGACGTTAGATTTGTGTTTATGTTACAGGTGCCGTTGGTGAAAAATGCAAGCAAAGCCGGTCTCGGGTCGGACAATGTTGACTTAAGTGAACTCGAAGTAGATCCGAACGTCGGGAAGAAGCGCGCACTTTGGCAGAAGACACAACAGCGCTACTACGAAATACCTGAATGAGCCAGCAGGTCTGCCCATTTAATTCGCCAAACTTGAACGCAATTGCTCGCTCAAACAGCAACTGCAATCGTTGTCTCGTCTTATATTTATTTTACCAATCGACAATCTGTTACTTTTTACCCGCTTTTTTTGTATCCGTCAGACACACCATTTCGAATTACAAAACTACTCAACGACACTGTTGCTCATCTGTTTTGTTGTACCGAAGATGGAAATAAATAAATTATGTTTTTTGTCATTGACAAGAAAGTTTTAATAACGAAGCTCGAGTTTCTGTCTCCGTTTGATCTTGCAATTTCATTTAATTGTCATGTTTGTGCAAAGTGTTTTAACAGAAGATGACAAATAACGTCTGGACGATTGTTAGTTTAGTCTTTTCTCTTCTTGATATTGAAACCTGCTATTTTCGCTGCGCACCTCAAAATTGTGTTTTTCGTACTTTCCGGCATTTTTTGCTCGCTTTATATGAAAAGAAAACTTCACCGAGGTGAATAACTTTTGCTCGGTTATCGTTCTTTCATTATCAGAAGAAACTCTGATGTTATCTTTTTAAAGACAATTTCATTTATATATTAATCCAGCGATAGAAATCTTCGGCGGACTTGAAGTGAGACCGAAAAACAAAAGTATTGGATTTTATTTGATGCAAAAATTTGTTATGCAAATTGAAAACGTAATGAATGTCGTAAATCATAAAAAGATTTCCTCAAAATAACTATTAGGATAAAAAAAATGTAAAAAGTTGAAAATCCGGTACGAAAACGCGAGTCACTTTCCAGTGACTGCGCTCTGGTAAAACCAGTCCGGGTCCGGAGTGGAAAAAAGCGGCGTTTCTAGCCGCCGCCATGTATGACTCGATGGTCCAAAAGTTTCGTGTCCTGTGTGGCACGTTGCTGTCATTTTTATAAGACTCATAAAATCCGCGAGGTCGTCCTTTTGTTTCTTTTCTGTCTTAGTTCTCGCAGGTGCTATTAGGCGGACAGATATAAAATTGACTTTTTATCGCGCTCCCAAAGCGACTGAAAATTAGTCAGAGACGTTTCCAAAGACGGGGCTCAGACGTCCTTTTGTATTCCCCTGCCCAAACATTCCGCCAAAACCGAAGAACTCAACAATGAATGTCCCGCCATTCCACATACGAATAATCAAGATTCCATTCGATTTCCATTTATTTTGACTTGACGACGAGACACAGATTCAAGGGTTGATCAATCCGACTTACCAAACATTAATATATAATTCGCACGATTCAGCTATCTCTTTTCTTTTACAGTTTTATTTTCTTCTTTATAGTATTTCCCCGAGAATAGAACAAGAGATGAAAAATAATAAAAGAAGTAATAATAATCAGACAAAAAACATGATACACCTGAGATTAAATTCCCACTGTAATTTCGTTTACGATGTTTAAATTGAAGGTTGGAAAGACAAAAAAGTACAATTTTCTTCAAATTGATATAAAAATGCCTATTTTTGTTAAGCGATAAAATAAATGATCTTGATTCAGCGGAGAGGGAGAAATATTTTGCACAGCTCAAATTATAAAGATATTGTTGTATTTTTCGTTTAGATTTTAATTCAAAAAGTTGTCTTCGCGTCCATAGAATTCCGATATGTAGCCAACATAAAACAGACAAGCGCTAACAAATGGGCCTCATTTGTCTCTTGTCAGCGATTTTTCAGCCTCTTTTTACGAGTCAGACGGGCCACTTTTGGCCTTGATGTACTTCTCTCACCACCGCCATGTGTTTATCAGCTTCAAAGGTAAAATTATCAATCTTATTTTATATTTTTATTCAGATCAGAATAAAGTGTAATAAAAAAATAACAGATTATATCATTTTGTATACGTTTTGTTTTTTTTTTCAGGTCTCGAGATTAGATCGGATTACGATTCAATGATTTTTCCATCTGAGCCATGCAAAATCGCGATCATCGAAAAGCGCAGACTGCACGCAAGGGCGAGATTCGATACGTACGTGAGCGCGGAGACCAGTTGCGTCGAGGTTCATTTCCGCGCACGGAAATGCATAATTGAAAGGCGAGGAGCATCGTAAATAACAGCGTTAATTATTTCTAGCGTCCAATTTCCTGCCTCGGGCATAAAGGCGCGAAAGCCGTCTCGCAGAATCGGCCGGCTCATCGACGTGACCGATCGTTACCAACAGAGAGGCCAAACAAAAAATAGTAATGCCACGCTGAGATAAATATCTCCCTTTTTTGTCTACCAGCAAATTGATTCAACCGGATAGAAGATTGAAAAGAATTACGCTTTTAGCTGTACGTCGACAGATTGGCTGGCTTCTGTTCGGCCAACAGAAATTTCAAACCGATTTTCTCAACCGATCGGTTGAACAAATGAAACAAAACCTAGGAACTGAACAAAACCTAGAAACAAAATTTTTGGACGATCGCAGGCATTGTTATTTTTTGGAATATATATCTTTATTTGAAAGCAGGAGTTACTTCGTCATTCATTCATACGGTTTACTTATTTTTCACCGTGTTTTAACTTGCGACCGCCAAAAAAGATAATTATATAATCTAGTGTGGTGTATCGGTTACTAAAAAGTTGACCGCAGGCTGGTTCACAATGGACCGTATCGATCGGGTATTGATGTCCGCAGACGTGTATCCACTACAGGCTCGAAATTGCGTTCACACCGCAAACCTGAAGAGATGATATTTGGCCTGCGATATATATTAGCGACAGAGTACACCCTTGCTGAAGAATACTAGTCACAACTATAACAAATTTATATAATTACGTCAACAAATTTTTTTCATTAACCATAAATAGTGTTAATGATACATAAAACTCTTATCGACAATTAAACACTATCAGAGCTATTGTTACGGTAAACATCAGAGTTACTGAAAACGGTTTTGAATTTAATCGATGTTGTAAAAGTGTACACTGTCGATATCTAAAGTTATAACGTCAGTTTGCAAAGTTACGATCATTTCACCATTTTTTAACTGAACAAATTTTTGAGTGTTACTAAACATCTTTTGGTGCAACGACCAAATTTTCTGTAGTAATTTTCAGTAAGGGGAGCATGGAGAACGCATTGTTGGGTCCACAATGTTGAATACACATGTCGCGTGCAGCCAGTCGGCCGCAACAAAAGAAACGGAATACTTAAGTCATGAATAAACCTAATCTAACGGGTTTATTATTCGAGAGTCGTGACTATTTGACATTCTATAATAGGCAAGAATTTGCGGTCAGTAATTGAAGGCTAGGAATGCGGACGCACGCATCAAGTAGCTTTTGCGTGACGCTTTTGCTGCCATCTGTCGTCCCTGGCCTTTTTTTCTTTATTGTAATCATCAAGTGCCCGTGAATTTCTAGATCTCTGCCATTTTCCCTCTCTCCTCTTTTCCGCGACGTTCTTCTTTCTCCCTGTAGAATTTTGTATCTCTTAATTTGGCTCCGGAAATAGAAATCGATGGAAACTTTGCTGATGGAATAACTTAAATTGGTGTATATCTAGTCGACCACGATAGATCAACTATCAACTCCGTAACCAGACCTGACGGTCGAATTTTCATATTATACAGACCGTGTTATCTACGAAAATATTAATCAAGCTCTGATCAGCGGGACTAATATTTTTTATTCATGTGAACTCAAGCATGGTCTGAATTAATTCTGTCTGGTTCAGTTTCATTATCTCATATAAAAATTGATAAACGAATCTAGAAAACAATTAAGAATAAATTCATGAGTTTTATTCCTGTAAGGACTGCTGGTGTTATGCGGGACAAGAAAAAACATCAAGCACTCAAGGTTTCATCTCACTTTTATTATTTCGAGAAATCAATTATAGATAGAGGATTTAACTAGTTCGAGCAAAAGAAATACAGTTATATGAGAGACTAAATTCAACAATTTTAATATAAGCAAAAATATTGCAGCGTGTCTATAATTTGAGGTTTAGAAAATTGGTTTGAAAAGAAGTGGCGATAAAGTAGAGATTGCTGTGAGACTGTATTTCACAGTAACACAAACAAGACAATCGATACAATAGAAAAAAAACGACAAATTGAAGTTGTACACAGTCTAGCGACAAGATCAATGGGTTCATTGAGTCTCCCTTTGCGTCAGAGGTCTTACTGCAGACGTGTGTAAATGTGCCTAGACGAGATCGCCTACAATAGAGCGCGCGTTAAAAAGTACGCCCAATCTGAACCAAGTGGTCCTTCCTGTTTTCGTATAACGATCCAACTGATTCATCTTATTAATATCGACTTCCTACGTCTGGCTTGAGAAATTATATCCCGGAGGCGATATTTATTTAACTTTCTACATTAAAGTTTCAACTATTTCATATCTTGGACGCACAATTGCCAGAGCGACGTGAGAGGATGAGCATCTCAATAATTAAACCGTGTCATTGATTTGAATAAACCGCAATGGGGCTCTCTTTGAAACGTAAACATATCATTTTATTTTTATAACCGCATAATTGCCGCACGGTGATATAATAATTTACGTCTGATCGTAAATTGAATTGTGGGATAATATCATGTTACGACTCTTGATGGTGGACAGAGAAATTTTCGCGGTAACGTTGCCGACACTGCAGACTCACACATCCACTCGAGTTCAAGGACCTCGGATTTAGCATACATACGCGGCATACGCGAGTAATTATTGCGTCCAGAGAATTCGGTGCTAATAAAAAAGTATATGCACTTTATGATGCACCACTCCAATCAGAGAAACAACAACTTTTGTCACCCGCGAGGGCTCCCGAACTTTTTTCACCTCAATCCAACATTTTTGCGACTTTCAAGTATTAGCTAAAAAAATTAACTTTGAACTCAGTCAGCTTGACAGAATATAAAACTTCTTCGATAATCTCATGTCAAACAAGTTAAAATAATAGGACAAACTTTTGAAAAAACCAATTGATTTGCAAAATAATTTCATTTAGGACAATTTAAAAATATTAAACGAATTTTTGTTATTATTTTGTTATTAAATCGTCGTCAATATTGTCAATATCAACAACTGTTTGATATATAATATAGAAAATAAATGTCGGAATGGAAAAAAATCGATCAGGTCACAATAATTATCACAATACTGACCGGAGCGTAATTTCAGACAGTTGTGACTGTCTGCGTGATCGAGACATAACAATCTTGAGCTTCGATACAGAGTTTGATAATAAAACAGTAGGACGAGTACTCGGCTCGTGCGATCACGATAATAAAATAGTATCTCCATCGGTCACTTTTATCGTCATTGGTTTTTTTTTTTTTGCATCTTTGCAAGCCGCCATAGCAAGATTCAAAGCAACAACTTACATATTTTTGGACCACAGACTGAACGTTTTTGTAAGGCTCCGCTTGTCATATTTTTCTGATGAATCATCCTTCGACTTTTGTTTAATAGTTAAATTTAGTAATAAAGACATGTTTCTTATCCTAAAGAATAATTCCAGTATGATCAAATGAATTCTTTGAACCAGCTCACGGTATATAGTTTGTAATTATACCATCCTCATTTTTCGTCTGCAATTAATCGCTGACTAATATAACAATGATTTCTTCGCGGAAATCAAACATGCCGCGTCGTTAATTTAATTATAGACTTCGGTTGAAATAAAAATATTCAGGGAAAACCGTCTGTAGGCCAGTTTGTTACATTTTTTTTTTTTTTTTTTCAAAAACAATAAAATTCGCAACTTTGATTTCTGAGTAATCGCCCGATCGCACACTGGAAATGTGTAATGCGCTTTTAATTATTCAATCCGTGCAGATTGAATCGTAAATTCTATATCGTGCGTTACTGTCGTGAAATTCGCTGAAATAATGAATTATCCTCCATTCGAACGTTTTCAGGAAAGAGTCGATCATTACATTTTTTTTCGACATTGCGCAACATTTTTTTTTTCTTTCCAAGCTTTGATGTACTTTTAATTGATGCTTACAAGTTTTTATAGACTGTTATTAAAAACGTATCAAGGCGCACACAAAATGCTAACTTTTTCGGTACTTTTGATTCCATTTCATCCTTCCTTTTTCAGCTTAACCAACAAAAAAATCGAGTTAATTTTGATTTCTTGTAATCAAGCGAACTGATTAACAAACGTCACGAGCGGATCGGTTTGCATAGATCGTGCCGCATACGCGTTAATAGGAGCGTGAGCGGATTTACAGGGACGAAGCGAGATGGACGAAGGAGCAAAGGACAGACGAACGTTCTCTCTCGGTCGCAGAAATGGCATGCAGCCGATTGTATACACGGCGCGCCGGCCGGTAATTAGTGACGGGTTATGTCAGCTGAAACTCGACGAGCTCTGCCTACATGACTCTCATGTGTAATATACGCGTAGGCTATGTAGCGCGTTACGCGAATCCAATACGTCTGACGGCTGTCTAGACTGCTATCGCCGCATGCTTATGTTTGTGCACATCGCGTGGGTGTGCGCATCAATAAATGTACCGCCACGTTCTGTTTAATCATCTTCTCTGCTTCAATCGCACACATTTCAACGCCAAATTTCACTCGCTTTATTTTTTCAACCGACGCTTTTCCGTTTGTTCTCACATATTCTTTTGACACATTTTCCCTCTCTCTTTTTCTCACGTGTATGAACCTTTCTCACACCTTTCACACGTCAATCTCATTGTAATTTGCACTAATTCTTCAAATTGTTTGAATCTGAATGTTGAACTTTGTTGTAAGCATCATTTTTGTGGTTTGAACATTGACAATGTTGTGAGCATGTTAAAAAAAAATGAATAATCATAAATGAAAATCACAACACGACACGAATCGGTGCGCATTTTCATGCAAACCGCATTAACACGTAATGAAATAATTAAGTTATACGGTTTTTCGCTCTTCATACGCTCAGACAGGTGTAAACAGCGTTATCTGAAACAACATTCCAGTGGAGCTTGTTTTTCAATCTCGCGTAGAAAATGAAAAGAAAAAAAAATGTCATCCTTTCTTTTTTGTTCGGTTCGTCTCCCTGAATATAATCGTGTTTTTACTGAAAGGTGATAACTGCCAGGGAATATATAGTAATGTTCTAAATAATATCGTAAAGTCCACTTCTATTTCTGAATACTTATTCTCGCGACTGTCTGCACGCAAGGATCCCGAGGAGGCGTGCGTTGCAAACCAGTTTTCGTCGACAGGATTTTCTCCGATCGACGTAGACAGTTGCGGTCGTATTTCAAATTGCAATGTGCATCGAAAATTCATTGCCCAAACATGCTTAGGATTCAATGACAAATAATTATGCCGCATTATTCACATTTTTGAACGATACAAATGTTATGCTCGTCCAGACAGAAATAAACATACACAGCGCATATATGATAAATACTATATCAAACATATGCGGACATACATGTAGTACAATTTTTAGTACAATATATACATATATATATATATATATATATATATATTGAAATGCATTTTTAAAATGCTATTATATTTGTGGCATATGCAGCTATTATGTTGCATATAGGCAAGTATTCACGGCTGCATATATTAAGGCGTATATGCGTCATGATTGTATATATTAGAAAATATATGTGTCAATTGTTTCGTTTTGACTGGACAAGGAAGGAAAATTTCTTTTTCTTCAGTTTGGAACACATAGATGGAAAATGTTCTGGCAAAAATGGTGGCAAATATTGTACTCTCTCCACCTGGGGAGAATGCTCTTTATCGCATATAAGGAACAAGTTGCACGGTTGATTGCGAGTTTGATTTTAGTACGCTTGCTTATGAAGTGCACTTCTCACCCTTTGCGAGAGTGCTCCGTTATAGACTAATGATTCCGTCTGAGTGGGAAATTGACCACTAGGGGACTGAAAACCTTCGACCGCTGGCCGAGAGGAAGACTCATTGTGTCGATCGAGTGCTTTTTACATTTGCTTTCGATGTTTCTAAAGTTCGAGAGCCATATCTTACATCCATTTGGCGTGTGTTGGCCAAACTGTTTCCAACGACGATCATCACGGTGGCCACTCAAAAATTGTATTGGCTTTTCCCAACCGTGAAAAGTAATCAAGAATATATATTCCATAGCCAATTAAAATTTTCCTGCGGTTTTGAATCCCTTACTCGTTAACTAGACGCTCGTTCGAAGAAGCGAATCCGATTATCGTGATCAGTCCAAGACTTCTTTCGCGTTTGACATCCTGATCGTTAAAGTTAACTCTTAGCCTAGACTAAGATGGATTTACTTGGCTCGACCTCACTCATTAAAATAGCTCAACCAGTTGTTTATTTTTCAAACAATTGTTTCGATTCATCAACTGTTCATTTAAAGAAAAACCCCTTTTTATTAGTCTCCAGATAGAGGGCAATACCAAAACGTCAACTTCAACTTTTCAATCTTGATATGATTTTTCTGTATGTTTTGTTTTACATTTATTTTGCTCGTTCTTCCTCGACGAAGAATTAATTTATTACTTGAATAACTTTCTTCTAATTCAAAATAATAATGATAATAATAATAAATAAGTGAACGGGAACGGGAGTATGATCAAAGTTGACTTGACAAGCGCACGAAATTTCGTCATCGGAAAATAACGACAATAAAAAAAGAATAAAAAAGGAGGTACATCCGCGGAGTCAGTACGCACGTATGCGCGCAGCACGAGCACAGCGAAACAATGAGACTCCGAAGGGGTTGACTCGGACGGGAGGATCAAAGGTCTGAGCGAAGGGTGCATGGGATCTCAACAGCCCTACTGAGTGGCTATTAGGCGCCCGCCCCCGCGCGAGACTTACAGGCCAAGAGCAATTTACCATAATCATTACCATTCAGCGTGTCCGATTCGTGAGGGTCGTTTTCTCCTGCGGTGCTTATGCTACTGACAATAATAAGCTCGAGTACCGACCCCGCGGCTACACTAATTATCACATGCATACTTTCGCTTTTTTTCGACCTATCACGAAATTTCACAAATCATTTTCCACGTTATTTCGCAAACTTAGACATCTCTCTCTCTCGTCTAGTCTTGCTGTTTTTTTTATATCTGCATGTTGTTGACTTGACGAAACTATTTCAAATTTGCAAGCATTTTTGCAAATTAATAATTTTACATTTTGTTCGAGAAACGTCATTCTTTTGAAAATCCAAAAAACGTAATTGAAGTGCTGCCCACTTCATTTGAAGTATATTTCTGCTCGCTTTTTTATCTCGATGCTTTTCAGTCTGAGCAACCTCCGTCTTGTAGTCTCGCTTGTTATCTTCCCTGTAGCACATTCCAATTTTTACCTTCATCCCCCTTGAACTCAAAGATTACACTAGAGGTCTCAAGATATCGTCTTCTTATGATCAATTAATTTCGTCATGTAAAATAGCGTGTATGCTTGAGAACTTGTTTCACAATAAATTTAACTTGAGAGAAAAGAATTACAAAAATTATATAGAAAAAAAAAAAAGGAAAAAAATAATACAAATAAAGCCATTTCAACAAATTCAACGAATTTATCTTTTTCAAGGTTCTTTTTTAATGGGAGAAATTTTTTAAAGAGATTTCAAAGAGGACGCGAAATGACAATGATTATACAGACGTTTTTACCTCAAAAGCTTAAACGATTTTTAATCATATCCATTTAGAACTGGCACGAAACGTATATGTTGCAAATTAACGATGACCAATTACATATTTGCATCTACTCAACTTTGTCGTGGATCAGTTTTGATTTATCGTTTTGTTGCCCCGAGCGAGTGATCAATGAAGTAAACGATCGTTCGCGTGAATGCATGCAACGTTTGAAAAAAAATTTTGTTCACGTGTTGCTCTTTCGAAACACATAGCGTGATACAAAGTAAGCGCTGCGGAATTACTTTGTTAAATAATAGATGCTGTGTGCTATTTAATCAGGCCTCCGATGCCCGCAGCAATGTTGCGTATTCAGTTGCGTAGACTAGTTTTGAAATTTCATCCGCTAGTGAAAAACATCGAACAGCTCGCAGCCAAATCGAGGGAAAAAATAACAGACAGCGAGAGAGAAAGAGAGATAGAGAGAGAAGGAATCAAGTACTCATTTAAAAAGCAACAATGGAAAAAAGCAAAAAAAAATTGCGAGCGAAAAACGAATCGGCCAAAACGCGAGAGAAGAAATGGGAAACATTTTTGTGGCGGCCAAAAGGAGAGGTTTTTATATTTCGAATCTCAAAGGCGAGGACGATTTTTTTAATTCCCTTTCTTGTCTGCGCTTCTTCGAGTTTTATTCTTTTACGACGCTCTCTCGGATAAAAATTTTTGAAGAAGAGAGATCTCGCACAAAGTTTATGAGCGCACGCGAAAACAAGTCCTGTGCGGCGGCAAAACATTTTTTGCGACCAGTATGCAATTCGGTTTTTCTGAACTGTTTCATATATTCCGTTGGATTTCGATTGGCGTAGCGGCATAATAGCGCTGGACGGGTTCGATGCTTTATTACCGATTGGTCGTCGGACGTAGAGCCTTAAAAGTAAATTCGCTTGGCGGAGAGATGTCCGTCCCTCCCAGACGAGAAACCAGACTTCCACGGTCTAGACTGTCGGCAGACGTAGCAAAACGACCATGCCTATATGTGTGCGCCGGCTCACGATCTTGCTACCGATACTACGTAAAATATTCATACGTTCATAACCGACTTTTCTCCCGTTCGTATTTCCACATCCCACGAAATTTCACCTCCTTCGAGCAAATCGCAAAATTATCATATCTCATGTTCGACCAAAGCCCAACCTTTCTTCTGACACTACAAAACATTCTATTATTCAACGGCGCAAATGTTTTCCCAACATCCCGTTTCGGGCGTGATAAATAGTTTGGTGAAAAATAAATTTATGGATTCGATCAGCTGTGAAATTGAGTCTAATAAATTGAAAAGTTCGTCGGCTCTACACGGAACATAACATCAAGTCCCGTCGTGAGGAGGATCGATTCAAAATCGACTTGCGCTCTTTTGTATCTCTCTTTCGCCTCAGTTTTGCCCTCTTCCTTTTATTCTTTCGTATATTTTTCATTCCACCAAGACGTCGATGCTCTTTCACTGTGTATCAAAAATAAATAATGTATTGCTCCACATATGCTTTTCACAATCAAATGAAAAATCACCACATGCAAACTGCGATTCAACCAAACAGCATTTTTTTTTGTTTGTTCAAACAAAATATTTGAATTTTTCTTAACTAACAAAAAAAAAAACTATTTTTAATTCAAGAAATTTCGTACCATTTTTCTGAAATAGTTGTAGTTATTTAAAAGAACTAACTTTTAAGATTGTTTTCAAGTTTTGAAATGGAAGGATTTTATCTAGAGGTAAGGAGCGTAAAAATGCAGAGTCGTTACTCTGGAATGTCTGCAAGACCTCGGTCAAAGCGGAGTCACGAATTACAGTCTGGACTTATGCGCGGGCGGCTCGGCCATTATCAGTCTTTTACATGGTCCTACCCTTTAATCACAATCTCACGATTACCGTGTATTAAGAAATCATTGAACGCCTCTCTTGGAAACTTTCCGAGAACCATTCGGTGCGCGCGTGCGCTCGTCGATCAAGTCCTTTTAGTTTCATTTTTTTAATATAGTATCAAAATTAAATTACGAAATTACTTCCAAGAAGACCAAGATGAGGAACACAAGCAACTGCTTAAAAACAAAAGAATTAAAATAACAAAAGGGAAAGAAAAAAAAATAAGAAAACATAAAGAAAGTAAAATGTTCCAGCAGAAACGTTTTTAAATTCTTGCGGCCAAAGAAGGGAAAAAGGTGTCCTTTGAAAGGATACCGAGATTTTTTGAAATAAAATAATTGGCAAGCGGACAATGAGCCTGAAAGACTGCATTTGGTCGTAGTTTTCAATGCACAAAATAACTAGGATTCATTAGCGTAGTCGCTTTTCCGTCTTGGCTTTAAATAAGATTCCCTTTTGTTGTTGAATAACGTTGCAAGAAGAAGTGGCCCTTCGCAGGGCACGTTTGTGTTATGGCATGCTCTCGGCCACTCTTTCGTACATAAACTTTCTGCGTTAGGCCCATATAAAGAGTCTCCGGTTGTCTTGTTACGTGGATATATGGGACGCGAGACGAACCAACACGTGTGCACGGTAAATCTCAAATCAAAATATACTTCTCCTAATCCAATCAGCATCGATTCTCAATTGTTTTCAATCTTCTTTTTTACAACACACTTCATCGCATATTTGAACTATTTTATTTAAATCTTTTTTCTGTTTTTTGTTTTTATAACAAAAAGAAAAAAAAAAGGAATTTATACCCTCTTGGTTGTTGATATTTTTCTTGCAAGGAAATTTTTTTTCAGTAAAAAATAAACTAAAAGTGGAAATTGTTTCAACATCAAGACGTGCCTCAAGCGAGGAACACGATGTTGTGTTTACAAACAAAAATTACATCCTGTACATTGAACAAGAGTGGGTCGATCTTGGATGACACGAAGATGTTGCGAGGATATATAATTACTTGGCCAGATGCATGGCCAACTTTGAAGAGCAGGATCCAGTAGATGTCAGCCTTTATCTGCCGTCTTCCTGCGATTGCCTAAATCGGCGCTTCGTAAATAGGATGCTCGCTCTCTGTTGGTCGGCAGGTTTTTGCAGGGCGCAGATTGGCAGTAGGCTACCATATTAAGTGGTCAGGCTCTTCGGTTCTGCATGAATGGAGCGGCTGCCGCTACACAGGAGCTTCGCTGTTTTGTTTGTCTATCCGCGATGCTCCCGAATGATACACAAGAAATTTCCAACTTATATTAGAAAACCTCAACTATAATTAGACCAAGGTGAGTAAAAGTTACAATTTGAGATCTCACCTAAAAATGATGATTCGTTTAATAGGCACCTGCACAATATTGAAACTTTTTTTTGTCTTCGCCAAAAAGATGAAAATTCCAATTCTTGCAAATCTCAGCAAGCGGATGGAAGGAAAAAAAGGAAGCGGGCTTCTTTTCCCATTCACGCGATTCGTCTCTCTCGTAAAACAGGTGGTTTGATTATCCACGCAAACATCCAATCACGCTCGGGCATTTAATTAACGTCAAAGAAACGACTCTGGAATTAAACTAATTGAAGCATTCAAAGTATCGCCGTCTCTTCTCTCGTTTTGTGCGTCGTGCAATTTTCTAATTTTCAATTCGCGTTGACTTTAATTTGTTCGTGGATAATCATTGGTTGACCTAGAAATGACACCGAGATGAATTTAATGCACCAGGAACTGCGCATTCGTCGGGGAATTGTTCAATGAAAACGTTTCGTGGAATTTTCATCGCGCGATCTGCAGTGGAACCGAGTGGCAATCCTGCTGTTCCACATTGATTCTTATTATTATATTAGACGAAGCTGCCATTTAGACAGAAGAATTGTACGCCATGGATCACAGTAAATGCTGGATAAGAATGTAGTCCAATGGGATAAGTGACTTCGATCAAGATAATGCGCTTTATTTAAAAAAAAAAAATATATATATGTGTATATATATGTATACCTCCTTCTCTCCTCGTAATTTGATTTCTATTTTTTTTTCTTCCTCCTTTCAAGTTTCAATTTTCCATTTCTTTTTATTTCTGTCACAAAAGTTACACAACGAAAGAAATCCAATCTGAAAATTAATTTTGTTATGAATAAAATTTGCATTCAAAACTGAATCCGGTTGTCGCTTATCAGTTTAGAACTATAATTTTGTTGAGATTAAATCATTACAATGTTGGCGCAGCATTAACATTTAATCAAAACTACTGTTAAGTCATAGTCGAAAGTGAGCATTAACAAGTTAAAATTAAAAATGACTGAATTAAATTATTTAAAAAACGTGCGGTGAACATTGTAGTTACTTTTTAATGAGTCAATTTAAAATTTTTTTGTGAAAAATAATTTCTTTATATGTAGTTATGTTGCAATGCAATAAACAGCTTAATGTAAACACCTGTGCAAAAATTTCAGAGGTCAGCAAATCATAAGCGATTATTCGTGATGATTCAACGCGGTCGCTTACCATTGAAATCTATCCTCAACAGAGGGAGGAGACAAAGACAAGAGCGCATCTCTCTCTTTTTAATCAACTCTGCGTTCATGTGAATTTGCACTCCTGTGTGCGTTGTCGGTGTCGGTTCTTCTTGCTCCGATAGCCGTTCCGCGGAAAGCAATTGAAGGCGAGACTGCGCTTGAAGAAGAAACACCTTTTTTACCGACTTTCCCGTTTCTCCTTTTTCTTCCACTCTTTATTTCCGCCTTTTCAATCCACTTTTACCTTCTTGCAATCAAAATTAGGTTGATTTTTCTGCAGCTGATGATCCAACAAATGTTTACCCTCATTGAAAATATCACAAAAGTTTTCAACACGTCAGACAACAAAATAATTTTTCGGGAGACAAGTTTGGTGTTTCCAAAATCGTTGAAAACAGTGCGTGCCAAAATTGGGATTTTTTTTTGACGTGTAAGTTGTGGTAAAAAAAGGGGTTAATAAGATAAATAAAGTTGATTAACATCAGATTTTTTGTTGAGTTACGGTCGGTGGGTTTGCAGACCAAGTGGAGATCGGTCTTCCTCTTTTGCGACGCGCAGTGAATCATGTCCATTGACTGAACGGCAGACGAAGCTGGGCCCGACCATATACAGACTAGATTCACTTGAGGAGTTTGTGACGCGTGGTCGAACTCCAGCAAGCGAAATGCCTCGAAGAACGCGCGATGAAAGACAACAGGACACGCTACTCGATCAAACCTTTCGCACTGAAATGCTTTCGTTCGTCGAACCATAACAGGAAGACGCTCATTTATTTTTCCACCGTTCCGGGGATGAAGCGATCTGAAAATTTAATCTCTGTTACAAGAGAGAAAAAAAAAACCAGAACACCAATTCTTTTCACCCTGACCTTTTTACAAAACAATAAAGAAACAAAAAAGAATTAAATGAACAAAAAAAGTAGTAACTATAAAAAATCTGGGAAACAAAGATTTTTTTCAACTTGTTTGTACATTGTGTACAATTGGTGTACATAGAGATTCCTGAAGAATCCACAAAAATAACGTCGTGAGATGAATGAACATTTTTTAGACTTAGAAGTCGGTTGCATGAAATTTTTCGACTGCGGTCACGTGCTTTAACGGATGCGTGCAAATGCGCATCACCGGCAGTTGAATAGAGGTTGTGATTTGGGAGCGTACAACGAATACGCTTAATGAAAAAGCTAATACTCGGTTTTTGTCAGGATGCGTGATTGTGGTCGTAGATCTGCAGCCAAGGTCATCAAGGTTCGCTGCCAAAGTCCCATGCGTGCTTTCTCTTTTACAAGCTTGACACGTTGCGATAATGATCGCACTTTGTGCGCGCCTCCTGGCACACAAACTCAGTAAAACGTGCAAAACAAAATGAAACCTTGCTGTAACCACGGATGCATTCCGCTCTTTTGTACACTTTTTTTCCTGTCCACAAAAATTTATAGATTTCCAAATGTTTCTTTTTTTCAAATTATTCTTATCATTTTTTTTTTTTTTTTTTTTTCAACGAAAATGTAATTAAACAATCAAGTTATTTGCAAGTCATTTATATAGATTTCCAAACTTCTATTTAAACAATGTTGCTCACTTTTATTGTTTTCGTAAAAAGTGCAATTAAAGATGAAGATCAAGGGTTCGGATGGACATTCGCGAGTCATATATATCTCTGACATGACGTTCCGATACCGACAAGCCGTGATTAAAGAACAAAGCCGACGAGCGCATAAATAAAAATCGTTGACCTTTATCTCGAAGTTTCTCCCGCCTACCGTCGTCAAATCCTCTTGTGCAAGTACCGTACGTGCACGAGTACATTTACCTACTTGAGAACACGTCCTGCTCGCAAAGACTACCAGTTTTAACTTGTTCTCTTCAAATAGAGATCCCGCAAAAAGTGGAAAACTTATATCGTCAATGCATGTCGACGGCGCGTTAAAAAGGTGGCCAAACATTAACAATGGTTTATATTTAGAAATCGCACCCATGGTTCCCTAGACGCCGACATGTTAACCAACATAATAAAATATTTATTACCTCCAGTGAATGGGTCGTATTATGATTCACAAAGAAACAAGTGGCTTAAATTGAGACACTTCGCAATTAAGTCTCGTTTGAATCTTTTTCAAAAAATGTCTCTTTGAGTGTCTCATTAAAACACTGCTTAACATATATCAATACTTATTTCTCTACAGTTCGAAATTCTAATAATAATCAAGTTTGCATTTTCGTTACACTTTTCAACAAAGCCGAAAAATGTAAATGCAAAATTTGTTTAGAATTCGATTTAAAAATAGAATAATCATTTGTTAATAAACGTTTGTTTTGGTAAATGATTATGATTGAAAAACCGTGCGGGACAGCGCGCACAAAAGCGCGTCGCGGAAGTGTCGGTGGGGCGCAGGGTTGCGAAGAGAGAGGTAGGGGAGAGAGAGGTCCAAACAGGGCGTTTGATTGCATGTGTGTGTCGCAGTCGGTGGACTATGCGATGAATGACGCTCCCCTGGAACCTCCAAGCCACGTGGACTGCCGGCGCATTTGGGCTGCCGCGATTGGCGCGCTCGCGAGACGCCACGACACACGACCAGATATATCCGATCGGCGGCTACCCGAGTGGTAGTGGCCGACCACGAGGAACGAGCGCAGTTTCATTCACCGCCGCGTACGGGAAAGTCGCGGACTCTTCGCTCGTTTGCTCGCACGTGCGCGCCTCACAGTTGACACTTGGCACGTGTTTGCAACTAGAATTCGTTTTGCGTGTGCTATAAACAATTCCCCGAGAGAGCTGTCATCCACGAACATTATCTTCATTTTCATGTGGTATCACAAGGTTCGGCTACCCGAAGTCACATTTTCGGCTGCTGTCAAGGTATAAAAGGGGGCTCCAATTTTGTACCAAGATAGATTTTGACACTGAGCTACTGTGACAATTGTGGCACTCGAGTGTAAAGTTATGGCTCGGCTAAACGAGTGTGTGCTTTCGAGCTGTCAGAACGAGGCTTTGCGGGTCCCGAACGGGGCACCCGAAGGCTTTTGAGCATTTTCCATTTGGTCCCAGAACAGGCTGACCGGACCCGCGATGACGGGCCCGCGACGAGCCACTGCGAAGCGCCGCTTCAAAACCTTCTTCCTAGTACCGCTTGTCAGCGTTATCTTACAGGCCCAAGTAACAGTTGGTGAGTTTGCTAAACGCACTTGAATTGAACATTCAAAATAATTTTCGTGCCTTTTTTTTTTCATGCATGCGCACACGTCATTTCTACAATCGTACGCGTGCGATTGTTTTCTGTGATAATTCAGCAAAAAGTGATAATAATTATTGACATGCTATTTTCGTACCACTTTTATAGGATGCAGGAAAAAACCTGTCGTGACAAGCCCAAACTTAATGTTTCGTTCTTTTTCTTTTTTGATTATTTTGATGAGCTTAATGACCTTTGCTCAGTGTCAGTTTGACTATTTTAATTGCGCACATTTTCAACCAAAGCATCATCATTTTTCTACAAATTTTATGATTCTCGAATCGTTTTTTGTTTTATGACAAAATTGATGCTTGGAATTATAATGCTGTGTTTTTGTATAAAATGTTTTCTCAATATAAAATTATCAGAAACAAATTTAGTCAATCAGATTCTTTATTATCGAATTAATCTTTTTACATGAACGCATAATTCATGTTTGCAAATATGACCGCTGATACATTCTCAACTGAATTGTAGAGATTAAGATGCAAAATACAAATGAAAATATACGGTTGGTGGAAAAATAATTCAAATCGAAAATAACATTTTTGCAAAGTTCGTTCAATTAGCAAATGCAGATATTTCGAATACTACAAATATGCAAAGACAATCAGATGTATCAACACTTTGTAATGTTACACTCATTCAACAAATGCAAAGCATTTCGTAGCCGATGTATTAGTCACTTTTATTATTGCAGAAATTGAAATTTTGATTAATGTTTCGAAAAAAAAAAAAAACAAACAAGAATCTGTGAAAAAAATTGAAGTGAAATTTGTAATCCCTGTTGAAAAAGTTCTTTCATTAAACTTTTAAATTTTTCGTCAATTGATCGATTTTTTTTTTATTTTTGATAGATATGAAAAATTTGATCCCTGTCATTTTGGCTATTAACAAAAATTTGAAACGTTATCACAGGTCAGTTTTATGCTTATTCATCGTGTCAAAAGTTTTACACTTGTTCATTTTTTTTTCTTTTCTATTGTCACTAACAGAGCTACGCAAAAAGTTCCAATAAAACAAACCTGTCAACAAGTTGTAGGAGTCATGGGACTACTTTTTTCGGTCGTATTATCTTTCGCATTCGTCATCTTACTGATGATTTTTCTTTTCGTCTACAATGTTATTTGGAACCATTAAAAAAAATTCATTTAAATTAATTAGTAATTAATTTTACCGACAAAACATTTTCAATGTTTTTAATTTCAACAAATATACATTTTCGTTTCGATGTTAATATCATTGATTTTTCCTCTTTTTTCGTAAAAATTCATTTTGAAGCTAAAAACGTTAACTTTTCTTGAAAAATGACAAAAAATTGTTGGCGCCAAAACATAAACATTTTTTACATCTTAATATTTTGAGATGGCCTTGCACTGTCGACCTTTTGGGCATCGACTTGTCGACGTCATGGCCCGACGGGCTCGGTGCAAAAGAGCTATTTTAGTGCTAATTAATTCTGAATTTTGATTATTCATGCGTATCAATAAATAAAACGAATTTCTGCACTGTTTTTTGGACTTTATTATAACAATTATAAACTTGCCTTTTTTCTTTTCGTTGACGGTGGGCTAATTAATACTCAGAACTTTAATTTTATTCACTCATGAAACATTTTTGAACTATAAGATGGCTCCATGAATGAGAAATTCTGACTAATAAAATTGACCCTAGTAAAAAGGATAATATATTATGCATATGTTGACAATACATTAATCATATATTGACCATATATTGATCATATACAATTGGATATTTTCGTATAAGGACAATATATATATGTTTCTTTTTATATTTACTAGGGTGAAATTCGTCGAATGAATTTGGAATAAGAATGGAATAAAAATGATTATTTGTAAATAGAAAAATATTACGGGTCGAGTTTAGCTGGATTTCTGTATGAAAATCCTTTATTTATTAATTCAAATACTGAAAATTCATTCCGGCTTAGGAGTGAAGATTTTCAAAACTTTATTCGACATTCTGTTAAGTTGATAAGGAACAAGAACCGACGTTTTGACTGGTTGCAAATTTAAAAATATTAATTTTTTTAAAAAAATGTCTGATTTAACGTCGATATTCATCACTGAAAACGAAACATTAATTACGTCATCATAATTAGAATCTTTAACTGTGAAAGAAAATAAGGTTGAAACTGTCCATTTGCAAACGTAATAAAATTTCTCAACCATGCAAAGGAAAATATGAAATGTAAATGCATTCGACCGGGTGATTTAAAAATTATTACACATTTGTAATATATATGATATGCAAATTGTTTTGACTTGATTTTTAATTCCACGCACAAAGTGAATTTCTAATTTCTCACAACGAGGTCACGGAAAAATTAATTGTTTTCAAACTTAATCATAAAATACATACACAATCATTTTTTCTATCCAAATGACGTATCATTGGCGTGAACAGTAAACGCGATAGTACTATTTTGTGTACAAAATTCTGATCGCGCAAAAACCTTGTGCTAAAAGTTCAAATAAATGATCTTAGCCGAGAATCTAGTACAAAAACAGACGTGTTTTAAACTGGGTACTAAACTTTATCTAAAATTAAATAAGAATTGTTTGAATCGAAGTTTTTACTCCGCAGAAATATCCGTGACCAAAGACGAAAGATGCCGAAGCGTTTGAGTATAGTGCGCGTGGCACGCACACGCGCAAACCGTACAGTTTACTTTGTTAGAAAGATAATATTGTTTCATTAAAAAATTGTTTCCGAACTCGATAAATTTATCGGTTAAACACGAGTTCAAAAATGTTTTCAGAATTAATCATGTCACGTTGGCGCATTCAATTCAATCTCTAATTACGTATTAAGTCAATAAGAATATGAAATACAATTTTTTTTTTAATAAATCGAAACGCTATGCGAATCTCTGAGTGTTATTTTGAAATATCATATGTTTTATTTTTGCACTTTCTTCGACGGTCGAATCTGCATAAATCGTCGAATCGGTATTTTTTGTGTTGACTCCTGATAAATGGCATTCTCCTTCGAACCCAACATTGAAGTGCACCTGTTCTTTGTTACTTTGCAACACGAACCAAAACCAGAGTTTAATTTTTTAAACAACAATTTGTGTATCATAAAATTAACGTCAAAACAATTCAATAAAATATAAATTGCAATAAATGCCATTTATATTCAGATTTAAACGTTGTTTATAAATCATAAAAACCTAAAATAAAACAATCACAAATAAGTAAATGAATAAATAATATATCAAATTGATTGATAGACTGATAAAAAATTTGCAACGTTAGGAACGAAAATGTTCAATATATCAAAGCAAGAAATTCTATCGTGTCGTATTCCTACGCGAATTATGGTGTAGACAAACGCATGCTCAATCATGAGTAAATTATAAACAATTTTCACTTAGCATAAATTTATTTTCATCGTTAATTAGATTTTGCGAAATAAAGAATAAGTCTTTTTTTATTAGAAAAGTTAAGATGATTGTTTATTTTGTGTATTTTTACTTTTGGCGTAAAAATGTTTATAAACGCGTGTTTGGTTTTGCGTTTGCTCTTCCTGGTGCAGTGTCACGTCACACGTCACGTCCGTCATTCTATAAGTGGTAGGAACACTTGACTTTTCCGTATGCAACGAAGACTTCGTTACGGCGTAACGAAGCCCGTAAACGGACGGACCGTACTTGTCAACGAAGCAGCTAACTGCTAAAAGACCGATAGACCGGTGAGGGATTTAATAGCTTTATCGCGACTGCTCGAATGAAGTATTACTCAATACAAAATTTCCCCAAAAAAACCGTTTGCTTTTCCTTACTTTGTTTTCAATTTTTTGTCCAAGTTTGCTTGACACTTGAATTGACAATTAAAAATAATTGAAATAAACAAAAATAAAACGTTGCGCAATAAAAATTTGTGTCCATGGTTTGTAACGGAAATTATTTAATTGTTTACAAATGTAACGAAAAGTTTTGCGCAGCGGTTAATATCAAGAGGCCGGATTTATGAGTCTCATAATTTTCGTTCAATGAACAGCTGTTTGTTCGTCGCTGTAGTTAGGCTGTAAGATACTTGATGCATTGTCACGGCGCGAATTTATCACGCGAAACACGAGTCGGTATTGAATTGGCCGCGCGGACAGAAAAATCGCATTTCGCTTCATTCTGACGATTTTTGTCCGTCGCATTTCCCTTCTCTTTGAAAACTCGTTCTGCGGCATTCAATACACGTGTGTCACAGCATGATAATTCTTCCGTATCTTGTTATCTACGGGAGTTACATTTTTGTCATCAAAATGCCTTAAAATTATTTTCATAACTGCACCCCTTGACGAACCGACTGACAAGTAATAATGTTTCACGATTTATAAATGGGACATCTTTTACTCGCATACTATTTCTAAAATAAAAAAAAAAACGTGAAAATGTTTATTCTTGCAACGTTCAAATTTTCAATATTCAAATTTTGCTTCAATATTTGACATGTAAAACATAAACAGCGTAAAAAATGAAATAAATTAAATAACCCGGGTTCATAATGAAATGAACATTACGATACCAGCAGGCATAACAGTAAAATTCCTTAATTTTAATTGGAACAAGACTATTTTTAGTTGAATTTTTCGCAGCATATGCAGATGATGATGCAACCGGATTTTCCGGTTAAATAGTCTCGATATCGCGGTTATTATTAGCATTAACAGCTCGTGGAATAAATTATTTTGTACTTCGCTTCCTGGAGAAAAAAAAGTTTGTTGATGATCGCCGACGATCACATCAGCGTCATGTCAGCTTAGCCAAACGAATAATTTATTGCATAAACAACAGTTTCGACGTTATCTAAAAATAATGCTCAGCAAATTAATTTCACTAGACACCCATTAATTTACCCCCTACCTGAAAAAAAATGGAATCTTATGTTTTTTTTTTATTCGGGTTTAATATACATTCAATTCATCAATCAATTGATTATCGGTAATTGATAGTTTACGATTGATTTTTAATATACAGTCGCACAGCAATTATTGTAATAAAATATATCTGTTCAATTTTTCCCGACGTCCTCAATGAAAACCGCGCGGTATCAAGTTTTGACCACAAAAAGCTTACGTCACATTAATATATCCCAACACCATTTGACGTAAAGGAGCGAAGTCTCTTGTGCGGCAGATTTGAAATTTTATTTTTGCGACTTTGGAAACTTGAGCGGCCGACCGCAACGTATTCTTCTGAAAATTTTTACCCCGTCGTTTCATCTCTCTTGCACTTATTTTATTATTGAACAAAATTTTTTTTTTTTTTTTCATTTCCTCTTGTACTTGCGCGGCCCTTCCTGTTTCGCACGCGAAAATCAACAGAAACAAAATCGCTCGCGCAAACAAGACGAACAAATTTGTCGCAAATATTGACGCAAAGAAAGTAACGCTTTCTTTGCACGGGATGCTAAAAAGGATACGAGAGACACGAAAGAGGACGAGGAGGAGAGCTTGAGGTTTCAGTCAACTGGTCGGAGAAAATTTCTCTCTGGTCCTTGATGAGTAACCGCGTGTCGTCTGTGCCCGGCAAGAACTTGCCTTTTCAGTCGCAAATGCCTGCGCACCAAAGAGAGCACTGACCTTTTTACTCTAAGCTGTCGCCGCGTCTTGCAGCGCCCCACCCTCTTGCCGCCGTAATTCTGTACCGCCGTCCACCAGGACCGTTGCTAAATTCGGGAGGGAGGATGTTTTAATCCTTAACCGCATAATGTATTTTGAAACTTCGTCCCAACTTCTTTTTAAACGAAATTAAATTAATTTCAATTGAAATAATTAGAATAGTAATAGTTTCAAATGCTGATTAAATAATTAAACTTGAATTATCATTAATTTCAAAGTATGATTTTAATTCAATTAATAATCAATTTAATTTTGTTGTAATGTCAAAATGAATGTCAGAACATGGTATAAAGTGGATACTTTTACATGGACGATTTCCTGTACAATTAAGTGATCGTCAAAGGATAAAATTAGGTGTGAAACGGTACGTGCGAGATCGGCATGTTCTGTCAACAAATTGCGTGGCTTTGGTGGGAACGAGGCATTTTATTTGCATGGTATCAATAGATGTCATCGTCGCGACGCTGCAATGCAGAACGCCATATTTCCTGGAAAACATAATAATCAGGCTGCAATTGAAATCAAGATAGGCTTCTTCCGGTAGCTCTATACAACCCGAATGCATGCCTACGAAAACAATGAGTACCGTACGATACGTATAGTATTCCTGCATCGAACAATTCCAGCCATGTCATCCCCTTCACATATACGAACGCGTACGCTTTTCTTTCTTTCCTCGCTTCAGTTTTCACTAATGTCATTCGCTTCACGGTCAAACTGTTAACTTTGCTCTGTTTCAATAGGTCTTCTTTTTATCCCCGTTTTTGTTTGCTCGTTTTTTTTTTCTTTATTGAAAATTAATGTCACATATGATAAATTTTGCAGGCCAATATTTCCTGCACGTAAAACGCAATGAAAAGATACAAGATGATAATCTACGAGTTTGCACGTTACGATGAGATTGTAAGCGAGAACATGAGTCAAGAATGTCACCATATGAGTTATTAATGAATAGCACGGTGATAAAAGCTAGCAAAATATCTGCATAAATCCTAGAGATACCGATAGGCCTGGCTAAGAATTGCCGGAGAGACATTTTTCCAAAATGTGATGAATGATTTCGCTAGCTTATCGTCCGACTATCATATGAAGCGGGAGAAAATTCGTATCCATAATATGATGCACGACAAAAAATTTAATCATTTTAAAAATAAAAGAAGCCTTGGAGAGGAGTGTCTCAGTTGCTGTGATTCTCTTTTGTTTTTGTTTCATCAACTAACGTTATCTCATTTCGTTTTTTTTTCTTTTCGGTTAGTTTCGTTTATTTCTTTCGAGCTGATCTTTTCACCTTGAAGAATTTGCAGATAATAACTGTATATATAGACTTAGGACTGCTTCGCGTTCCGATATATGGGTCAAACTTTCCACGTAAACAGTCGCCAAACTTTCGAGACAGACATCTGACCTTCTTTGAATCGCACAATTCCAACTGGGCTAAACTGCAATCACAACTGTCTAGACGATCCACGATAAAGGCACGCACTGCCATTCAGAAGAAACGACGACGGAGAAAAAGTGCCGCGAAAGAAAATGAAACAACAAAAAAGGTCTTGATCTCATTGCAATTCCCGAGTGTCACATTTTGAAAAGTATCAATGATGAAAACAGAAAAGTCGTGCCTTCAAAATTAACGTTGGCATTTTCAAAAAAGACAAAAAAAACGCGTTGGTCTTTATTTGGATAAACATTTTACATTTTTCAATCAGCATTTCAAAGGAAATTTGAGTTTTCAAATATTACGTAATTTTTTAAATTGAATGAAATTCTTTAATATATTTTTTTTTTTAATCTGAACTCTGGTGAACTTTAGAATCAATAAACAAGGATACAAATTGTACGAAATGTGCAACGAAAAACATATGGTGCTTATTATCAGTCTTTCTTTCATTGCATACACCATATGCGGTGCATATAATTCAGGTCTTTTGCATGGATTTCCAATCTCATTTGGCCGTTCATGGTCGTGAGACCACTTCCTGAACGAGTTTCTTTCTTCTTTGCCGCTTTCTTCTTTGAAGGCATATATCCATCTTTGCAAATTCAAATACAACATCATTGCATGGGGGAATTTAAATACGCAGCCGAACAACCCCTTTGAATAACATTTCCGAAGTTGTTTTTTCTTGGATAAATAAATGAGAAATTATTGATGATTTTTGTTGTTTCATTTCGTTCTTCAATTTCGATTTCATTTGAAGATGCGAAATAGAAGCCAACACTTGGTTTTATTCAGATCTTTGGGAAAGGTTAGTAACTTATATTTAAGAACCGCTAGGTCATCGCTTATTAGACGAAAGTATGAAAGATTATACTCTGGCGTTCTGAAAAATGGCACCGTCATACCAGTTGAATAAAAACAAAATATTTATACATGACTTGGAAAGAAAAAAGGATAATTAATAAAACTGATAACATTATCAGCGTTCGATTTTGTCGTGTTTCGCGGAAAATTCTTATTACAATTTTTGTCGGTCGAAGCAAAATGAAATGATTTTTAAAAGAGCATAGTAAATAGCATTCTTTTGCCACGGCTATCTCGCTATGACCATTTGTATTCACAAAACCTCTTATCCTGTTACCTTGTCATTAATCTTGACATTATTGTTGTTATTAATCTTGATACGGTTTATGAGTCGGGACTTTATCTCATTATTATTAAAATTACGGCTTTCTAGAATCTGATTACAAAGGTTGACAATCGTGAAAGAAAGTATACCATGAAATCAATCATCAAATTAAAATATCAAAGTTCATGCCACAACCTTTTTGCGTACTTTTCCTATCGTCAGTTTTGTGAATTCACATTGGAAAACAAAACATATAATGGTCGCAACAACTGGCAAACGAAGACGATCGTGTTGTTTCAATTAAATCCTCTGCCGAGAAATGACAGTGCTTAGCGCCGTGGTAAAAGTGGAACAAGGTCCTGGCCTACGTCAAACCATGAATGGAATGTGGAAATACGGAATCCAAACATAGCAATTCAAGGACAGCGCATGGACGAATCTTTTTCTATGACTTGTCACGTTTTTCAAGCCCGTGTGAAATAAACGGCGACAACAGAGATCATCAATGAGAGAAAAAAAAAATATCGATCCAATTTTTTCATCGACAAAAAGGGATTAATACCGGCAAGATGTCTTGCAAAATTTGCAGAAAATCACTTCTTGGGAAATTTTCTTGCCGTTTAAATCGTACAGTTTGAAACAGCGGAACAAATTGTACACTTGGATGTGTCATTACAATAACTAGAATATCCAACAGAATACGAATTAACTAAAAAGACGTGTATCTAGTTGCCGTTTGGCGCTGTTATTACAAGCCGTTTCGTTCCATAGATAAACAGCTAGGCATCAGTTTCTCGACTGCGCGAAAATGCTCGGTTAACGTTTGCCCAGAGGCTGATCGTAAGAAAACGCATGATTTGCCTTTGAAAAGAGGCACTTTGCAAAAAAAAACTCTACTCCTCCTTTCTTGATCTCGGTTTCGGTTTTTTTTATTTATTTATTTTTTTTTTTCAGAGGAAGATTTTAAATGTCGATCCAATGTCGTAAATACGTACGATGAATATTAATTTTTCAAATTATAAGAATTTCGCTTTAATGGAGTTGTTACACACGTTAAGTTTATTTTGCTATATTGAAGAGAGAAAAAAAAATCTTGAAAGCAGAGGTTTTACCTTTAAGTTTAATTTATATAATCAATATGATCATTAAACAAAAATAAGATTGCAAAGAAAGGTTAATTTTGCAAAATAAATCATTCTTGAGAGAAAAAATGTTGCGAAAGAAGAAGCAAAAAAAACTATTAGAGTTGAATTGTTTGTTATGGTGCTTGATATTAATTCAAATGACGAGCAAATAAAAATGGGGCGTCTGGTGGTAAGATTCTTCGGGGCCGAAGAATTTGCTCGGCCAGACGGGCTTAATGAGCTGGATGCGGCTTGGTCGATCTCTCTCCCGGGGCCCGAGAGTCGAGCGTACAAGTTGGCAATATTGTATGCCGTGTTTGCCGAACTCTCGTGCAGGTGCGCGTAACGAAGCGTGCATTCTTGGACGCGGCGTTCGAGCAGACGGATGCCGGCCGCGCGCTCTCTGAGATAGGTTTTCAGCACCGCGCTTACTAATGGTCGAGACGTGTCGACGACATGCAAACATAAAAAGTCTATCGCCGATTCGCTCGAGTGTACTTGTTAATACTTGCTTCAAATCCTTCCAGAGAATTTATCCCTCCGGTACATTATGCCTGTTGAAAAAGCATCTCAGAAAAAAAGAGAACTAAACAAAAGAGGATTTAAAAAAGATATGAAAAAGGAAATCAAAAAAGGAGCGATAACAAAAATGTATCATTGTCGAGTTGAGAGAGAAAGAGAGGTGAAAAAATGAAAATCGCCAGAGAGCCAAAGATGAATTGATAAAACTGAATGATGAAATGCAAGAGCGATACGGAGTTGGATCTTTGACGTGGTTTTAATGCGTAAGGTATATCTGTTGGAGCGGATAACGCGAGTGGCCTGTGGCAATTTCATGAATCGCCGCGCATCATTGATCTTATTTTAATCGTCCGACTATTAAAACGCGCTTTACGAATATATACCTGATGCAACAGCGAGCCGCGCGTTGCACAAAATCAAGACTCTCCCGGTGTGCCTCTTCGCTGCGGGCACTCGTCAAGTGCTGCCGCGATATTAAGTGTTATCTACTTGATGCAGAACGAAATTCGCCTTTTTTTCTTCAAGATCGCTTTCAGCCTTCCACGCTCCTTTCCATTCAGCTCCAATTTTATTTCGAACGATTTATTGATCTTAGTCTATGCATTGTTTCAATACTGATCAACTTGTTCAAGTTTTCTCTCGCTTTTCTAACCAGTTGAAAAAATACGAAAATCCATGCACCACTTGATGAAGTGTCTCTTGAGGGATGAGCCCTCAGATTATTTCTACATTTTATTTCATTTTAGTGAATGGCAAAATCGATTTGATGGATAGAAAAAGAAAATGAAATATCTTTTTTGATAGAGATGCATTTTTTGTGTGCGTTTCAGGTGGCATGTGCTGGGAATCTATAGGCATAAATGGCCGCTGTAAGGAGCTATTAGCACGAGGTGTTACGCAACACGATTGCTGCGCCTCTCACTCAGCCACAACAGCTTATTCGGAGGAAGAACTGGACAGTGGAAGCCTATTCTTTTGGCGGGTATTAGGGGGCGGAATCGAGTGTCGGCCTTGCAGACGTAAGCCATACAATATTTCAACTTTTCACGATCAATTTTGTGCGGCAAGAATTACTTTCCCTTTGAACAAAAATGAACCTCACATTTTATGAAGCAAGAAAATTAAGATCAAAATAACAAATAATATCTGGATTTAAAATTTGTTTTCATATTCTATGGAGAACTAGATGGAGAGGAACAAAAATGATGATTTAAATTGCATATCCAAAGGTGAGAATTCATTTTCAAAGTGGAAAAGAAAATTTTCTGCACAAGATTGGAGGCTTTTTTTTGTAAGATACTCCTGAGATAACGCAGAAGTAATTGGATGTGAAAATGAAGTTTTATAAAAAGTTTAATTCGCATTGGAATTGCGTTGCAGAAAATTGCGCGCATGTTTACTGTGGCGAAGGAAAAAAATGCGTGGTTCGAAAAGGTAGGCCAAGGTGTGTCTGCAGTCCGGAGTGCAAGGCGCCTAAGGGTAGCGGACCCGTTTGCGGCACGGATGGTCGGAGTTATCGGAATATTTGTAGACTTAAGAAGCGAGCCTGCAAGAAAGGAAGTCACGATCTCGCCGTCGCGTACAACGGCCATTGTCAAAGTGAGTTTTCACCAACATTCTTTTTTTTATTCTAAAATACGAAAATCTACCTTCCAGGCAATTATCTACATTGCCAACATTTTTTTCCACTCTCTCATAAATCAAAACGAAACGAACCACAATACACGTTCAAGTGAAATATTTTGTATTTGAAAAAAACAGCGAGCATGGCAATTATCGAATAAAACATATATCCCGTCACGGTATTTGTAAGAATCGAAATCTAATATGGCCTCTATTACGAGCAGGCCGATTACCGTGACAATTTTTTCACGTGCATGCACTTCGCAATCGTTAAATCGCACGATGCAAACAATGTAAGTCGATATGGGATACCAACACTGAGTCTCAGAAATGAAAACCAATCGAACAACTATCGCGCAGAAAAGTGCGCACGGGTGTATACACGTCCAATCAAATTTTCATTCCATCAATATCACTCGGGCGCAATTTCCGTCTACTTGTAACACGATGTTTGTTTATATGAAATTTTGAAGCAACCAAAAGGGGAGAGCTGCAAAGTTTTAGTGACGCACCAGACGTACGCGATCGGGTTACGCGTGTATCGGTCCGCAGTAATCTCCCTCGAGGGGTTTTATCGTAAGCGGCGGTAAACGATATCGTTACGTTAAAAATTGTATGAGAAAATGAAGGCTTGAGAAAAATTGAAAGTTTAAACATTCAATTTTAAATGCAATTCAAAATGTTATGTTCTTGTCTGACCAAATATTGAGATTATCTAAGTTTGTCCTAACGATTATGTTGTCGTGGGAAGTTTGAAATAAAAGATCAAACAAATGACGATGATGAAATTAAATTCTTTCTTATTTTGAAGAGGTAGGGTCAAATTAATGATGAAAATAATTTTGTTTTTCTGGAAGGAATTTTGTGAAGAGAGATCGGATTGGGTTTTTATTGAAAGGGGGTGTGGATGGTTCGAAATGATGGTGAATAGAATGAGTGGAAGAAATAAAAACGCGTTGAGGAAACGGTTAACAACACAAATAATAACGTATAAAGTGTCGAGCAGGTTCATGCGCTCGGGTAAGATGTGGCCAGGGGCGAAGCTGCTTGTTGGACCAAAACTTGAGCCCGCATTGCGTCAAGTGCGCCCGCAGGTGCCCTCGCACATCCCATCAGAGTCCTGGCATGCGTCCCGTCTGCGGAGCCGACGGAAATACCTACAAGAGCGCTTGCCACCTGCGACTCGCCGCCTGCCGCGCTGGTCGTGCCATTCCTGTCGCTTATAAAGGTCACTGCAAACGTAAGTCTACAATAATTTCATATTTCTTTTTTTTCTCTCATAAAATAATAAATACAAATTTTACTTGTATATTTAGAAAAAAAATACACGTTTGGGACAACTTCATAGAGGTGAAAAAAAAAAGAACGTATAACAAATGTTAGTTTAAACGTTCAATTATTTCAAACGTCGCTCTATAACACTGTAAATTATGTTGAATTATCAAAGTCAATACAAATCAGTTCGGTGTCATAACTGCGCAGTGACGTTCTAAGAAGGGCATTTAATGAGACTCGTAAGATGCTAGCGATTGAATTAATTAATGTTGCGGTATAAATATAACACATTCATTAAAGAAGAATGCGAATGATTACGTGAAGCCCGGGGCTCTCGTTTTATGGCAAATTAATAAACATTCCGGAGTTAAATGCGCTCTGTGTTAATTGTATGACTTTTTTTTTTCTTAATTACAAAGCAAATATCAAAAAGCTGGAGGTTGACGCTAAAGAGTGGCGTAAATATTAAATGCGGATAAAAGGCACCAAGATAACCCCAACTTGATGGCAATAAAATTCAGAACTGCTGTGGTGCGAAATTCATCGAGCAACAGAGGTAAATGAAATTTTGAAAATGTACCTTTTAATGCATTTTCGTTTATGGCCGAAGCAGAAGATTTAAATCAATTATCGGCGACGAAAAAAGAAATTTTTTTTTTCGAAAGTCGAAAGCTTAACCAAAAAAAAAAGTTGCGATGCATTTTAGATCTCGTTCTGCTGTCTTTCTCGCTTCTTTTTTATTCGGATCGAAAATTATTGCGCTTTGATTATATACTTGTTTCTTCCTACCCGGTATTTAAATGCAGGCGCGCACAGTAGCTAAAATGACTATAAATATATTTGATTCGGGCATCGCACAGGCGTTGCACGAAAGCCCCAGTTTCTTTCTTGTTTGATTCGATACCCGCCACTCTTGGACCGCGAGTTTCTTATAAGGTGTCATTAAAATTCAATAAAATTCGAAGCTTCATCTTTGTTCATGACGATAATAAAATGAAACATTAAAAAATATATATCCGTACCGTTATACTTTGCATTACGCCAAGCTAATAATTGCCCTCCGAATCATTCGATAAATCACTTTCAGATGCACGTTCAAATTGATACCAATTATGACGGTTAAATTATTCGCTCGTGTTCGCGATTGATTTTTTTTTTTTTTGGTCATTCATTACTGTTTGCCATTTTTTTATTCGACTTTGATAGCAGTCAGACACGGTAACCAAGTGAGAAGTCGTAAAGTTTTGACATTCATCGTCAAACAGTCGTAAAATTAGAAATGTCGCACAATCATAAAAACGTAAAAACTGTTTATTCTGATGATGTTTTTTTATCGCTTTTTCCCCCTTCGTTTTACATAATTTACTTTTTTCTGAATTTTGGCCTTTTTATTCGAAAAGCAGTTTAAAAGTCTTAAATCATCGTTAGTCCAGTTTTAAATTAAGAGGATTTCATTCAGCCAAAAAGTCTGGATCGTAAAAATAGTTTTTTAAAGACCGCGATAAAGCCGGTGACAATGGCCACATCTTAAAATCGCAGACGCGTATATCGCAAGAGTCGCCAAGGGCCGTTTCGTCACGGCCGAACGAAAAAAAAGATCAAGGAACAAGAGAGAAAAAGTGCTCGCGTGAAGGGAAAAGGAGCAAAAACGTTTGGATTCGTGTTCTTCTCTCCGCGCTGTTTTGCATCGGAATGGGCCTTATTGTTGCACGCCCAAATCTCAATGGCAGGTGCCATAATGTCACGCAAAAATGGCCTGAACGGAAGCCAAAAAAAGGCACCGTGTATTCTGTTTAATTCACTCAAAGGAAAGCAAAAAAAAAAACGTACACAAAAAATGCGGAATTCACAAAAATATTTTTCTGGACAAGATGTGTGTGGACAGTTTTCTTTTTTTCGTTTCAAAATTGTATCGCTTAAAAGTGTATGTGCAGCGAGGAATAAGGCGCGGGATGCAATTGTACATGGAAAAAGAAGGCGAAGCGACGGAATGTAGCTGAAAAATGACGGTTCGTGTTGAGAAGGCGAAGGGCCCGGAGTGACGGCTCTCGAGACGGCTTAAGGGCCGCAAAAGTGCGTTCTCAGAGGCATGTCCTTGTGGCGTCCTTGCCTTGCGGTCGTCGACCGCGCGCAGGAGCGCCCACGCAATTCGACCGGCCGATTCGAGTTTGGAACCGGAGAACCGCAGCCTTTTACGCTTACGATGCATGGCCGCCCGCACCACGACCTAAAATAACTCCTCCGTCTCCGAATTCAGCTCCGATCTCTCCTCTGCCCGGTGCATGCGTATTGCACACCTCGTGATCTCTCGGTTCACCGACGCTCTCCGATAACGAGCTCAATTGCCTCAACTTTTATAATCCTCACCCTCTCAATTTTTCAAGTATCAATTTTTTCAACAAAAAATTGATACTTTGATGCTATCAATTGTTTTGAAAAAAAAAGAAATTAGCACTCTGATACTATCAATTTTTTTAACAAAAAATTGATATTTTGATGCTATCAAATTTTTCAAAACAAAATTAACACTTTGACACGTTAAATTTTGTTCATATCAAATCAATTGAAATATTATGATAAAATTGTAATTAAATAATGTTTGTATTTAAAAGTTTTCCAGTTGAATAATTTTAATTTGATTGACCTCATTTGATGTACACTTTTGAGAAATGTTATGTCAAGTCTTTAAGAAAGTAAACCCGGTAATCTTTGCCAAATTATGTAGAACATATTTCATATTGAAAAAAAAAGTCTTAAGTGTCCCATTCCAGAGGATGTAAAGTTCGCGCTGCTGATCACCCAACCAGGGACTGATATGTGCAGAGGTTGACAGCGAAATTTTGTAATCATCGAGCGAAAATTAAGGGCACCAACCGGGATGTCAAGTTGATGCTTCAAAAACGATTATTCAGTTTAAATGAACAATTTTGTCACCGTGTACAAACAACTTTAATTATCCATTATGTCTTACATGCCACTTAACGTCAAATTTGTATTTTTAATTACAGAGATCTTGCATGCAATTATAATTTCCGTAAATTGATTATTTTGAAACTGTTTTTTTTTTTTTTTTTTGAAAACAAATTTAAAAAAATAGATAAAATAGTGCAAAATTAATGTTGATTAAATTATTTCGCAAAATAAATAAAGAAAAGAATTGCAGCATGGAGAAAAGGCAATTTTTATTACCTTGCAGTATCGTCTAAAGTGAGGAATGAAAAAATATTGCAAAATCAAGTTGACACGTTTTTGAAGAGGCCGTCCAATTACTTGATCGACGATATATTATGATATTTGCAGACTCACAGCGACTTTTGCACCTTTTCTCACTCGGTGAGTGTTTGCTCTGCGACATCTCACCGCGAAAACCGGCCATAGTTATTTACTTATTTACCTCGACGCCGTGACGCTGTGTGCCCTGCTCTTACGACGTACGACGCGAGGAAGAGAGCGAGCGATCGGCCGTGAGACGGACCGAGACGAACGAGAGGAGACATAAAAAAAGGAAGTAAAGAACGAAGGAAAAAAAAAGGAGGAGGCGCACGTTACATGCAAAGTTGCGCTGCAGGTTTCGTGTGCTTTTTCACGATGATACTATATGTCGCGCGCGACGTTTATTCCATTTGAAATCGCACTGAGAAAAAATAGCGGCGAGCTTGTTTCCGATCGCTCGATTAATTTCTTTGTTCAAACAGAGACGAGACTGTGAATGCAAAACAAAACAAAAAGAATGAAAAGAAATCTTAATTAGAAATTGTGATCGATGATTTCCAAGTGCAATAAAACAGTTGGCGAAATCGGCGATGAAATGATGAGTCGTTTCTTTTTTGTCGATACCAGTTTACCGGTCGAATTAGGTTCTTTTTTTAACGTGCGCCGATTTCGCATTTAGATCGTTAGCAGCTCGCGTCGCGTTCACGCGAAATCGGCCCGAGGTCATTTCATGAGTGGCACGCCAGATATATATCGATCCCGCTGGCTTGTCAGTCAATTAATCACCAGCGGACCAACATCGAGGTAATTGTAATAAGCCATAAATTATCAGCATATTACAAGCTGCGGGCCCGGCGCGGCCGTGACTACCCCCATGAGACTTGGACACTCAGCTATTTGTTCCTGTCACCGTGTTCGCCAGGGTGATGATGTATATCGCAGCCCTTCGGCGGACGATATATCTTTTTGTTATCCCATCGTAGTTTATCGTCATAATAATCTAACAAATGTTAAATCGGCCCAAAATTTGCAACCGATTTTCACCTTTTCCAACCTCGTTAACAATTTCCATAATTAAATTTCAATTGTTCCAATTGAACATTTGTCAAATCATACTTTTTTTTCATAATCATACAAATATCCAACCGATTTTGATCTGCTTCCATCTCAGAGGCTTGATATTTTTAAATTTCAAATTTTAAATCATCATTCGATTCGGTTCTTTTTTATTTGACGATTAATTATTCTCGACCGGTAAAAATTGTTCTGCTGAATAATTCATAGACGTGTGTTCTTTTTTTGTTACATACTATGCCGAGGTATGGAAATCGATGGCCAATTGGAGCACTAAATTCAATTAAGCGACAAAATCTGCGACAAAAATCTGGGTGAAAAAAAAGCTGGCAACAAAATTGGCACGTAAAAGTTATAAACAACGATCGGCATTCGACACTATCGCATATCAATATCGTGGGTAACAAAGTCGAGCGGAGGAGGGTACCGTTTCGCGGCCAAAGATCAGCCGCGTTCGATATTAATTAGCCCTCCACGGTCAATAAATACATTAGCGGTACACATAACCAGTAGCCTATGTAATTAACGATCTTCGATAAGATCTAGCCGAAATAGATTTTTCGAACCGACTTTTTTTCCTTCGACTTTGTCTTCTTCTTCTTCTTCTTCTTCATCTTCTTCTTCTTATTCTTCTTTTTTGTTTATTCAGGCTTCAGAATTTTGGAGAGAAAAATGCGAGGGTCGATTTTTTTGACAACTTTTGTTTAAGATGCATAAGAAATTCGTGCTGCTGTATATCGTCAGGTAAATCGTGTGCGCAGAAGGCTTGGTCAGGATCGCACGTACATCTGCGCGAGCGCTCCGAGTCATACAAGAGAGGTGCACATCTGCCGCGAGAGAAGAGCGCCGAGATTCGTGCCGATTGTCCGGAAAAAATGCGCTCGCCAGGAAAAGAGCGCCGGACCGCAGTCACGGCGATCGCATCGCTTGCGATACGCCTCGGTCGTTCTCCTCCATGTAGTTAATTTACGGTTTCGCTTTTTATTATTTCTTTTCTTTCTCCATTGTTCTTCTCGCCCGCCCTCCTCGTTTCGCTGCCGCATCTATGCTCGGATTATTCCTCTCGCTAACAGTATCCCACCGCTCATACTTTAATCGATGTGTCGCGATTAAAACAAAAGTGAAATTGATGCTCTGATTTCTTTTCTGTTTTTTTTCTTTTTTTTTTAATTTTTTTTTATTTCAAACTTGTTCACCTTCTCTGCAAAATCAAAATTAAACTTTTGATTTCGATATTTTTGAACGATACATTTTTATTTCAATTTAAAAATGTTCAGTTTTTGTTTCAATTTCATTTCAGCCTAGTTTTTGGCATAGAAATTAGACGAAAACAACAAAACTCGAGTGGTTACCATTTCCGTGCCTAGAGCACAGTTTACGTAAGCCGGCCTGTTTCCGATCCGCAAATTTAGTTCTTGGCAGCCTTAATAACATAAATATACAAGTGGCAGTTACCATAACATGGGCCATTGGTCGTTGCACCGATAAATGCAACATCCATCTGCCGCCATATATGTAAGCATTTAGTTTTACTTCGGATTATTTTGGTCACTCGCGTAATTAAGTTTTGCTGGAACGATAAACATAATAAATTATCCTCATTCATGTTTCTCTAAAATTTCAATATCATGGCACACTTAAATTAATTCGGTGTTAAACGTCATACTCTAAATTTTGTACAATACTATTTTGCATTTACAAAATTACCTACATCAAAATTTATTTTATGAACAAAAAATGTATATTTTTATAAACGAACATTATTTTGATGAACAAAAAGAAAATTGCATCAGAGACCACGATAATTGTTGGAACAATTAAAATTGAAGATGTGCAAAAGAGTTGACTGATTCAGATAGTCTTGAGCGCATCTCGATAAAGTGTAACGTATGTCCGACATCAGCATGGTCGGCATCGTTGTCATCGCAGCACTCTTTCTCTGTTTACGAAGGATCGTTAGGAGGCACAGAGTACGTATAGTCACGCCAGGGTGGACACCATTATCGTGAGATATTGTTGGTACGTTAGCTCCTAATGACCCCTCGCGCCGTTGATCACGGCTCGCCTCGAGATTCCAAAGTACGACAACTATTCCGGAAGATATCATCGGAGCACTGACGTTACCACCGCTGCATTAGCTTGCACACAAGATAAATGAAATTTTTGCATCGAACGCAGTCACGTGATGACGGAATACACGCAACCAAACGAAATAAAAAAAAAAAAAAAAAAAAAAAAAAAAAAAAAAAAAAAAAAAAAAAAAAAAAAAAAAAAAAAAAAAAAAAAAAAAAAAAAAAAAAAAAAACGAAAACAGGAAAAAAAATGATGACCATTCAAATTTGCAATTTCTTATCATAAAGTTGCCTGTCGAAATTGCAACACGCTTCTGGAAAGTCAATCCACGTGAAATTATCATTGGAATTTGTTTTCTGAACTCGAGACGAAAATTGTTTATTTGATCGTAATTTTCAATTTGCATTCTCTTTGTCTGGCTGGGAGATCTTATTCCGATCGCGCAGACGCTATTTTATTTTAAGTGATAAGTCGTCGCGAGTGACAATGTGGAGTCCTCTTCGTCGCACATACGTTGCCGGGTATCCCGTTGCTGTAAGCTGTACAATAATCCAACGTACACACCGCGTGTTCCGCTTTATTGCATATAAATCACAAATAGCGTCGCCAGTCTCGCACACCGCGCACACGCAAAGCAAACCCGCCGACACGATTATTGCAACGAATTATAATAACAGTGATATAATTGTGTTTGCCATTCAAGAAAAACTCTGTTTGTATAACGTTTATTTTGATAACGCGCCCGCACAGCGTCCGAATACTGTGTCAAGTGGAGTAATAAAGAAATAAACGAATTATAAATTATTCATCAATTGATACAACCTCCTTTCTTTCACGAGATTTTTGCACGTAAGAATTAACCGGATTGGTTATTTTTGTGCTCGAATATCATTCCGTTATTCATTTTTAAACTTTGCAATTAAATTGAACAACTTAAAAACACTCGACTGAGAGTTTGCATGGTTAAAATATGCGAGATCAAATAAAGATCGTAATGTCTTCTAAATTCAATCGAAGTTTCTAATCAAGGTTTAATCAAGCCGCTCAATTAATTGGACGGGACAAATTTTATGTTTCCTTTTTAGAGGTGTAAAATTCATAAGTCGAAATTGATAATACGGATGACAATTATTAACAGCGGACTAAATTTGAGACTAGGGTGTCCTGGTCACTCTGTTGACTCTATTATGATCTTGTTTAGTATATTTGGGGGCCTATTACGTAACAACCAACGGAGCAATCTAATCCCAAACAAACTCTGGGTCGATGACCCACAAAGTTCAGCATCTGTCTGACCTTTTGAAAATATTGTATTCTTCCCTCTGATTTTGTCTGCTGATATTTAACGAGAATTGGAATTGTATATTTGCAGAGAATGTGGACTGCACGTCAATTCGTTGTCGCGACGGGCAGACATGTCTGACGGAAATCAGCACAGGTCGGCCGCGGTGTGTGACCTGTACGTATCGCTGTCCCCGGAAGCGGGAGCGCATCAAAGACAGAATGTGGGACAGAGATCGGGATCGTGACCCAACGACCACACCGCTTTGCGCCACCAACAACATCACGTACCCAAGCTGGTGCCATATCATGAAGGACGCCTGTATCACGGGATTCGTTCTTGAAACCAAACACCCTGGACCTTGCGACGCTTATGATTCGCCCCCAATTTACATCGGTAAATCCTCCTACCTTCTATCACTAAAATATTTGTTCGCTGTTTTCAAATTTATTGAGACTCGTGAAAGAGTGTCCAAACGTTTAATATGTGTTTTAGCTTCCACAGATATGTATATTTAGAAAGAGAACAAAAAATGAATGATTTTGCGGTGTACGATAGTTTTAATACAGTGCTCTTACATTTGCTGGCGTTAAAAATAAATACGGTTCAGAGATTTGAAATTGATGTCAGTTATGTAAATTGAGAAGATCTCAACTGTGGAAGTTGTTGCGTCTAGATATGTGTATCATAATACTGAGAATAACCGCGCGGTTCGATGCGAGACAGGTATAATAAGTTTCATGTCAGGCGTGAGGGTTAATGTAATAAAGGCATTGAACTACGCAAATTAAAATGAACATTTACGCGAATTAGTGGTGCAATCAGCTTGATTCTCGCCGCAAACAACATTATTCACTTTATTTCTTGCGTGTTCCACTTACATTCACTTCTATTATAAATATATCCCCGATGTCTCATTCTCTCTTATTGCTACGCATTTTTTGCTAATCAACATTATCAACAACAACGTTTTTTTTTTCGTTTCTTTTCTTTCAAACAGCTAATAATTATTTTTAAAATACACCTAATTATTCTCAGAATCAATTTTTCAAATGCTGATTGTTTCTGTTAATGAATTTGTAGAAATGGTTACAATTTATTTTAAAATGTATAAAATTATTGTCTGTTGCAGAAGATAATAACACGTCGACGATTTACGGTGTTGACTTGGCATCCGGCATCGCGACATTTGAAAATTCTGAACACCGAACTCACAAGTCTCTTACGTAGCGCATCAATAAAGAGAAAACATGTCATGAATTCAAGTCATCGCGATCGTCGTAAGCAAAGGAACTCAGAAGAAAGTTGCACCCAAAAATAATATAAATTTCGGCGCAATGAATCCACCAGCCAGGAGACAAACGACAGGATGCTTTACATGCTGGAACGTTTAATTTGATCAATCAATGAGGAATTTCAATTAGGCGAATGAAAAACGAGAATTTCGCAGAATCTTGGCATTTTACCAGCTTTTGAGTAACTGGCATGGCGAATTGTTTGATCAAGTTTTATCAGATGTCACATTTCATCCCGTGCAGCAACTAGAGGCTAATAAGTGTAACCGAGACTTTCGTCTCTTTGTCGCGACGAGAGCAAATGACAAAGTCTTAAATTAGGAACTAATAGCACGTTAAATGGTCGCAGATGCGATTATACTTTGCAGATCAAAGAATGTTTTTTTTTTGTTTTTTTTTTTTCATAATGGACGTGATGGGTTATTTCTATTAGGAGTCAAATATTTATCATCGTTTCGCGTATTATCGACTGTAGGCAATTACATCAAAATATCTCGGAATCTAGACAAAAAAAGTATATACGGAATATCTCACTAGAGAAAACGAGTAATTAGCAAAACCGAGTATGATACATTGAAAAATGAATCCACGGCGAAGGTTCAAAGATTCGAGGTGAAGCGCGATGGCCCGCCACTTCGAATGTTCAAAACTCTATGATTTGAACCAGTTAGCATGGATGTGTAATTTTTTGAACTATTTGTTGACTAAAGAAGTGAACAAAACTTTAGATCAACTGTTTTTTTTTTGTTTTTGTTATTTTTGAAATCGATAGATCGTTATTTGATGACTCGGTCAATATGGAAGGAACCTGCAATAACATGTTACTTTGATCTGAAAAGAACAATGTCTAAGCTGCCTTTAGATAGACGAGCAATTTCCGACGTGAGTCAGTATTTATTTGACTTCGCACGCGCATCATTGACGACAGACGATAAAAATACGGAGATGATCTTTCGTTTCTTTTCTTTTCATTTTTTTTTCTCCGCTGAAATACTTTGTAGATAATGACGCTTTTCCCGTGACCGTCTCACGCCGACTCGTTATCTTCGGCAATTTTAAACGTAATATTAATCGCAGTGTATAGCTATAATACATTTGCGACGAACCTCTCCATCTCCGTTTTTCTATCTCACCGTTGCGCCAGTAGTTTAATCATTGTACTTAATTTATTTTAGATAATAGAAAACAATGTTACGAGCTCCGTTTTGTCATGTCTTTGTTTCGCTGGTCGGATGATACATTTTTCTCAAATGTTTCGTCGTATCGTTTCGAAGGAAACTGAGTATATCTGTCGCATGGATCCGACCAGTTGAGATTCAATGGAAAATCGTTTCAGGTGCAATATTGCGTTTACAACTATATATTTTTAATTATTTTTTTAATTTCATTTGTTGATTATGAAAATTGTATCGTTGTTGAAAGTTCTCGTTTTGTTTAATATAAAAAATGAAAAGCTCTTTCTTGATGATAGCAAAACTATATTCCCAAAATGTATGATACATTTTATAAATGTATTCTCTGATATTATAGGATACGATCCATACAAATCCAAGATTGATTTTACGATTCAAATTGAAACGACATTCTAGTCTAAATTTACAAACTGAAAGTTCCTTTGATTATTTCTTTTTTTTCTATTGATATTTACATTTGACAGTGAATAAAATTTATTTATGCTCCAGAGCAATTTTATTTCTCCTTCGATTCCCATTTAGTTATGATAATGGAAAAATTGAGGGAAATTGAAAAGCGAGGAAAGCGTGCGCGTTTTCCACCGACTCGGTATTGAAAATGGGGGCTGACGACGGTGTTTGCCGGAGGTACAATTAACGTTTACGAAGGACATGAAAATGTCCGTGGAAAAACAAAGATGTTTCGCCACTGGACGTCGTATAAAATTCTTAATCTAGAAATCTGTTATTTTTTTTAGTGCGGTTTACTTATTTTAAAACAATTTTAAAATGAACATAAAAAATATATGAAAAAAGGTAATGTCCGATAAAACGAAGCTCGTATTTAGTGAACAGAAAAGTGATAGAAAAGTCGTGCAACTGAATGACCCATCGATTGTAAAATGTATCGACAGTTCTTAGATGGCATTTCAAAATTAAAAAAAAAAGTATTTTAATTCCTTTATATTTAAATTTATAATGAATTATATAATTATTTATTATATTGGTTGTATGATCGATCATCGTGCCAATATTAATTTCCAAATGTTCATCTATAGTCAATCGTCGAAGCCTTGTAAAGAAAAGGTAACATCACACTTATACGAATTACTCAAAATTTGTAGATTGCGAGAGGATACAAGTAGAAACGACTATAGTTCCTTCATAAAAAACGGCATAGTTAATAAACATAAATTATTATAAAGTATTCAAACTATACCGAGATAAAATAAACATAGACATAAGAACCAAAATTCCGCGATGAATGTATAAAAATAATTGATTTACTTCCATTCATTTAGTTAAATTCAGAATTTTACGGACGAACGGACTTTATTTTCATAACAAAATGTCGTTTTTGTAAAACTTTGATTTTACAAAGTCTGGAATGTTGCCAGCAAAAATTCCGAGATATTTTTCGGTTTAGAGAGCGATTCTGTGTGAAATGTAACACGCATAGACTGAGAATCGAATTTGACGAATTTTTAAGATATTTACATATAGAGTAATTTATTTTTTACGTTTTTGACGTCGACAATTTTCTTCTGTATATAAAAATTGTTAATTTAATGTAGTTGCAAATTTTGTGAATTTTGTTTGTTTTTGTAACTCTGAAAATCAGCATTTTGCCTTTAGAACGTTCAATTTTTAGATGTTTTCTAAAGATTGTTTTTTCGGTCTAAAGATAGATTAATTAATTTTGATGAGTTTGAAAGGAGAAATATTTGACGAATGCTGATTATTGGAGGAAAACGCGTAAACACGCGAGGATAAATCTGGATGCCGCCGAAATCGCGATGAAACAAGACAATAAATACAACGACTCCCGCGGCATTGCTATTGAGTTTGTGTAAATTCGCTTTTTTGTGCTATTTCTTTTGTGTGCCCATAATGCCTGTCTGTAATGATCCCGTTTTCAAGAAATGTTTTCACAGAAATAATCAAACATCATTAACGACATACAGTACGTGCAACAGGTGCAATATTTATCATTCGTTAAACCCCTTGTCGTGGCCAAAGATTTCACCTTGCCATTTTTTGCGCCTCTCGTCTGATCAAAAATTTGTTTCTCTTGAAAAAAATGTCTTTAATTATTTTTGAACCAATTTTAGAATAGAATAGAATAGAATACTTCTCTCTTTTATAATTTTTTTCACTTCTTTCTGTTTCGAAATGAAAGCAAAAATTAATTTTCGATTGAAAATAAAAATGATTAAAATATTTTATTAATGATATTAATGAAAATTATGAATGCAAACGTATGCGTGTGTGAGTGCGTGGAAAAGAAAAATGATACATTGTTTCTAATGAAAAAAACTTGACAAATGAATTGAAATGAACGAGACGAATCGAAGTGCATAGTAAATGGTTACGCGACGAATAAATTAAAAATAAACACAGATATCACAACTCTTTCACTTAGGACCTTATAAATAAATTAATTTATGCAAACACTCTTGTAGAGGAAGAAAAGAAGAAATCGTGAAAGATTTTAAATCAAGAGGAATCATTGACTAGGATTTTGATTGGTTTCAAATTTTTTATGAATCGTATGCTAATATTAAACGTGCATTACATTCATTTAAAGACTGTGAAACATTATAGGTGTATAAATGTTTAAATAAATTATTATGAATCGAACTTTTCTATTTTTTCTTCGACCCTTTTCAAAAACCTTTTCTTTAATAATTATAGTTTTGCATTAATTAAATTTCATTTTTTGTAGACTTCTGTTAGAAATCGATTGAATTTTAAATCTCAATCTGAGTTCCATTTTAGATCTCCTGACACTCACCAGCTGGCGGCACCATTCTGCCTTACAATTATATGCTACTGTACCGTCAAATCAGAATATATTGGCGTCTGCTTGTGCTTGACGTTTGTTAGGAAAAGTGATCAAAAGTTGTGGAGCAAAAAATGATAGCAATGTTGTTAATATCAAGATTATAGTATTGTTGCATAAAAATAATGGATTTCTACAAGTTTTACTACCTTTTCGTGCTCCTTTTCTTCAATATTCACGCCTGGGAGGTGAGTCTAAAAAATAACTTCAGCGCTTGAAGGTTATATTTACAGTGGAGATAAATAACAATAGGTTGAGATGGTCAATAGTTCATACAAAATTTCGACATCTCAATTGTGCTAAACCATCTACAAAATTATGTTTCACTGCTCATATTCCATAAATGTAATTTATCTTAAAGCAGATGCATTGTCTTTACAATATTCTGTCATCAATTAAATTTCAATTTATTCTGAAATTAATTTTAATTAAATTGTAATAATGAGTGATATATTGTATCACTTTCAGATTCCAGAAAACTTTACGAAAAACGGACACTCAAATAACTGGGCAGTATTAGTCGACACATCAAGTTTCTGGTTTAATTACCGTCATGTAGCAAATGTCTTATCGATATACAGAAGTGTGAAACGTTTGGGCATCCCTGATTCGCAAATAATCCTGATGATAGCCGACGACATGGCCTGCAATCCGAGAAACCCCAGACCGGCGACTGTTTTCAATAACAGAATTCATCATATCAATGTCTATGGTGACGACGTTGAGGTCGACTATAGAGGCTACGAGGTCACGGTTGAAAATTTTGTCAGACTGCTGACGGGAAGATTGCCTCCGGAAACACCGAGGTCGAAAAAACTCCTTACCGATGAGGGGTCGAACATTTTAATTTACTTAACGGGACACGGCGGAAATGGGTTCTTAAAATTTCAAGATTCCGAGGAGATCACTAGCCAGGAACTTGGCGATGCCCTGGAGCAGATGTGGCAGAAGAGAAGATACCATGAGATCTTCTTCGTTGTGGACACTTGCCAGGCAAGCTCAATGTATGAGAAATTTTATTCGCCAAATATTTTGGCTGTTGCTTCCAGTTTGGTGGGAGAGGATTCTTTATCGGTAAATATTCAATTTTCTAGTAAATTTAAATCCATGCCTGCTGTTGATGATTTTAACGTTTTTGTTTGTAGCATCATGTCGATCCAGCCATTGGAGTGTACATAATTGATAGATACACGTACTACGCTTTAGATTT